>RSEF01000022.1:3645415-3727915 GCA_003993805.1 Himantopus leucocephalus
AAAAAAAAAAACACAACGACGACCCCAAACCAAATTAAAAAAAACAGATTTTGCTGGTGATCCCTACGGGGTTGTTCTGGAAGGCAGGTGCCAGCAGTCAGCGTGGAGCACTGGGATGGCCGGCTCCTGCCGCTGCTAGTCCTCGCCCAAGCTAATAAGAGGAACTGGGGCTCAGAGTAAAATTCCTCCAGGTTACGCACACTGATGTGGCTGCAATAACCTTTCTAAACAGAGAGGGGCCTCAGACCAGCATTTGAACAGCCCTTGCCAGTCGTCCTGAGAGAAAGGAAAATGTTGTTCCAGCTCTGCCCAGAGAGTCACATTTTCCTTTCCTCCTCCTCCTCCTCCGGAGCGCACGGAGCAGCCCCAGCGCGCTCTGAGCGGGTGCGCAGGTGCTCTGGCTTCCACCATTCCCGGGGAGCCGTGCCAGGTGGCTGAGCCGTGGCCGTGCCGTGGTTGACAGCACTGTGTGCAGTGCTCTGTGCCCAAGTTTGAGTGCTGGACTTAAAAAACAAATCCGATCCATTTTAAAAATTCATGGTGGGGTTCTGGTTTAATTTGTTTCAGTTTTTTTGGGGCTGCTGCCATTTGTTAATTTTGCTCCTGCTTGCATATTTTACACTTATTTTTACATCTGGGATTTTTTGTGTGTTCCACGTCGCTTGCTCTGTTTCCCCGGCCTCTGCCTGGAGGAGGAGGTCGGTGGCTGAGCGTCCGATGGAGGGAGAGATGCTGAAGAGGAGATGGGGGCTCTAATGCGGAGGTGGAGGGCATTACTGAGGGGACTGGACACCCACTCTCTGCGTCTGTTTATCACCTGTTATCGTGCAGCAAGGAATCGGGCCCGCCACTAGACTGAACGTGGCACTAGTTTGGGGTTATTTTGTTGCCCTGGGCTGAAAACTGCTGATGGGCAGGAGCCCTTTCCCAGCCCTTCCTCGCTCTGGGGCCAGTTTCTGGCAGAGAGACCAGATGGACGCCCTGCGGCATTAACTTCCCCGGCTGTGGGAGGTGTGCGGGTGCTGCGCGCCCAGCGCGGAGCCAGGGGGAAGGCAGCGCGTCAGGAGAAGCTGCTGGCCTGGTCCCACGAGCTCTGGGAGCCTGAGCAAGGCTGCGACGTGCTCCACAGGGGCTCCACTGTGCTCTCGTAGCACTTGTGTAAATCAGGAGTGACCCCATCCACATCAGAGCAGAATCGGTGCCGTAACAAGCGGTGCTGCTGCAGCGCCGGAGTGAGCCTGACGCAGGGTAGAAGCTCACGAGAGATTGTTCATTTACATCACGCCCTCTCCTTATCTTTTATTTTTCTTATTCTCTCTTCTTCTCCTCCCCTCTCTCCCCCTTTTCCCTCCCCCTCGTACTCTGCGCCGCTCATTTTCCATCCCTTTAAATGAGGTCACCCTGACTGAATGAAGGACGCAGGGAGCGGGAGAGGTCACGCATTAGCACTGCTATAACTGCGCTGCTACTGAAACTCGGCAAGTCATCCATCACGGCCTCCACTACTCCATTAGGCCCCGCATGAAATATGCCCTGCTCTGAATCGCACGGCCATACATCTCCCAGTCTAGACACCTTCCTGTTGTGTGAAGATCAATGCCGCGCGGTCATGCATCATGTGTCATCCAGTAGCCCTCACTCTAATAATCGTGTCTATTCTCTAGTCTGCAGTATAAATTATGGGTACTGTGAAAGTACTATATTATTCAGCAACCTTGGTCACTAATGGATTATTGGTTTATTGGCTGATAATGTGAGCTCCTTTTTTGGCTGGATCCTACCTTTATTTATTTATCTTTTTTCATGATTATTATTCTGAGCGATGACTGATTTGGATTCTTATCCAGAGGCTTTCACCCTTGCAAAGCAATTATAATAATAAAGCCCTTTCACCGTGGGCCTATTGCCCTGGCTCTCGCTTAATAGAGTGCTTTCGCTAAATATATTTTGCTAAAATAAAAGTCAAATATCTGTCTCTCTTTACCAGCTCGGTCTCCCCTTCCTATCTTGTTTTAGCTACTGAGCCCTTCTCCTGGGATAGGGCCTCGAGCAGGAGAGTGGGAGGAAAGACCCCGGGGTCTTCATGGGTGATACTGCGAGAAACTGATTTCTGAAAGAGATCCGATGCAAAGAACCTTCTCTGCCAGACTGCCGCCGGCCTTCCTCCCGGGTCAGACACATTCCCGCTTGGAGAATGAAAGCAATCCCGCGGGGTCAAGCCGAGGGTCTCGCCAGCTCTGCGTCCTGTCTCTGAACGCAGCCCGTGCCGGGTGCTCGGGGAAGCCCTAACAAACCCGCGGCGTGCCCTGCCACCTCCTTGCAGTCGCCAGCTGCGGTATCAAGGTCTTTTTTTTGCCCAGTTCTACCAGTATCTTCTTGCGTTGCACCTGACCGTACCCCGTATCTCACCCAACAGGGCACTCAGGTGGCAGAGGAAGAGGAATCCCCGTGAGGCAAAGGCGGCTGGGCGATGGCCAGCGGGGCCAGGGAGCGCGGGAGGAGACCCGGCTGGCACGTGAGCAGTCGGCGCAGGCAGCCTTAATTGCCTGTAGAGAGTGCCGCGTGTTGCTGCGCCGTGGCTTCCTCACGTGTCAGCTGCTAATTTGTTGCTGTTTGTTTGTACATGACAGTAATGTGTTTACCTCATTAGGGGATGTCAAAGTTCCCCAAATCTGTAGCTGGGAGATTACGGATTTCCTTTGCTGACACGCGGAGGAAGCGCGGCAGACGAAGGAGCCGGGTTTTTGGCAGTGGGACTAAAGGCAAGCAAAGCGGAAGAACGCGTTAACCCTTAGAGCACCCGGTCCATCGGAAAACGCACACCCTTCCCCGAGAAGGGTTCGCTGCTATTTTTTCCCAAATCCGGAGCCCGTGTATCGAACTGCGGCAGTTAAATACCCTTGGATGCCATAGCAAGGGCCGTGATGCAAAACCTGCAAAACCTCTTAAGGCAAGGACGTGAGAAAGAATGGGCATAGAAAGAAGAGGGGATTAGAAAACAGCCGCTATACATCACACTCGGCTGCTCGGACCACAAGCGGGCCCGCATGCAGCTACTCATTGAGCGGTGTCTCCCCGTTAATTATGATTAAACTACCCTACAGTTAGTTCTTCCTTCATTTGTAGAATGCTCCTATTTTCCAGCCAGTTCTAATCTTGGCCGTAATTATCCTGACGGTAGAGGAGTCACTCCAGAGAGCCTTTTCTTCTCTCTCTCTGCGGTATTTGAATCTGAGCGGGGTCTGTGGCCCTGTAGCTCCCGCACTCCGAGGAGGTGCAGCGGGGCTCGGCCGCCTCCGGCACCGCGCGGCTGCGGGGCTCTGGCGGTGAGAGCAGCCGGGGGCCTGCGTCTCGCTGACTGCGGCCTTCCCCTGCTCGGTGGCATTCATACCTGTCTATCTAATGCAGGGGATCGCTCTGAGAATTAATTAGTTAAATTTTTGCAGATTGTTCTGAACGTACGAGAGGCTACTGCTGCCTCTGCTTTCTGCCAACGCATCACATTTACCACCTTCCATGGGAGCGAATTCCTAGGATGCTGTCCAAGCTGACAAGAGGAGCAGGAAACGCCGCCTGCGAGGGCAGAGGGAAGGTGTTAGGAAATTAAAGGAGCAATTCAGGAGCTGCAGCTTTTTCTTTCACCGTAAGAGAGCAACAGTCACGTCCCCCTCCCACATCCCCTCCGCACCAAGATGAGCCAGGCCGTGTTCCTCAGCCCCTGACGTGCTAGGAAAGCCCGGCGTGCCCATGGGCGCCGATGAGGCTGTGCTCTCCCCTTCCCGCAGTGGCTGGAGGGAGGGAGAAGAGCCGGAGGGATGGGGACGGGAGAGGGGTCTGCGTTAGCTCGGTGGGGGTCACTTGCAGCACATGCTGGGAATTCCTCAGCAGCTGCTATCTCTGACAGACAGAAGGAGTATCTCAGGGAAGATCTCGGCAATCAGTTTGACGGGGGCGGCTGGTTCCACTTCCTATGAGACATAACTCCGGCACCACATTTGACTCTGCTGATCAGATAGGAGCTGCATTACAAGGCAATATTGTGGTTTCCCTTAATGTCCTGCCAAACTGCATTTATCTTCTCATTCCTTCCCCACCCTCCCCGAGAACCCTGCTCAGGTCACAGCGTGGAGAGAAAGCCTTCCTCGGGAGGAGGATGGAGCCCTAATGCAGGATCTGGGTTGATAAGCATGTTTTATATTAGTCAGGAATGAGGCAGAATAACTTAATTAGAGGTACTCTAACTGGTTCACTGTACGGAGGTCTTGACCTACAAGGGTGCCTGTAAGAACACTGGAAGGCTGAAGCAGTGGTGGTAAAATCCTGGAAGGCTTCTGACTACTATTTCCCAAAACATCAAAAATGTGGCTAAAAAAAGGTATCTTTCAAATAGGTAAATCCATAGCGCGGAGCAGGACAGCGTGATTGAGTTGGCTGAGCGCTGTGTTCAAGTGTTGGATCGACAGTTTAATTCCAGCTCTGCTGACAGAGGGTTCTCCAGCAGCTCGTGACGGGGGAGTTGGGGTAGCTGAGTAGTGTAAGATGGAGCAGAAAACTCTCAGGCTCCACCTGGCTGGTGAAATGTGGAAGGAGGGCTTCCATCAGCTTGTGGACCAGAGGAAAGGTTGTGCTCAGGACTTGGGAAAGGCACTGCAAGGAACAGCCCCGTGCAGGCAAAGGACACGATAGGAATAGCTGAGTCTGTCTTTTTTATCTCTTAAAATCAGTGAAGAATTGCAGCAATTTGTACATGTGCCTAAGTACTGCTACGAAGGTCTGCTCACAGTCATCCTGAATCATCTCGGTGGAGAGGAGAAACTAAGTAAACAGCAACAGCCACATCAGACCCTGAGCGGCACCAGCCAAAAATATTGCTGTGGCAGTTCCAAGTGCCATCAAGCATATGGCTAGCGAGGGCACTTTGTCATTTCTGCCTAGCAGGACTGAAATACTGTGCCGTCAGCTTCCATCTGCATCTCTGTCTTCCGAAGAAGGCTTCCATCACACAACCTCTGTAGGTACCAAGGGAAAAAAGGTACCTATTTTCTCTAAAAATTGGTCAAAAAGCTGGGCTGTGATTTTGATCAAAGCATCAAGCTGCAATTAGTTTATAATGCACTTGCAGCCAGAAAGCGTTGTGGCCGTGGCGAGGTAGACTCGGCTCTGAAGGATTACATACAAGCTTATGCTGATTTTAATTAGACATAAAATCAGGTAGAAACACACACATACATCTGGATATGCGGAGGCACAAACACACACAGAGTCATCATTAGCACCCGGTACCTTTATACAGCTGCGTATATGCCTAATAACCTTTGTCGGGCACAGGCATGGGTGCACATCATACCCGTACCGGTCTGTAGGGAGAGGAGAGGGAAAAAAGCTGAGAAAGGAAATGTATTGCCACCTCCCAGCTCGCTTCTATCTGCTGCTCCAGAGGTCTCTTTCTCTTGAAATTACCTCTTGCCACAGTGATGTAGGGCTTGCAAGGCTTGTTGGGATCCTCGATCCATCTTCAGGAGAGAGAGAAGAAGGGGGGAACCCCAACATTCCTGAGCATATTTTTCCATTCACTTGATCCATAGCCGAGGCCCTCCACCTGCAGAAATCCTCAGCTATCACATTTCTACTGCTCTGGCCGATAACGAAGATAATTGTTTCATCCACTTTGTCAAGCTGAAATGAAAAGAGGGCAAAGCAAAATGATGCCATCATAAATCATCAGGCTGAGACAGCAAAAAAAGGACAAGATAGTGACTTCATTAAGGGTTATGTATTGTGTCATTAAGTTGGCAGGGGTCACCTTTCATGTCACACAGCAGCCCCATGATGCATTGCTGGCTCCTCTTTCCAATAAAATTAAACGTAGATGTAAAACTGATTAGGCCGTGTTTGCTTCAGCCCAAGGCAAGGGAACTGCGCAGGGAATAATTGATACAAGATCGCGACTGATTTGTAATGGCAGCGATTTCTCTTCCTGGTCATTTCTTTGCTGACCTTGCCCATTAAAATAAGCCCAGCTGCCTTGAAAAGAGAGACGCTCATTCCACCCTTTCCCTCCCCCTGCCCGAGCCGCTTGCCTGGAATTCATTTCCTCACTTGCTTTCCTTGGGATCTCTCATTCGGCATCGCTGCAGGCTGACGGCCACGTGCTGCCGCGGTGCAGGAGCGGGGATCGCCCGTCCTATCTTCCCGGTGTCGCTGGTGACACCGTCCTCGTGTGTGGGTGCCGTCCCCTGTTCCTGGTTTTGCCCTGCTGACCGACAGCGGGTGGCTGCCTGTCTCTGAGCCCCCGCTCCCTCGCCTGTGTCCTGCTGCAGGGCAGGCGATGCTCTCCCGAGACCTTGGCTATGGAAACATCCCAGGGCACGGCTCTTGCAGGGGTTCGGGGGTGTTTTGTGGTGGAAAGATTTTGTCAGGGCTATCAAAACATCTTCCAGACAGGACGGGGTGAGCTTCTGAAGGGCTGAAACGTGGGGCCAAGTATCTTCTGACAGCACCAAACCGCAATTCTGCAGTGCCCCGCGGTCCCTCCTTGCTACCCGCCACGCTCCCGGCTGCGCTCTGCAGCTCTTGAAGAGGGGCTGTCGGCTGGACGAGGTAGGAGGTGTAAATCCCGGTTAGAGCTTATCGCACGCCACGGGGCCGCTCACCGTCTGAGAGCGGGGCGCTTGGGACACCCTGCTGCTGAGTAGCAAGGGTATGTAGCTGTGTCGCCCGTAAAACTTATATGCAGTATCTCAGAGGTGGTGTCATTCCGGAGAGACGCAGAGACCGCTGCTGGCTCCATCACGCAGCTGTTTGGTGCTCGGATGCCCTTTATTTCTCCTTTCCTTCTCCTGCAGCATCTATCTAATAACACGGGGCCCGCAGCGGTGCTCTGCGTTTCGGAGGAGCCCTCCCTGGTGCACTGTATATTACTGTGCCCGAGTAACCTCAGCAGATTTACACTCCCGCTGTTTACAGCGCTTTCCCAGGTAAGGTTAGAGAATGTGAGATCAGGCCGGGGATGGAAGCGGAGGCAGTCACAGGGATTTTAACTTCTGCTTGCACTTTCCTCCGGGGAGTTTGAAAGAGGAAAAATATGACGCTCACCCAAAACACAGCGCCAGATCTGGGAAAGTGTTCGATGTGGGTGGCTTTCAGAGGGATTGTTTATCCACTTAGAGCTAAATATGTGTTTATATGATCTGATGGAGTGGAACTCTTATTTGCAACAACTGTGCCTCATTCTTGATGCCTTTTGGCCAAGGCTTTCTTAAGTGGCTACTGGATTTGGGGCACTCGGCTCAAGAGAGGCCCCGACAGGGCCCGAGTTCCTGAGCACAGTCACTAAACTTTGCTGGAAAACTGAGTGGCTGCTAAGATGCCTCAAGGTGGATGATTAAGAGAGTGGATTCCTCCCTCCAGTCACAAAGTACTCCTGGAAATCCCAGCCCTGGTCCAGGATAAATCTTAGCGTCCGCCGCGGGATGCTGCAGCTGCTCTGCGTATCGCTCCGTGGAGCGATGCCAGGTGGTTCCAGCTGAGGACCTGACCCACGGCACAGATAAGCGTGTGAGCTTTCCAAGAGCTGGGCCCCTACAAACGTCTCCGAGGTGAGGCCAGGCGGGGTTTCAGAGCTCTCCCTGCTCCTGTTTCCTTCACACTCAAGCGGGTCGGGGAACCTCGTAGCTATCAGGCAATTGGATTGATTGAACCGAGCGCTCGCAGTAATGGCACTGGAAGAAAGCAGAGTAAATAACGAACACTGGATCCCCTTTGCAATGAAAAACTATTAGAGAGACAGAACCAGTAAAACAAACACAATTCCATGTGTCAATCCGAGACATATGGACTAAAAATACATATAGGGAGAGAGCGAGCGTGCACAAGAGAGAGAATGCAAAAGCCTTATAAATGGCGAAGTGAAAAACACTCATTTCCCATGCAATAGCTAATATGATGTGGAACAAAGGAGCTGAGACCTTCTCGCCATAAACAACCGATGAAAATATAAACATTTTCTGGGGCGCAGATGGCTGATGCTTTGATTTTATTTTTCTTTTCTATACATTTGACAGCTAAATTCAGTCATTTGTGAACAACGTGGCCATAAAAATGAGTAATAATGATTGGAGGTATCTTACTTCTGTTTTAATGGGCTCTAGAGTGATTCTGAGGAGCTGCTCCAGCCCTTGGGGGAAGAGGGGGTAAGATGCGGTGGCCGGATCCTCAGCTGCTGTTCACAACCCTCGCAGCAGCAGAATTACACCAGCTTACGCCAGCTGTGCGTCGGGCCTGTAGGTTTTCTGCAGTACTGGCTCCAAACTCTAAATTAATGCTGTCCTCAGCTGCACTGTTTCAAATTTGATTGCAAAACCCCGTTGCTGACACAGACAGCTATCAGCGTAACATTACCCAGGACAGGCGGAGGGGTGGGCTTTCAGAGATTTTATCGGCTTTTCAACTTTTTTCACTCGTTAATTATTTCGACTATGTCAAACTTGAGCAGAGGATTTTTTCAGCAGCCAGAAAGAGTTAGGCACTCCTTGCCAACCTTAATTATTTGTATAAAACTCTTACTGAGAGATTTTCAGGGGAGTAGAGCTACATCTGCAGAGAGACACGCTGCCAGTAACTGAAGGGGCTCCAGCCATCTCTGCAACAGAGTTTCAGTCTTATTTTCATCCCCAGACTCACTATAAAACCTGGGTGAATCCAACAAAGTCCCTGTATTTCACTTTACTTTCCTGTAGAAGATACTTACTTTACCTACGTGAGCTGCTTGAGGTTCTCAGATTAAGGAGACACAAGGTGATGTTGTTTGTTTTCAGAGCTTTTCCATACCGAGCAAAGTGTGTGTGTGTTTTCACATGTGCCTCGTTACTGTTAAGGATACTAATTCTGGAGATAGAGAAGCTGAGTGGCAACAGCAACACGGAATCTAAATATAGAGAACATATAACAGAAATACAAACTCCATTCTCACCAATGTAAATTTTAATGAGATTATGTATAATCCTTCTATTGACACTTCTGCCTGGGGAGCACAAAAGAATGAGGTTTGTTCCGTATCCACCTGCCATATAACTGAGGATTTTGGCTTCACATTTAGGAATCTCCCCAAAATCACCTGGCCGAAGATTGCTCTGGCTGGAGGAGAGTGGATCCAAGGCATGCCTTTGCCTGGTATTGAGGGATTAGTTGGCTTGGAACTTGTTTAGGGACACATCCTAAAATACACGGGCCGGTGCTGCACATCAGCTATTCAGTGACGTGATATTAGATGATATTTAAAACTAAAGCTGGCTCTGGCAGTGAGATTTACCAGGCTGGAAAACTGTGTAAAGCACCATGAACAGGAGTTTCAGCTGCTTTGCTGGAGAGGGAAATTAATCGCTGTGCAAAAAGGGCAGGGAGAAAACCCCAAACATACAGTGTCGAAAGTCCTATTTTGAGGGCTTTGAACCGCTCACGCCAGTCTCTGCTGGGATGAACGCCGTCCTAATACTGCAAACTGCAACGCTTCGAATAAGGCCTTTGCTTCGTTCAACGGGAAAGTCTTATACTGAGCCCCAAGACAGGATCCGTCCCCTCCCTCTGGTGTTCAGAACCACCAAGCACCAAACTGGGCGGTTTCCCAGTGGCGAGGCCCTGACCCACACTCCTGACTCCTTCCCACCGGCCGCGGTGAGCCGTGCCAGGGCTTTGGGTGGCCCTTGCAGAAATCTCCCTCCGCCACTGAATAAGTGCTCCTTCGACTGAGCCAAGCACACCGATGCACAGAATTATGTTCCATCCACACCTCTGACCTTCCAGCATTTAGAAGAGACATCTTCACAGATGAATACAAGCCCGGAGGGAGGCCGGGAACGGCGAGAAAGAGCAAAGTACATTTCTGCCACGTTCTCACTAGTGTTCTCTTCGCGGTCTCTGCTGCCCGTCGTACTCTTTTACTGCCATTTGTAACAGAGCCAGAAGACAAGGAGGAGAAAAAATGGGGGGCTTATTAAGTAGATCAAATGTTAAGGTAACATTATGTGCCACACTAGATTCTGCAAGCTGGTGAGGACAAAGTATTATTCAAGCGGTAACCAGATCGCGCTGACGAGTTCAATTACTGCGTTTTTCTATGGGCCTGTACGATCCAGGTCTCTGGTTCAGGAGAGGTTGTTGCGACAGAGCTTTTCTACCATCCTTCCCGGAACAGGGGAAAGAAAAGACAAACGTTCCACTTCGGAGTCCTGGTAAGGCTTGCCCAGCCCAGAAGAGCTGGCAGCTCCTCTTCCCTGCCTCTTTGGGATGTGAGAATCTTCGGGTGCTGTGACGTGATGTGATGTGACAGCTTTGCCGGCAGCATATTCCTTTCGTTTACTGCCCGGCCGTAACCTAACTGCGGTTAGAAAAGCATCTCCCGCAGCCCCTGCTCGCCAGCTGGGCTGCACGGCGTTTCTTCCCCGGCGCACCGGACACCCCGCTCTCCCTGGCCCTCGCAGGACGGTTGGAAGTGATGGGCTCCGCTGAAGATGCCCTTTCTGCAGGCGGTTTGGCCACTTGCTGCAAACCGCCGACAGCAGTTGGCTGGGCGCCGACCAGAGCTGGCGAGTCCCTGCCGTGGGTGCTCAGCGCGCCCGGGTTCCTTCCCACCCCGCTCCTTGGCGTCTCGCTTTTTTCTCACGCTCATTGCATCTCGGTTTTCTGCGCCGTGCGCTGCCGGGGCTGGGTGGCTGCGTTGCCCCCGGCTCGCTGTTTGTGAGCTGGGGCTGGGACGCAGCCAGTCTCCTCTGTGCCTCTGCTGGGTTCCCAGCTGGCGATCGATGCGGAGGGCGAACCTGCGAGGCTGTGCGATGAGCTGCCTGGGCTTCGCGGTGCCGTGCTCGTGCACGGAGGTGTTTTGCCAGCAGTTCTTGGAAATTGCAGGGTATTTAATTTCAGAGGTGCCAGGGAGCACTAGGCACAAGCTTATCAAAAGCAGGAGGGGAAGATTAAATGATCCCTGCTGCCCATGTCAGGCAGTAGATATCCCCACAGAGCGCTCCGCTGGATGCCACAGCTCCTCCATTTACTTCTCCCCAGTTCATGCCACAGAGTCAGGATGGTGAGCTCTGATCCCGGGGTGATTTTTCTTAATGTCTTTATATAGATGAGTTAACTCAAAACCTTTCCAACATAAGCATGTTTTTCTGTTCCTTCATCCTGACCTTGGCATTTTCTTTCTCCACTCCAAGTTCTGTGCTGTCCTCTGGCCAGCTTTGCCTCTCATTTGTCAATGTTATTATTGAATTTTCAAATGCCAGTAGTGCACATAAATCAATGGCTGGCTTCTCCCCAGTGGCATATCCCTGCCACATGTGGTCATTCATTTTTTTTAATAAGTCCTCCTCTCCTTTCACCCATTTATAAAAATGCATCTTGTTCGCCTGCTGCCGTCCATCATTCGGTGAGTCCAGCTATTTGTTGCCCCTGAGTGCTTATTCATCAACGTTTTCAAAAGCAAAATCACTCTTCGCCTCCTGCTCTTATTGTGCCATCAATCTCGACTGGGGATCAATAAACCTCGCTTTTGCGATTTTTCCCCCCATCGTCCTGTGCTGGCTTTCCCAAAGTCTAGCCTTTGTATTTACATTTTTAACTGATCATCAGAAGCAGGACAATGACAGTGTTGACGAGCAGGATGCTTTTATTTGCTCCCAGTGTGGCAATAACTGGCCCGGCATCACTCATCTCACTTGGGGACCCCAAGAATTGAATACTCATCTCTTTCTCTTTTTGCTTTGGCTCCAGGGGTTGTAAATGGGGAGACCATGACCCCTGGCCACGCAGTTCTTGCCGACATGAGCCCTGGGGACTAGAACTGGGTGAATATTTTTCTTCTCAACATCATTTGAATGAAAAATAGCTTTTCACTGAGAACTGAAATTTCCATTGAAAAGTCTTTTTTGTTGTTGTTTTTCAATAACAACAAACAAAACTAAAAAACTCTTTTTAAAAAAGTTGCCTCTCTCAAATATACACTTAAAAGGCTGACATTTATTTTGAAACTGTTTCCAAGAAAACAGACTATTTTATTTTTTGACCAGCTTTCCAAAGCTGAATATTTTCACGACTTTTGAAAAAGCTAAATGTTTCAGTTATCAGTTTTATCTTTTTATTGAAATTCTAAAAAAAAACACCCTGTGAAGCTGAAAAGACTTCCAGCAAAACTGATCGGCTTCTAAAATTTTCCCAGCTATCCTGTGCGAATAATGGGACTTTCTGTCTTACTGTAATCATAACAACCCATCTTGAGCACGTAAGGGCTCAGGATTCAGGCTCAGGCACCACAGCATGGTTGAGGTTGGAAGGGGCCTCTGGAGGTCACCTTGTCCAACGCCCTGCTCAGGCAGGGCCACCTAGAGACGGTCGCACGGACCCTGTCCAGGCGGCTTTTAATATCACCAAGGAGGGAGACTCCACAACCTCTGTGGGCCACCTGTGCCAGTGCTCTGGCACCCTCACATGGAAAAAGTGTTTCCCGATGTTCAGATGGTGCCTCCTGTGTTTAGTTGGTGCCCATCGCCTCTTGTCCTGGAAGTGGGCACCACTGAAAAGAGCCTGGCTCCATCTGTTTTGCTCCCTCCCTTCAGATATTTATACGCGTTAATAAGATCCCCCCGAGCCTTCTCTTCTCCAGGCTGAACAGTCCCAGCTCTCTCAGCCTTTCCTCATCTGTGGGATGCTCCAGTCCCTTCATCATCTTCGTGGTCCTTTGTTGGACTCTCTCCAGCATGCCCATGTCTCTTGTAATGGGCAGCCCAGAGCTGGACGCGCTACTCCAGGTGTGGCCTCACCGGTGCTGAGCAGAGGGGAAGGACCACCTCCCTCGTCCTGCTGGCGGTGCTTTGCCTAATGCAGCGCAGGATACCGCTAGCCGCCTTTGTGGGAAGGGCCCATTGCCGGTTCAGCTTGGTGTCCACCAGGACCCCCGCGTCCGTCCCTGCCAAGCTGCTTTCCAGCCAGTCGGCCCCAGCGTACCCTGGTGCGTGGGGTCATCCCTCCCTCGGTGCAGGACGTTGCATTTCCAACCCATCCCTTCTGGGGCAGGGCAGCCTGGCCTCATTAACCCTTCCCTAACGAGACGGGGGAAGCGCCTACCCCAAAGTTTTCCAACAGCAGAACCTGAGTAGAGGAGAGAGGCAGCAGATGGAAGCATGTGCCAAGGCAATAAATTCAGGCCACAATCACTAACATTTTGTGGTTTGACACTTAATTGATTAACTAATTTGAGGCAACAAGATTTAGTGTAGCTGTAGATTAGTGTCGAAGGGATAATTACGGCTAAGCTCCCATTTCCGAACAGTGTGTCAGCTGCAGTTTCGAGCCGAAGGACCAGCGTTCAGGCTCTCGCCTTGCAGCCGATAGCAAAGGTTCCTGGAAGAGGTCCTCTATGGCTCAGCACCCGGGGATTGCAACGGAAAGGTCAGGCACTGACTTATCAGCATAGACAAAATCCCTTCCTATAATGTATGTGTTTATTCTCAAATTAAATATATTAATGTATTATTTGTTCTTAAAATGTCATTCAATAGATAGTAGGCTTAGGTTTCCTGGCAGACCTTTGAAGCTTAAAGAGTAATGTAATAATAGTACATTAATCCATAAGCTACACAGTCTTCTCCCAGCAGACCCCAAACTCCAGACCTGGCTCTGAAGCACTGAATTTGCTGCATCTGTTTCTAGGAATTTCTGTCTAACAATAGTGGACTTGTTGGAGTCTGCTCTGCCAGTTCCAGCATGAAATGCTGCTTTTCTCCCACCCATCTGTTCAGCATTAACATTTGGGCACCTGTAAATGGTGTTTCTGGGGGCAAAGGCAGGTGTCCATTCCTCTAACGATGCACATCTCTGTTCCGCAAACGCAGGGGTGGGCTACAGGCACCAAATCCTCTTCTCCGTGTCCCTGTTGAGAGCACGTCTTTGGAGCCAAAGTTTGGTTTGGGCCAAGCCCCAGTTTAAGCTGGAGGAAATGCTACATTTGGACTTTTCCCCAGGCTGAATTCTTGGCACAAGCAAATCATCTCTTGGAAAAAAAAAAAGTCTTGAAAGAATGTCTCCATCTTTTTCTCCAAATCATCCATCCATCTATCTGTTTGTCTGTCTAGAGATGATAGCTTGATAGCTATCTAAATGCCAAACCTGATGTTTTGGAGAGCTTGGAATCCGTCTCTGAACTGCACTGATTTTAATTCTGCAAGTCTTAATACTTGATTGACAAATACAGCTAAACAATCCATCACAGTTGCCTTATCTAAAAAATGTAACCTTTTTTCTGTTTATGGAACATGCACATGTGGAACATGTTTTTCTTTTACTGTCTATTTATTCCAGTTTATTCAGCGCACTTTTATTTTTTACTTTGTACTGGTTTTGCTGGCTCTTCCCACCTTCACATGACACACCTTTCACCTCCGATTCCTGGAAAATACGGGTTGCTTGCAAACAAGCTGTGACTATGTGTGAAAGCAGGTTTGAAAAAAGAGATCTTGGAAATACCCCAGCTGAAGGAAAGGTTGCGTGCTGCCCGTATCTCCCCAAACATCAGAGGCTGCGCACGGAGCTGCGCTCACCGCGCTAAAGTCTTCCTTTGACGCCTGCGTTCACCCACGGCACAAGGGGTGCAGAAGCCGAGCGCTCGCTCCGGTGTCCTCAGGAGGGACTGTAGCATTTTATATTTATGCCGACAGACAAACTGGGTTTGGTCTGGGACTGGAGCTTCTAGGTGCTGCCAAAGTGACGCTAATTATTATTATGCTCGTCTTCTGCCCTTTTAAGATGAATGTGAATCTTCTGTTGTTTCAAGCAACCTTGGTGGGCTGCCAACACTGCAAGAATATCCAACAAAAATTGATGTTGAGATATGCTCACCACTGTGGATGTTATCGCTAAGAGCGTTGGCAATTATTAAATTATAGTTATTGCTATAATGATAGTAAAAGTAATGTTTGTTAATTGCTGTGGCAAATTAACAGCTTTTGCAATTTCCCATTTGGGGAGAAGCTTAACAGACTGGTGATGCTGAAAGAGTTAACGGCACCGCAGGGAGCCGAGCTGGGAAGGATCCATGCGATTTCACTCTTCTGCAACCCCATCTGCATCCCAACCCCACCCAAACCAACTCCTCTGCTCTTTAGAGAAGCGCTTCAGCTCTGCTTGCAAATGGCAAATATGAAAATAAATAACTGCATAAATGAGTGAGTTTGGCAGGAGGGAAGTTCCCCCCCCCCCAGCTTCCCAGAAGTTCCCTTTCCTTCCCGTCCTGCTGGCGGGGCAGAGCGGACCGGGGCTCCGCAGGGCGGATCAGCGCCTCCCCAGCTCTTTGCTCCCCGCGAGGGAGGAAGGCAGCGTGGCCCCGTTCCCCTCCCGGAGCCGGGGAGGGTTCCCTGGTGTGACCCCGGATCACAGAGCCATAAAGGTCACGGAGGGAACATGCTGGGATCCTTCTCTTCAGCTCTTGTAATGGTATTAGCAATGACTGTTTCTTACTCAATCATACTCCCAAAGGATTTTCAATAAACTTTTTATGTGCCATAACTGTTACATTAAATAAAGCTGAAAGTATTGAGTAAACTGACTGTAAATCACTTTAGATGCCTTGGAATTACATTAAGTGTGAGAATTATGGATCTTTTGCTGCTCGCAGAAACAGAGAGACGACAGAGCCAGAAATTTTTATGCTGCCAACCCTTCTGAAGGTTTTTTTAATTATTTTTTTACGCCATACAACAGGCTTCTCCTCCTGTAAATGGCTTGTTCAGAGACTCGTTGGGACCGAGTACCATCCCTGTGGTGCAGGATCCTATGGTGCTGGTGGATATTTTCCCTTCCTGTCAAGCTGGGTTGGTTTTCTCAGTCTGGAAATTGTAATTAAATGCTGGGGTAGGGTTACCGTTCGCAGAGCTGAACAGGCTGCGAGTTTTATTGCATGAAGAGTGATTTTCTGTTGGTAGCCTGACAGCCAATGCTTCATCAATACAAATATATATTTTGATATAAATAAATGCTGAGGAAAGATCTTCTGTCTCTACTCTTTAGGCACCCCAGAGTTAGCTTAAATGTATGTTACATTTAATACCCTACAGAGAGACACACAATTTAATAAAAGCAGCCACAAGTGCCCTGCACTACAGAACAAATGAACTTCTCTCCTCCTTTTCCCGTGTTTCCCCCCTCACACGACGTCCCTCTTGCATTTCACTGCCAATGACTGAGACCTAAGTCAAGCTTTGGAACGTGCACCGGATGCTCTGCAGCAAAGGTGGAGAAGGAGCAGCAGAGGGAGAAGGGTCAGACAGGTCTCAGAAGGTTCTCCACGGCCTGGCCTGCATCTTTCTTGCTGGCGACGTCGGGCCATCGAGAGACGCCGCCTGTAGTCTCCGAAGGTGAGAAGACCGACACTGACATCCCTCCAGGTCGAGGACACTTTTGCACCGCTCTGTCGGTTGGACACCAGTGGATGTGTGACGCGGCCACATAGGAAAGCGGACCCCTCGGGAGCTTTGCTCTACCAGCCCAGACGGCACCGAGTGCAGCGATCGAAAGGCAACGTGTCTGCCCAGAGCAGTGCTCAGCACTGACTGAGTTCGCTGATGGCAAATGCCACTCACCTGGTGACAAACAAAGCCAGAAGAAAGCTGACTGGACAGTGAGCGCAGCGGAGGCTGGACCCAAGGACAGGAGACCTCTCTGCATTACCGATCCTGCATTTACGGATAGGGACCATGGGAAGGCTCTGGAATTCTGCGGGTCTTCCAGATTTTATACCGAGCTTTCCTTTCCCCCACCTACATCTGCACCCATTGCTAGGGCTGAGAGTGAGGATGTAAATGGGAACCCAGGGGCTCGATGTGCTCAAGCAAAATGTGCTTTTCCTAGCGGGGGACCCATGGTACCCAATGCAAGAGCAGGGTTATGCTTGAGGATCTGAACCCGAGATACCCCGCCTGCCCAGAAGCGAGCGTGCTGGACCTCTCTTGGAACCTCCTCTTCACCGCCACCGATGTGGCAGGGGTGCGAGACCTTCCTTGCTCGGGTTCAGAGCAGTCGAGCCAGGCTTGTAGGTCCTCACCCGCTCCCCCCTGGCTCCCAAAGCCAGAGGAGGACTCGGCCCGGTGGTAAAGGTGGCAGCCCCAGCTCGTCCCAGCCAGGCCGGGATGAACGGCCCTTGTTACGTGTGGCCGGTGGGAAGTGGAGAGGTTTTGGTGTTCTGTGTGATCACCGCTGCCGCATTAGGGCTCCACCTCTCCTGGCGCAGCGAGGCGGCCGGCGGCACGCAGCGCGACGGGGAGCGCGGGAGAGGATGAGGGATGCTCCGTGCTCCCGGCAGACCCATGGCGAACCAGACTCCCGCACGCCAACGTCCTGATGAGGAAAGAGTTAGAAAAAGGCTCCCAGTGGGAAAACCTTCTGTGTTGCCGATCTTGTAAATCAGCTGAATTCAGCATGTCACAAGCACGTCTTACAATACACGAGACAATGCCCAGATTTTTGTAGTGCAAAAGCATATTAACCTTTGTGTACTCTTGCCGGGTTTCGACAAAAGATGTCTGTTAAGAACTGCAGGGCTCATTGTAATTGCTTGCCGTGTGGGTAAATGATCCGGAGCTGTGTGAAGATAAGAAGAAATTGCTAAAGGCAAATCACCTGGGTTTTATTATGCTTGCCCTAAAAATAATTAGCGTGGCCTATGAAATCATACTGTGAGGGGGTTTGTTTTAGCAGGAAACTGTAACCTATATATTGTAGCTTGCTTGCTGGAGAGCTGATCTTTGTAGTTGTGTTGATGTGGGGTTTTTTCTCTCTTTATTATTTTCTTTTTTAACTACTGTGAAAGACAAATGAACAAGCTCACACTGCTCTGAATAGCAACAAGGTGACTGCTTGCCAGCCTGTAAAATGTGGCATTGTCCCTCCTGGAGTCAGAGCTTGACCTTAAGAAAATTCCTGCCAGTTTCTCTGAGGGAACATGTCCCTGTGCTGCTGCAGAAGCCTGTTCGCCACAGGTAATGCTTTTTACTTGGGATTATGGGTTGCGTATTTGCCACCAGGCATGAAAACTCACTGCCTTTCCTGCGATGAAACAGCTTTGCATGGGAGCAAAATAGTGGGGTTTTTTCCATTTGCTGTCTCTGTCTGGGACCACAAAAATATCAAGGTCAGAACAGAAAGCAGCAAATAAAACAGCAACTGCATATAAAATTACAGGCTTGCTGTTTTAAGTGCTAGCTACCCACAATTTGGTGTGAATTGCAGGTGATCAGAACCTCTGAAAAGCGTTTGTGCGCGTACAGCGTTGGCAACCCCAAGCGTCGAAAGTCCTGAGTCAGCTCTCTTAAAATGGTGTGTTTTGACTTAAATAATGAGATACTACTGAAACGGTAATGTGGGGCTGTGTTTGCTTGGAGCCTTTAGGGATTTTTCAAGCTTTTGTTCTGCCCTGTTCTTCTCTGTGGCAGTCCTCGGTTTGTTTTCACCTGAGTGCCTGAAGGTGGCTGTGGCCCAGGTGTGCGGCAGCAGAGACCCTTCCACGCGTTGCTGCTCCCCGGGCTCTGGCTGCAGCCGAGGTACGGAGAGAGGGTCCTCCACAGGCCGCTGGGGCTTCCTGGCGTCGTTCTCCAGAAAGAAAACCTCTCCCACCCCGGGCAGCATGTACCTGAGAAGCAATTGGCTTAACTTCAATGTCCAGGCTGGGTGGGAGCATCTCCTGGAGTGCCGCGCATCCGGTGCAGAGGAACCTCAAACTACCCAAAGGCAGCGTAACCCCCCTGTGAGCGATGAATGGGGCTTCTGGTGGGAAGTGGCCCAAGGATTAGCACCGCTCTGTCTGACCACCTATATCTCATCAGCACTGATTCCTCATCTTCTTGATCTCGATGCAATTGTATTTCTCCAGCACCGTCTCGTTTCCTCGTGTTTGCTGTAATTCTTGCATAATCCTGGGAAGATGCTTCTTCATAGCTCAGCTGATAACTTCTGTAATTTTGCTGTGTTTCCTCTCTGGAGAAGAGGAAAGAAAAGAAGGGCTGCTGCCTTAGAAAAGCTGATTCACAAATGTTCTGGTCTATCCCTTGTTGCAGGCTGAATGTTTAAGTGTAGACCTTTTGTGCGCTTAAGCGGCTTTCCCAGCCAAAAAGTAATAAGGCTCAGAGCATCTCCCAGGTCCTGGGAACTGCAGCGTTTTATTTCTTCGTGATGACAGTGCGTAGAGACTAATGCTTCTCGTCTCTTTGGTAATGCGTTTGAAGGCTGGATAGTCCAAATACTGTTCCTCACTTGGTTCTTCACAGCATTTAAGGTGAAGGAAATAAAAAACCACATTGACATATTCTTTCAGTGGCTCTCCACAAAAGCATTTAGTGGTTTCTGCGCTGGGTGGTTAATACCACTTTGCAGTGTGACAACCAGTCTTTGCTTTGTTTACTTTTGTTTGATTGTGGCCGTAGGTACCCAGCTGGCTCTCAAGCACCATCAGCTCCTTGCTGGGGGTGAAGTTCATCCCCATAGCAAAAGCACCCACAGGGTTTAGGGATCTCCTTCCCGGTTCTGGAGGGCTCAGGTGAGAGCTGGGTGGTGCCTAATTTTCCCCAGCATAAGTTCGTTAACTCCTGGGTCTAGGGACTTCAGTTCCCCGTTGTTGAAGCTCTGGTGCCTCAGCGGCAGCTGTGAAGGTCAGCGGTTGCTGCTGGGCTTTTGGGGAGGAACGGGCTGATCCTGGGCTCGCCCCAGCGGGGCTGAGGTGGTGGATTGCGACCCAGTGAGGATATTCGTTGGCATCAGACTGGCTTTGGGGACAACGGAGTCTTTCCTGCAGGTACCTTCAAATACCCTTTGTCTACTTGGCAGTGTTAACGACAGGGAAGTGGCTCTGGAGCGTAGGGGTTCCCTGTGCTTCACTCGGAGTGTTGACAGAAAGCTTCTGATGCGTTTGTATTCTGTGTTATTTATTACCATTGAATTTGGGTGAGCTGTGTGCCATTGCTGCTCTGGGCCTCCGTCTGGAGCCAGCAGCAGGCTTGCCAGGTCGGTGGCACAGGTCTGGTGGCTCCTGGCCGTTGGGAAGTGCTGGTAGCAAGGCTGACCCCCGTCCCGAGGTGGGGGGACCTTGTCGGAAGGGTGGGACCTTGGTGTGACCACAGGGCTCCAAATGCCGTGGTTTTAGGTGTTCGTGGCTGAGCCAGGTGAGGGGTCTGTGGGTTCTGGCGCTGGCTGCAGGCTGGTCGCCTGAGCAGGCGGTTGGGAGGTGCTGTGAGCTACTGGGGCTGTTGGTGCTAAGAAGTTCTCGATGTCTGGCCATTTTTAAGGCTTTGAGTCCCGCTTTAGGTGCCAGTTCCCACTCACTTGTATTTGTTACTCCCCCAAACCACCGCCAGGCGTGGGTCAGTGCGGAATGAGCGGGGTTCGTCTGTTGGGCTCTGTGTCCTACTGGCAGTCCTGAGAATGGGTTAAGGAAAGGAAACTGAATGCATCATTTCTTCTCCAAAACAAAGTCAAATCACGTTGATTTGGGTGCTCTTCACTGTATACTTAATTTGTAGTTAAACCAAAGCTACTATTGCCTGCAGCAACCAGTAAACACACTTTCTTTGGAACTGGCTAGTCCTCCATCCGCCCCCACTGGGATGTTTCCCATGTAGTGGACATGAGAATCTCTACCTCAGTTTTAAGGAAATCCATCTCATAGGAGAGGCATCTACTGCAGACAGCTTCTTCCTAGGAATCCTTCTGTTTGCTTTGTCCAGCTACTTTCTGAGCTTCCTTTTAAAGGTCATGGAGAGTCATAAAAACCCCTTCCCCATTATTACACATTTGAAACAATAGATTCCTTTCTGCATTCACTTGGGCTGGGTTTATTAGACTAAGAGGTTAATTCCTGTAGCAATTAGTTATTACAACAGTATTCACTAGGAAAACAGAAGTGTGCTGCTCTATAATTTCGTTTGCATTTAAAATAAAATACAAAAAGCCTACTGAACATGCGGAAGAAAGCAGCCACCAACCCACGAGGCGTGAACATGGGCTGTTGGTTTACATTTGCCTCATCCCGGGGTAACCTGAAATAATGCCCCTGCCTGGGTCTAAGGCAGAATGTGCTCTTCTCAGCAGGTTTTGTGGGGTAGCAGAGGCTGCAATAAACACCTGATATGATGATTTGGCCTTAAACCCCCACTTCTTAGTTCTACAAGATCAGGCCAGACTCTCTCAAGGATCCAAACTTTCCTGTCAGTCACTGGTGCACCCTCTGCAGTAAAAGATGATTTGGGGAAGATCTCGGTAGTGAGGGCCCCCAACATCCCGGGGTGAGTCTAACGGAAATGTTGCTCCCTCTGAGTTTGAGACCCGTTAAGGATGAACAAACTGAAAAAATTGACTGAATCTAAACCCAAACTCCCCAGCTCAGGTTCATTGTTATAATAATAAGAAAAACAGAAATATATTCTGCTGAGCTTTTGACCATGAGTTTTTAGGCTTTTTGCAGTGGAAGCTCGGTGTTGTTACCCTCTTCCTCGGTGGGATGCAGTAAGGAACTTGCATAACTGAGCATCCCCTCCTCCATCCCGTGCCAGCCCACGTGCTGTTTGGGGCTCTGCACAGCTGGATCGCTGGTGAGATGCCGCCACATGGTGAGCAAATGCTCGGTGCTGCTAGCTTGAGTCAAATTTACTCTAAAGCTGAGAAGTTCTGGAGATGTAACTTTCAACACAGAGATAGCAAGATTGATTGGGAGCTGGTAGATTTTCTCTGACATAAGTTCCCCTGTGCTATTCAATACATCTCTGAGCTCCAAAGTTTCAGAAACAATGCTAGCCTAGAAGCTAGCAGGGGAACCCCTTTCCCTGCTGATCGGGGATTTTTCTGCAGTAAGAAAGGCATTGAATTATATAAACCACAGCAGTGCTTGGTCCTTACAGTCCTCGGTGACTTGGAGGCACTAAAGACAATGTGATGTAGCAGTATAGTAGTTTCCACACTCTGGATTTGTATTATTAAATACCAGAATAAATACTCATTTCAAACCCACATCATTTGTCAGCTCTTGAGTTATGGCTGCTCTGGTAACTTAGACACCCTCTCCTTCTGCCAAGTTCCCATGCTCTTTGTTTTGAATGTGTGTAATTTTATGTGTTTGGACTTAAATAACTTCTGCTGTTTCTCCCAGATTCCTCCTGTGCTAGAACCTGCCAGACCCCTTCTGGGGAGGAACAAAGGCAGAGGCACTTCCAAACAGGATGAAAAGGGAGGGGGGAGGACTGTGTTCTTGAGAAACCCATTGTTCATTTTTTTTTTTTTAAGGAATTGGAAAGTCATGCAGAAATTGAATCAACTTTGCTGTTAACTTTGGTCATAGATCTTGCAAATGTCTCTTTCCCATGAAATCCCAGTGGCTTTCTGGAGTTTCGCACCCACAGGCCGTGTTTCCAAAGCAGCTGTGGATGTAAGAGGTGACTGGATGTTGGGGGCTGTACAAAAACTCCGAAACATGTTATGCATCTGATTTCCATTTCATGCTGGGTGACTCCATCACCTAGATGCTTAATCCCTCTACAAGTCTATAAGCTGCTCGAAGTGTTGAATGCCACTGTCTATCCAGACTGGTTTTGCATGCGTGAGTTTGGCAACATCGCTTAAACAAGTCCATTGTATTAATGTATGCAAAAAAAAAAAAAAAAGTAGTCCCAAAGACTTTAACATTCTGTCAGTGCTCAAGGCAGGTCTCCAGGAGTCTGTGCTGGATACTGAGCTAGCATAAATCAGCATAGTTCAGTGGGCTCTGCCCGGAGCTTTGCTGGTTTATACCGGGGAGACCTAAAATGATGTCTCTCGTGCTTAGAGCAGGGGCTAGAAGGGCTGGATGAGAAGTGATTTCCCTGATGCCTTTTGAGACTGGTGTGGTTTGTCTCATAAGTGGAATGAGTTTGGCATGTCTTAACTACCATTCATCAGCTCCTAAACACATGGCAGAAAGGTCATGGACATGTGGGGATAACAAGGGACCTCATGAATTAGGAGTAAGAAATAGCAGCGTTTAGGGCTGGCTGGAGACTTAAATGTTTCAAAATCAGACTTGGGGAAAAGTAGAAGTGATATTTCCTCTTGACCTTTTAGAAACACTCTGAGAGACTCCAGACTGCACAGAGGCTGGAAGTGAGGGCCGTGGGGGCTCCTTGTGCTGACAGACCCTGGTTTAGGGCTGTCCTCTTGCCGAGAAACCTCGGAGCCAGGCAGCCCGGGCTCCTGGGGCAGCCGAGCTGGGCTGGAGAACTGGCAGGCTCTGTTCCATCCCCGGCCGCTGCTGTGTCAGCACTTCACTGGAACCAGCCCAGCCCGGGGAGCACTGCAGCATGCCAGGCTGGCATTTTCCTACAGAGGAGTGTTGCCTGGGAAAATCTCAAGCTAGCTTCATTGCAGAGCGAAGGCGGTGATGTTAACGGGTGGCAGAACAGCAGGGCAAGGCTGGGATGCTGGGGCAAAACTCTGAAGTAATCTGATCTAGATGGATTTTGCCTTGGGAGAGCTGGAGAGATGCTTCTCTTGTTGAGAACCTATTTGCAGCATGTCCCAGGCAGTCTGAGCGCAGCAGTTGTCACTGTACCCTTTAATTTCCTTTTCTGCTCTCTGGGGTCCCCAGCAGGAGTTGGGGCGCTGACGTAGGACGGGTCTGTCCTTGCTGGACCCGAGAACAAGGCACGGAGGTTACAGGCAGGCACAACAGGAACTTAGGATGTTGGAAAAAAGGCCAGAAGAGTCTTGCAGGAGATCAAGGTAGTGTCGATGGTGCGAGCTGCTCCCTCCCTCCAGAGACGCATGTCAGCGGGAGGTTCCTGCGTGCGTGGCTGGTCCCGGCTTTGCTCTGTAGCAGAGGTCACAGCACAGCCAGGAGAGCAGTGCCATGCGGGGCCGCATGCTGCTCCGGTACAGCCTCCCCTCCCCGCGGCCGTGTACAAGGAGCCCACGTGCTGTCCAGGGGCACATCCCCAGCAGGAGATGATGGGCTGAAGGGAGCTGAGTGGGAGACAATGTCCATCCACACCCTGGGGAAATGCGAGCAGAAGGGGTAGCTGTGCCGGGGAAGGTGGGGTGTTTGACAAGCGCTGTCAGCCATGTGTTCATAAACTGCCGGGGCTGGGGGGAAAGCACAGGGCAACGCTTGAGGCACTGCAGTAGGGGCTTTTCGGAGCCGTACCGCACAGCCGGGGGAAAAAAAGTAATAATTCAGGCATCCTGTGCTGTCACCCTCAGAGGTGGGACAAGTCTTCCCCTCTCTCTTCACCTCTGTTTCTTCCTTTGTAAGCTGGACTACAGTGGTGTTGTGTCTGGAGGGATCACCAAGTACTTCAGTCTTCTTCAAGTGTAAATGTAAGCTCCGCTTGGTACCAGTAACCCCACCCGCCACCATCCAAGTAACAAGCCAAGTCAGCCAGCAAAGAGCTTTCCATCGCCAGTTCATCCACTTGGAGCCCAGCCTGGGCACAGGAGGTGTGACTGGGTGTTACTGTGCTGCCTCCCTTTATTGCAGCCATCCTGGAGTCCTGCTTTTAAGAAATGCGTCCAAAAGCTGAGTGCTAAATAAGGTGGCCAGCTGGAGTGAGGTTTACAGAATAACCCAGTCCTTAAAATGAGCTCACCCTGTGGGGTTTGTCTTAGAGATTGAGCGCTTCTGGCTGTCTGGCAGGAGATGCTGAAAGTCCTGGATCCTCTGGAAATCTCATACTGTCACCCTGGAGCAGCTCACACGTGAGGGACCACAGTGGACAAAGGCCATCTGGTAACTACAGGAAGAGCAGTGGAAACCTTTGCTGATTCTGCTTCAAGAGTGGTCTAAACCAGCTAGCTTTCTGGGTACCAGAACTGGGAAAAAATTATCTTGTTGACTTTTCTGTTGGTTAGGGGGTTTGGGATGTCTTACAAGCTTCATCTGAACCTTTTGCCCTCAATGGGACTCTTCTTGTGCTGAGTCTTTGGTGTCTATTGATACACAGGCTCACGCTACTGCCCCTTCTGCCAGGACATCTGTCCCTCGTCTTTCTTCTCCTCATCTCCTACTTAGTGGTCTTTGATGCCTGTAGCTCTGCTCACCCCCTACACGGCCATTATCAAAGTTAATCCAAACTTCCCAAAAGGTGCAAAAGTCCCACTGGGTTTTCCTCTTCTGCCCCGTGTAAAACCTCTCCTTTTTTCAGGCACAAGAGTGAGGGAAGGGCTTTTAGGTGCCTAAAATAGGTGTCTCTGAAGTGCTGTGATCTGGGAAGCCTGTATGAGCTGGGTGCTGAGGGGGGATGGACGCCACGTGTACCTTCCTCGTCTGACTCGTGCTGGTTGCGGGGGGGGCAGACGTGCAGCGCGCATCCAGGCTGGATGCTGGAAGTGGGCATGCTCCCGGCAGCGGACCTGAAGGGGCTCGGAATAACCTGGCTTTAGTCGGTGCCTGGGGTAAGCAGCACCCTGTAGGCATCCAGAGCTTCCATTATTTGTTATTATTGTTTATTTACCTATTTATTGGGAAAACACTGAAGACAGATGGATAATGGAAAGGTTAAGCAGCAAATTGCTGTGCTTCTCCCTGGTCAGAGAACACGGGGCACAGCATTCCTAACCTGTAATATAAGTCCTAATGGGCAAGGAAAATTATTTTGCCTTCCACTAAAGGGCAATTTTCTGATCAGCTCTCATTTTGAAGTGTGCAGAGAAGAGAGAGAGAGCAAAAGGAGAGAAATATATATTTATATATAAAAAAGAAGAAAGAAAGGAAGAAAGAAGGACACACTTATGCTTTAATGGAAGCTCATTTTTGTAAAGTACCCTAGTGGCCCCTGTGGGCCCAGAGAATTAAACGCTGTCATTCAGAGCTTGAAAGCGGAGCCATCCAGTTTGCAGACACCTGTCATAATTAAACTAATGGCTCTGAAAATGTGCCTTGATATTAAATCTATCTTCCGCCGAGGAGCAGGGCTGATTAAAACCGCTGTTTGACAGTTAATGATGAACCTCTCGCTTGCTGAGCTCCGTAACTGGAACAGACCGGTTCATCCCTCCCTCCCCTCGTCGAGCCCTTTCCCGTATTCCTCCCTGCCGCCGTCCACCCTGAGCTGCGTGGCTTCTCCCCAGGCCCCATCCTACGGGCGGCGGGAGATGGAGGGTCCTCGGGCTCTCGGTAAGTCCCCCGGGTGGTCGACATCTGCCACGATCTTGGGCTGCGACTCAGCGTGCAGTTAGTGGTAGGAGAGGCGGCATCTGCACAAGCACCGAACTGGCAAGGGGTTGACTTGCCGGAGCACTGTAGAGCTACTGATGATGGGGAAGATGCTCAATCGCATTTTTCTGCCCAGAAATTGTGCCCTGTCAGGGGCTGTGCATCTGGGAGAGCTCAGAGAGCTCTTTTTCCAGTGCTGGTAGTATGTAGTTGGCATCAAAATAGGAATTTTTCTTGCTCCAGGGTTCATCAACTGCTCCTGCTTATTCCCCTGAAGATGTCAGAACCAACTTCTGACATCACGGCTTGTTGCCAGGGCAATGGGTTTGCTGTTGCAAAATCAGGATTATGATTATATGGAGAAAGAAGAGTCCTTAAGGACCGAAATCAGTGTTTACTTGGAAATGTGTCCAATATCTACTTGGTACTTCTGAGTACATGTCTCTAGATGGGCTGGTCCAGCCGCACCTCTGAATCCCATCGAGCCGGTTGTCTCCTGTTTTCTCTTCCACTTGCTGCTGACCTCATCAAGGACAAAACCGAGACAAGCCGTGAGGACTGAAGTCCCGCTTGCCCCACAGGTGGTCGGGTCTGACACTCAAACCGCAGCAGTGATCTGAGTGTGGGATGCCCAGATAGGCACAATAATCCTCCAGTGGATGCAGAGCTAATCAGACACAGCCCCAGTAATTAGTGTGACACAAACTCTGCAAAGTTCAGATAAGCATCAGCAGTTCCAAGTAGCATTTATTATTATTTGCTGGGTCTCTTAGTCTCTAGGTACTTTAATTCCCCAGCTCTACAATGGAGATAATAAAGCTTCCTTGTCTGCTTTGTTTTAATTGCTGATGAGCTCCGTGGGCACGGGCCGTCTCCCTCGGAAGGCACCCGCAGCGCACAGCCCTGACACCTGCACTTGGGGCATCGGTGTATTGCCACCGTGCAAAGAACTGATGGTGTTCACGAGTGAGGATGGTGCTGAAATGGTGAGGGGGTCCCCTGATAAATACATATAGAGCAAAAGAGCCACTTGTTGGAGCGGGCTGGTGACAGAAGCCTGCTCCCCACCCAGCCAGGCTCCTCTCTGACGATCATTAGCTTTCTTACCCGGCTCTAATGCCATCCGCTGCCACAACAGTAATTACCGGGAGATTAGGCAGCATTAAGCACTCTTTAATTTGACACATTGCAATGATCTCCATTCAGCCTTTCTGCTCGAATAACTCTCCATAAATATTTTGTGAGGCTACCAAAATAAACAGAGGCTCGGCTGTTTGCACAGCTGAGATCTCCGCAGCTTTTTGAGAGCGCAGGTAGCAAAGCCGAGGGTGGCACCGGGGGCGTGGACGGGAACTGAGCGGTCAGTTGGGTATGCGAAAGCATCGGGGAGTGGGAAAATAGCCTTGTATAGCAAAATTAAAAATAATAATGATAATATATGCCTTGCACCGATGGCAATTTAATAGGAAACATTTTTTAAACAACAACCCAATAAAGAGAGATGGGTATTTATGTAAGAAGTGGCTGCATTAGAAGAAATAATAATTACACTGGAGTTGTGTTCTCTCTTTCTTTTTTCTTTTTTTTTTTTTTTTTTTAGTTTAAAGCCAACAAGNCTGTTAATACAGCAATAAATCCCATGGGGCCCCACTGCTTCTGAGATAGGATCATTTGGTAATTACAGTGCATTAGAAGTTCAATATTCTTTCATTTTTTTCCCCCCGGCTCCTCGCCTGGATGAGTGGTGGGCTATGAAGGCAAGTGCCGGGAGGATTTACTGTAAACACACTGCGCGCTGCTCCTGGTGCAGCTGGTGCTGGCACCGGGGTGCACTGGAGGGAGCGGAGCGGCCGCGGGTCCCTGCGCCGCCCCGGGGGCAGTGCCTCGCTGCCGACTGCAGCAGGAGCCCAGGCTGATGGTGTTTCCAGGGTGGGCTCCTCAGTTGTCTGCGGGAGATGGTGCGAATCTGGGCGCTCAAGCTTTCGTCCCTCTTCGTGGGCAGTGGCTCCTCTTACTGCGGGCGTCACGGAGGACCAGGGGCTTGCAGGCACGTGGGAGAGGAGGAGAGGTGGCTTGGCCAGAGCACGGGTGAGCCAGGGACAGAGGAGAGAGTTCTTGGTGGGTTAGTGACAAGATCTTGACAAAAATAATTGCTGCTTTCAGGAACATGTTGCAGAGGCCGATGAACAGAGGCAGGAAGGATTGCCCATCTCCACTCACCCGCCGTGCAGCCCCTGCTCACCAAAGCACGGGCCCGGGGAGCGCTGTGTGGTTGTCACGGGGTAACGCCGCCACCATGCCAAGGAAACTCCCCGTCCTCGATAAGGCAGCTGCTGTTAAACAATAGGGAAATCTATTGGCTGCCTTAACAGATGCATCTTCCCTGCCTGCTAAGTAAACTGTCTCCATTTACGGTGTCAATACTGGCTCGGAGTCGTCCCTGCTCCTGACGCAGCCCGTGCCAGCTCGTGGCCGGCTGCCGCCCGGCTCTCCTGCGCGGGGAGAGCTGTCAATAGACCTGTCAATAAGATACTGGGGACTATTGATCGGCATGGGCATTGAGGGGTCGCTGGTCGATAGGAACTCTCATCAGGCGATGTAGGAAATGAGCGCTTTCAAATACAGGCAGCAAAGTGAGACTCCCCAAGGGGGAATGATACAACTCAATTTTCCCTATCCTGTTGCTTTGTCAATTTGCCCGAGTCTGGAGAAGGTGGCGGCTGCAGGAGCACGGAGAGAGGGGGAGGAGAGGGAACAACGCATCCCAGTGTTTGACTGAAAACATCTCGGAGGCTGAAAAACAGCTAGCCACAAGGCAACCGCAGGCTAGCGCCGGGCTGGGTGCAGGGAGATGTGCCGGCTCGGCGGGGGCGGCTCTGCCGGGGTGCGCGGCCGGCTCACCTCGGGGCGCACGATGCCGTCCTGGGTAGGCTGTGGTGTTGGTTAAGACACTGCTGTGGTCGAGTGGGCTGTGAGGGGTAAACAGTCCATGTACTGCTGGGCACCGAGTCCAGCACGAAAACATCGCACGGCACAAACCCCCACACACGCGGTGTGTGCTTCGCTTATTAAAAATAATGAGCTGATGGTCAGAGCGTTGAGAATCCCAGGGTTGCTCTGAGCCCTTGAGCAGTTAATATCTCTTTGCTGACCCCCAACAGCCATCCTCGTGTTTCTCCTGCTCTCTCTCACTTGGCTTTAAAGGACCCGCTAGCAGCCGCTGAACCTGGGCCGTGCTGGAGCAGCTGAATCTCACTGACGGTCTGCGCTGCGGGGACTGAGCGTTTCCGCTGTTACGGGGTCTCTGAGGCGCCGGTCAGAGAGCTGCTGACGGCAGGAGCCGGGCAGAGCTGGGAGCAGTGGGTAGCAAAGTCTGTACGAGTCCTTCTGTGCTCTGAGGTCTTGAATTCCGATTTTGTTCCTGACTTCTTGCAAAGTTTTATTTTGAAAGAGAAGACAAGCCCACGCGTGTTTCTGTCCTGGAAGCAGTACTGTGGAGACTCACCCCGCAGCAGTGTGGGAGCTCTCGCCAGACTCATCGTTTGCTTTACTCTGAGGCCTTTTTATCCATCGGATTCGGTGCAGTTTAGTCAGGCGATGGGCAGCCGCTGCCTTCCCAGGCAAGGGGGAGCCTGGGGGACCTGTCCCCAGGAGCCGGCTGTCCTGCGCCGCGAGGCTTTGCCGGGCTGCTGAGGAGCTGCACTGGGGCAGCCGCTCGAACTGCAGCGTGCTGCCACCAAGCCCTGTGCTCGGGGTTGTCACAGGCCTGGAATATCTTGTTTACAACCTGTCCGCTTGTGGGGAGCAGGCAGAAATCGCGACACTGAGGAGGACAGGTCTGATGGAGTTCCCGTTTTGAACGGGGCAGGGTGGGATTTTCTTTGTTTTCACTTTCTGCACTTCTTCTGTCTCCTTGCGAGGCAGGTACGGAGCACGGAGTAAGGGGGTTTCCTCCTTTGAAGGAGTGACAGTAGATTAAAGTAGAAAGGTACCGCCGAAACCAAAGGGAGCGAAAACCTCGGCGGAGATGAGCCTCCCTCGGCCGGGGGCCGGGGCGGGAGGAGCGGAGGCGTCACGAATCTCATCCTGGCTGGAGGCAGCGTAGGGGAGTCCCTTAAACCCCGTGCCTTGTGTCATGGTGACACTGTGCCATCGTGAAGCACAAGTGTTTGTGTTTCCCATCTTGCATGATGTATCCTCGCTGGATTCCAGCGTCCATCGCACCAAGGTATGCGATAGGGGGAAGCTGCAGCTACTCAGCATTACTGCCGATAGCTCAGTGGTCTGAGTTTTTCCCTGAGTGCCATTGGATTGCATGCATTGCACAAAATCTTTTTCTCTATACCTTGTCACTTGGCATTATTTTTCATCTTGTGGTATTGTTTTCCCCTTTTCAGATCGTTTCCCAGCTCCGCATACCTCTCCGGCTTGCTTGATTGTGATACTTTTTCAGGGTTTGGGGTTTTATTTTTTTTTCCTGTTCTCAATTGCTCAGGGCCAGTGCTTGAAATTAAACTGTCTCTCTGTGTGATGCAAATCAGATAAGAGAAACCAAATGAGCCCCATGTGTTCATCTGCAGAATCCTATTCTGCTAAAACTCATTCTGTTTCATTCTGATCTTAGACAGATGTAAATCAAGAGAAACTTATTTTAAACCAATGTCAGCAGGAAAAAGCTCAGCAGAAATAACAAAAACACCATGCCTTGTGTGTTTATCACTCTTCAAGGAAAGATAAACTTTTAGCCGGGTTGTGATTTCTCCAACACTGCGCGGGCTGTAGCGCAGCTCCCAGTAACACATCTGCAGCAGGACCTGGCGTGTGCTGCTGGGCGGCGCAGCGCGGGCGAGGAGGAAAGGGGTGCGAGGTGTATGGGAAATTTAAGGAAAGAGAGATACAAAGCATGAAAAAACGCGACTTTGGGGAGATTTCGAAACTCTGGCTCAGAGCTCAGCGAATACATTTCATCCGAGGCAGCCTGCCATGGAGGGCCGGCCGTTGGCCGTGCCCGTGGGTCTGCCAGCCCCGGCCAGGCTGTGCCCGGCTGCTCGCGCAGCGCAGGGAGTCGCTGCGTCCCGAGGACAGGACGCAGACCGGCCCTCGCCACTGGAAATGGGGGACTGGCCTGGTTTAGGAAGACCAGCTGACAGGCTGACTCTAAAAAGGGAAACTGGGGAGTAGAGCCTCGGATTATGGAGCAACAAAAATAAAAACTGCAGCAAGAACCAACCCGTCTGCTGCACGGTGAGCTCCCCGTCCTGCCCCCACGGGCCCCTTCAGCAGGGGACAGGAGACACGGGTACTTTGGCACATGGGTGGCACGGAGAGGCGGTCATGGCAGTGCTTCCACAGCACCAGTGGCACCGGCACAAAAGAGAAGAAGAAAAAAAAAAATTGCAAGTAAATAAAAAGAAGCCCATTTGCAAATATTGTAAGGAATGCATGTTCTCATACATGCTGCTATTAAGTCCGTTCATATCATATCAGCAAACATCATGTCAGCTTGGAGAGGTTCCTACTTATTTCTTTTTCCCCGTGAAATGTTTTTCAATGCCTGAGCGAATCAAAATGAATGTAAATGAGGTTTATTAAGTCAACCCCACACGGTGCTGTATTGTCAGCGTTTGTAGGCTGTGACAGGTTAGTTATTGCAGTTTGAAGGGAATGTCACCAGCACAGCAGTCTTCAGAAGTAACTTTTTAAAAGAATAATAATAATAATAACAACAATAACAACATCTCAGGACTATCTGTGATGTTTTGAGAAGTCATTTCACAGAAAGGTGGTGTGTCTAGAGGGCATTTCCAGGCAGCCTCCGGAGTTTCGGAGACAACGTGCTCTGTGTACCATCGTGTGTGTGCACAGGCTGTGTGGGGGCCAGAGACGGGCTCCAAAGTTATTTTCTCTCCTCTCCTGGTTGGTGTACACTACCAATCACCATGACATCTGGAAGATATCCGTTTGTAAATATAACCCCGTTGAGCTCTCTCATGAGTTTTGCTGGTCTTCAGTGAGCCACTCTCATTATTTTTAGTAAATTACTTCGGCCTTGGCTATGCTACAAAACACAACTAGTAAGGGTAGCGTTAATTTAGTTAGTTGGTTAGACTTAAAATAACAGAGACACCCATCCAAGGCTCTACATGCCTTAACATTGTTAGTTGTACAATAAATTCCATTCAATTACAAACTCTGCTTCATTAATATCCTCATTTCCATAGGCACTCAGCCAGCATGCCGCCACCCCGCTGTCATCGAGAGCGCTCCCTCTCCAGCCTTTCTAACGCTCTCCAGTCTTCTGCAGCAGATTTGACGAGCCATCAAATCCAGGTTGTTTCTCACCAAGTGGAAAATAGACTTCAGGAGCGTGGTGGCCTCGTGGGCAATGCCCAGGGACCTCCTCGTTGATCCCATCTGTGCGATCTTGCCACGCGTGACCGGTCACAAGGGCACGGAGAGGGCTGACGCGCGTGGGAAGGCTGGTCCCAAGTCATTCTGTGGGGTCCTTTGGTGGGACCTGGGGTCTCTGGGTTGGTTGTCTACTGCTGCTCTTACCTCATCAACCCCTCATAGCATGGGCTGGAGGACTTGGGTAATCCTGACTCCTGGAAATCTGAAAATGGCCTTCTTTAGAAACACGCGCTCTTTTGCCACCTGCAGCCGAGTTTGCAGCAGACAGTGGTAATTTCTGGGTAAACGGTTTCTTGCGCTGTTGCCCCTGTCCCCTGTCAACTGGATTCTCCGTAGCTGGATTCTCCTCCGCTTTATTCCGCAGGAAGACCCTTTCCCTTGGATCGGCAAGGAGGGTGGGATGTTTTAGCCAGCTTTTAAAATATGTAAGTGAAACCTGTGAGTCAGTATGGATGTGTGCAATCACACTCCTTCGTTGGCTGTCTCTGCTAACTGAAAAATAGGAGCGAAAATTAAGACAGCTTTGTTCTCGAAGCCAGCAGACAGAATCCAACCCTCCCCTATGTGGGTTTCCAGCAGCACTGGCCTAAAATTGATCTAATGAAACACCCACAGCACTTAATATACTTTGGCTAGGTTAGTGTTAGATCAGAAATGTTCTGAGGATGTCACATAAGCTAGACAAAATTATTTGTTCCCTAAAGGTATCGATCTGTGCAAGGTGCCTCGCAGTCCATCTGCAGAGAGAGGAGTTGCAGCCTGACAGAAACCTGCTCTGCTTTTGCATATTTATTCCTCCTTTAAATCATTTCCAAACCACTAAACCATTTTACAAGGACGAAGGAAAACATCAATTACAATTATAGAGAAAACCTCTTTCAAGGCAGAGCCTGCTAGACAGAAAATGTAGCCGGCCATTTGTAGTCTTTCACCAGGTGCTTCATAATATTATGGTCTGTTTCCTCCCCACCCATCACCTCTTTCCGCGTCCCACCACGTCTGCAAGATCGCGGTGTTTCCTGGCAGCGGGTGGAGGGAGGGAGCCTGAAACCTCCTGCCCGGTCTCGGATGCTCAGCGATGCCGCTTCGGTGCCCGCGCTCCCCGGGCATGAGCCGAGGCTGGCTCTTGGGCAGGGAGAGCCGCAACAGCAGCCTGATTAAAAGGCTGTTGGGGTTCAGGAAAATGCTGCTTGGGGAGCAGACACGGTGTTCGTGGCATCTCACAAAAGAGCTTCGTCCTGGGAGAATCCCTGGGTGCAAGTGACAGGGGTGGTGCTGAGGATTTCCCAGGTTTCGTGGGCTTTCTCCAACCTCCAGCCCCTGTTGCTTGCTTCCAACACTCGTGTTTCCCGCTGGGCAGGTGGACGAGGGCAAAGGATGCTGATGCGAAGCGCTAGGCCAGCGCCTTGCGGTCCAGCTCCGCTTTGAGCCTGGTCTGGTTACTGGTGTTCGTGCAGAGGGGCTGCAGAGCTCCGTTGCTGAAGAGCAGAGGTATTTTGTACCTCAGTTAGATTCAAACCAGGACAGAAAAGATATTTCTTTTCTGGAAAACTCGTTAAATGGTTTGCTCACGTGTGTCTGTCTCCCTGCCTGTCTATCCTGCATTATTCGGAAAGAAAAATCCAAAATGTTTCTTTTTTTTTCCCCCTATATTAAAAAGGACAGCAGCAAGAACTTGTATAAAGTATAATGAAATCAATAATTTAACATAGCCTAAAAATTGGAATTAGATGAAGGAAAATGACTCAAAGTAAAAAGTTTTATCGTACCTATATGAAATATTTTATCGCTGTGCAAGATTAAATGAAAAACTCAGATGATGCCACTTCCAGCTCTCCTTTAGGAAAGAAAATCAAAAAAAAAGGCCGAAAGAACCATTCTCCAGCCTCATTCCGGCTGGACCGGGTTTTGTTGCTTAATGGACATTGGTGAATTGCCTTGTATCCCAGGGAGATGCTGGAAGCAGCCGCAAGGGTGGCTGAGGAGCGGGGTTTGGGGGGCAGGTGTTTCTTCTTGGCCTTTGGGGGAAGGACAGGGAAGGTGGTGGGAATTTGGGTTGTGTCGCTTTTGAACGTGAGCCGCTTGCCGTGCGTGGCTCTGCGGCGGCCAGACCCGGCGCTGGCGGCTGGCGAGAGGAGCCAGCGCTTGCTACGTACAGCCTCCATGGCACTCAGTGGGCTGCAGTCCTGATAGAGCAAATTAAATTAGCTACTAATTGGTTAATTGGTGAGGGGTTCTGTAAAGCAGCTAGGAGCAAATTAAGCAGGAAGGAGAGAAGTGCACATTTGTGAGCTGTGATTGCTCTCTCTGAGGGCTGCCAGTCAGTAACATCGTGAGCTGGGAAGCGAACGGGGAGGAGAAGGGCTGTGGCTTACGCCGAGGGCTCGTCCCGCGTGCCTGTGGGGTGCGTGGCATCATCCTCTGTGCTGGACCAAGGGTGCTGTGACGCGCGATGAACCACTGAGATATTACGGGTAGCCAAGGGTGCCTTGAGCCCGCTGGAAAATCCCTTGGCTTCGATGGCAAGCTGGGTTGTAGTGATTAATCTAGGTCTAGTGAGGACAGCCCGGGAGGCACGAGCCCGCGAGAGCCTGTGGCCGCACGCAGGAGTGTGTGACCCGCCGTGTGGCCTCCATGCTGCCAACCTCGGGCGGCCCCTGCGTGAAGGAGCGCACCGAGGCTGCGGATACCCCGGGGGTTGTGTTTGGAAGCACTCATGTCCCACAGAGCCCTGTCCTGCCCGTCCGGCATGGGGCTGGAGCAGAGTGGGGGCGTCCCTGCGTCCCCCACCTCCTCTCCCAAGTGCGCTCACACTTGCTCAGGCTTGGAAGCATCCCCAGATGGTGCCCCCAGATGGAGCTCTAGTCAGCGAGCTTCTGCCTCCAAAAGATGAAGAATTACTGTTCATCTTCCTTGTCAAAAACAGGGAGAGGAGGGGGGAGGAAAAGCCTTTCAGAAGTAAATATGGGGACTTCTGCCTGAGGAGGAACGCATCCCGGCCCTGCTCCAGCGGGATTGCCCAGGCGGTGGAAGGGCACCGGGGCAGCCACCGGTGTCTGAGGGCGAAGGTGGATTTGGATTTTCCAGCCTTGTGCATTTGCCTTTAAATTCCAGCCAGATGCCACATTAACTTGCGTGACTTCTTGTCTGTAACAGCACATAATGCAGCACGAATGATGTAACTCAATGTGATGCCAAAATTTATAGGAAAAGACACTGCTTTCTGGGGTCAGGCTGGTATCTGATTTAAGCTGGCAGCGGGAGCATCAGTGTTTCTGCAGACCTATACCGTGGCTCTCCAGCAAATCACATTACTCTGAAAGACTTTGGCGGGCCCCTAATCTAGACAGCTCTTCAAAACCGGGGACATCAATTAGGCTGGAGTGCATCAAACCCACGCAGGGCTTTTTGGGATCCGACTCAGACAAACTCCTAAAAGCACTTTCAATAAGAGATTTCTTGGGGTGGCTTTTTTGTTGTTTTTTTCTTTTTTTTGTTTTTTTTTTTAAATGAGCAGAAGGATTCTAGATAAACTCGATAAGGGCTGGAATCCAAACAGGATCCTAGAGCCAAAACTGGAGTGACAGCTATTCCGGGTAGTGAAAACGATGACAGATTCTGAGCAGACAGAAAGGAACATGATAAAACAAGCAGGGCTATTATCCTTCCATTTGCATTGCCGGAGCACGTACAGGTCCCATCTCGGGCGAGGGCTGCGTTTGCGCCGGGCGCTGGGAAGCGCGTGCCAAGGGCCGGTCCCGGGGGGAGCGTGGGGCTCAGCCTCCCGCTGGACGAGCGAGCGGCAGGGCTGGGGAAAGGCAGGATTACCCGCTACACTACTGCGAGTCTTAGAGTCAGCCCAGGTTCTGCACCAGAGTGTTTGTTCTGGTGCAAAAATGACTCCTGAGATGGCATGGGGAAAGTAATGAAGCCAAAAAAGGCTGGTTGTGGAGAATAAGATCCGAAGTCCCTAGTCAGAGGGAAAAAATTCTTGACCAGCCTATGGGGAAACTGAGGCACTGAAAGAGTAAAAGCCGCCCGCTCAGAGCTGACCATGGCCTGGCCGTTCTCCTGTAGCTCCACTTAGCCGGGTCTTCAGCGCATCCGTGTTACCTCTGGTTTTTGTGGGAGCTGAAAACTTTAAAACTCTGGTTGCAAGGCACTTGCCCAAGGCAAGCAGCAATGCAGGGTTGCAACAGACACGGGAGTTTCAGCTCCTCCAAGTTTCCAAGACCGTGTCTGCTGCCTAGCCGAAACCCTCGAGCGCGCTGGAAGCTCTCCCCGCGCTCACAGCGGCGCCTGCGGGAAAGGAGATGGGGCGCGAGTTCAGCAGAGCGTGTAGGTCAGCTCGTGGATAGGAGTTAGGGCAACGTGGTGAGGAGCCAAGGATTGCTCTCTGGAAGGAAGGCGAGGCCGGCTGCGTAAGAGCTTCGGTCCGTCTCGGAAGTCGGCAGCGGAGGCTCTCAGCCTGGCGCACCTATGGCTCTTGAAGCCGTTTGCAAAATGTTACCTTTAAATAAGTGCTTATTTTTAAGCAGTGGTTAAAGTCTCACCGAAGAGTTTAAAATAATAATTTATAGCAATAATACGCTAGGACATGAAATAAAGCTGCTGATGGTAACATAAATAATGTATAGAATAATAAAAACCACTGCTGTTGTTGAAATCCTGTGGTCAGCTCGCAGCGTGGAGCGTGCCGCAGTCGGAGAGCTGATGGCTTTCGGCGTGGCAGGGGGAGGCAGGAAGGAGTGAGAAGCCTCGTGAAGGTTTTCCAATCACTCCAGCCACCATCTCTAATTCTTTTCTTAAAGTATAAAATCATTCTTCCCCTGATCTCACTTGTGGTCAGAGCTCAGCACAGGCCCATCAGTCACCGCGGTGATTTGGTTCAGCAGGTGTTGGTTGGGCAATCGTTCATTTCGGGCTAATCTGCTAGCGGCTGTCAGGGGTTATGGAGTATTTATTGAGTTTGTGTCAGGTCCAGATGACCAATAGCCGGCAGCCGCTGGATACCCATTGACACTGATGATATTGCTGAATTAAACTAGGTGATGTATACAGAACTTGCTTAGAGCTAGTAATGAAGCTGGGAACCATTTGAAACACAATACAGAGGGCCCCAGTGCTCGGGGCTTCGCTCTCTACCTTTTAAATAAAAAATTATTATTATTTTCTTTTAACGCCAAAGGAGAAGCCATGAATCGAGCTCCCCTGAAATATTTAGAGAGAAAAATAGAGTAGCCCAATGGAAATGAAAATCGTCTTTATATTCTGCAGATTTACTGCCTGCTAGTTGGCTGGTGACTGAGGAATTTCTCAGCTGCTTTTTAGAAAGGCATCACGGGGGAAAGAGAGGTAGGGAGGATGAGGAACTGGGCATTGATTACGCTTCAAGGACCTGATCCTTTAAAAGGCTTTGCTGAGCACCTTCAAATCTCATTGACTTCAGCTGAGCACGGGACAGGATCTGGATGTATTTGTGGCGGGGCTGTTCCGTCCCGTGCGACGCTCCGTGAATTCCGCTTTGCGGAGACTGCGTCTCCCTGTGCCTGTGAACTCGGTCATCCTCCCTGGGAGAGAAACTGAGGTGTGAGGGAAGAGGCAGGGTGCGCCCCGGTCGCAGCCCCCGGTGCTGGCAGGGCTGGCGTGGCTCCGCCGCGGGTGCGGTGACGCGGGCGCCGGCGAGGGACGCGCGCTGGGCACCGCCAGCTCCAGCGGCACGGGAGGTCGGGACGGGCACGGGGCCTCGGGCAGAGGGAGCCTCACGCCAAGCGCTCCGTGCACCTCCAGCAGCTCGCCCTCGGCACCGCGTGGGAGGGGAACGTTACCTTTAAAAGATTGGGGTTGGCCATCCAAGACAAGAGCTCCTTCTGGCTGGAGGCGGAGGGGGAAGCAGAGGGCTGCGGCTTGGTCCCTTGTGCCAGGGTTGGCATCGGGGACCAGGAGCAGCGTTTGTGTCAGGCAGACCAGAAGGTCCCCACAGCAGATCTGGAGGGTGTCCTGTCCTACCCGTGGAGGCTGAACACCTCGGAGCAACCACAGCTTTACCCGTGAGGCTCTCCTTCCGCCGGGGGGATGGAGACAGGTTCCAGGGTGGTGATTAGACCACGTTGCTACTGAATTATTCTGCACGGAGCATCAGAGTTAATTTGGGGGACAATCAGCTTGTCTGAGGCTGTCACTGCTGCCGGCTGAAACCTGCAGTGCTGGAGAAAGAGCAATCAGAGCTGTGACCTTGGCAAGGACTGGGGTTAGATTACAGGCATGATTAAATGCCAAGGAGAAGGCTCTGGAGCTGCTATTTGAATACCTGTTTACATGTAGGATAATAGATGGCCACCCGCTGCCTGCGAGGCTGTAATTCACTCTGGGGATTCTGGGACTCGGATGACACCATAAAGCATGCGAGGCAGAGTGCAGGATGCTCGCGAAGCAGCGCCGGGGCCCTGCGAGTGATTTACAACCACGGGCTCGCTCTGCGGCTATCTAATCTATTGTCTTTTTATTGCAGACACTGCGCGGAGAAATTATTATTGTAAAAATTTGTTTAAAGGAGCTCTGTAAACTCGCTTTGATCTGACAATTTCACCTTAAAATCCTCCTGTTTCTGTGGCTGGAGGAGAGGATGTTTGGCATCTAAATTATCTGTAGGTACAACTCCATCCAAGTCAGCAGTGCAGAGAGTTGTCGCTGAGGACTTTGCTTTGGGGTGTGTATCTAGGGTAGAAAGAAGCGGGGGACAGAGCCGGGTAACCCCCACGTGTGCAGCCCCTGTGCCCTGCGGAGCCCCACGGAGACGCGGTGAGCCCCGTGGGGACGCGGTTCCCCCCGTCGGCTCAGGCTGGGCTCGCGTTGTGGCTCCGACAAGCCAGCCCGCGCCTGCCCTGCCAGGCCGGCAAAGGGGCCCCGGCTCTCCCGCGAGCGCTTGAACCCTCCCAGGCGGGCTCCGAGCCCCCCAAACCCGTCCTGCCCGCGCTCGGCTGGCGGTGGAGCTGCTGGTGGCCCCCGCTGAGCCGGTGGGGTGTCAGGGGAGAGCGCCGGGGCAGGGGGAGGTTTGGCAGCGCTGGGGAGGACGGGGTTTGGGAGGGAAGCAGGCGTGAGCGGAGCTGTCGAGCAGGTCACCTCTTTTTTTTTCCTCTATCAAAAGAATAGGTGTTAATGGCTTCTCTGAGCTTCTGCCTCTCCTGATGAATAATCTTTTTGCAATCTTTTCTGAAGAGCGTGGTTTAGGATTCGGGCTGAAAGCTCAATTTGATTAAAAGAGAGGCAGGTGCAAATTAGGAGGCATTGGGTGCTTAGTCTTGCCGCTTTTTATAACAGGGCCCTAGATGAAAATATTTCAATTACTATTTACTCTTCTTTAGTGTCTTTCATCACGGGACTGTGAGGAGCGCTCCGAGCACAGCCCCTGCCGTGCCCGCGGCCGCCGGGGCGCAGGAGGCACCGCCAGCGCCGGGCTGCGGCAACTCGCGTTCCATGGCTTTGTGCTACAGACTCACTCTGACCTTGGGCAGGGTACTTAATCTCAGCTCGCAGTGGTAAACAGGAGATAATATTTCTCTATTTCCTGCAGTGCAATGTGAGAATAAATCAAGTGAAAACGGTAGGCTGCTCAGAGAGGTCTGGGAGCCAATGCCCTCCTGAGGTTTGTCTCCAGACCTGCTCTCGTTGCACATCTCCTCCCCTGCGCAGCCTGCTTTCCTGCGCCGCGCTGCTCGTTGGCATCCAGCTTTCCTCTGAAGGTGCTGTCGTGCTTTTTGTCAAAGTCCTGACAATCCCAAACTGCTTTTATGCAGGTTTCCCAGGACCCCGCAGCAAACAGCCAGTGGTGCTTCATACACGTGGTCAGTGCCTGTCTCCCACCTCACCATTTGCCGTCCGTTGTTGCACGATCGGCATCCAGAGCCGCAGACTCCTCGTTGCCTTCATGCTTTCCCCTTGCTGAAAACCAGGAGGGTACTCCTTAGCTCGTGACTAATTGTCCAAAGCCATCTGACACAGGGATAATCTACAAGTGCTTAATCTATCCATGTCTGCGTGGCAAGCAAGGAAGAAAGTAGTTTAGAAAGATCAATCATCTAAAATCATCAGGAAAGGCATTGGCGGCCAGGTCCCTGCCCGTCCTCAGCTGAGAAGATGATGGTTCTGAGAGATGAAGGCTTGAGAAGAGCTTTTCTGTGTCTCTGTAGCTTTTTGATCCTAAGATAGATTACCCGGAGAGCGCTAACTGCTCCCTGCTTGTGCTAAACAAAGATAATAGCGTTCGGAGTCACCTCCGCATAGCGATGCAGCCACCGCATAATAAATTATCCTTTCTCCCTTCCCAGCACCGGAGCAGGTGGTTTGGGCACCCTGATGGCTGAGGGGGGACGCGGGGGGCTGCGACTTGTACCCTGCTCTCTTGGGGCTGCCTTAAAAAAAAATCAAGTTCCTAAACAGCTGAAAAAACATAAAATGCTCCATATACTCTCTATAAACAAGCAGTTAGAGAAATCCAGGCTGGAAAACACTTGGTGGAATAAGGTCAAGCTTCTCATATGAATCAAATTAGTGGCCGCTCAACTAGCACCACAGTACATTAGGCTGAAGGGACTGGGGAAATGCAGCTATTTTCAAGGTTATGCTTTTGTTTCTTCTGAGTTCCTCTTTTGTTTCCACTCCAAGTCACTTTGGGGGGGGGATGTTTTCCGTCCCCTTTCCAACATCTGCTCTGAGGGTGATAGAGAGAATCCCAATTTGTTGTAAGAAAAGGGGAGATAGTGTTACAGATCAGCGTTGGTTCCCTCAGGTGCCCTTTCCATTCACTGGTTTGGGAAAGCTCCTTGGAAGTAGCAAGGAAATGGTGGGACGAGGGGGGACTAAACCCTGAAGGAACTAGACAGGAACTGTGGGAGGAAATCCCCTGGAGTGGTTCCCATTGTTCTGGTTAAAGCGTGGCACGGGAAGCTGGCTGCGGGATGGTGACGGCGGGGTCCGGGCAAACACGCTCACGTAGCCGAGCCCGGAGGGACTTGTCTGAGGCTCACGAGGCGATCCGGGCTGCGAGCAAGAACCGGGCTGCCGCGTCCCAGGCGTGGGGTGCGGGACCCGTCTGCTCCCCGTGGCACCCCCTGAAAGCGCAAACCTCCCCCAGCCCGGCCGTGCTCTCTGGCGGAGGGGCAGGCAGGGGTCTGCTCAGCCGTGCCCCGCCGTTGTGCTTCGGCGATGTCCCCTGCCAGGCGTTAAACACAGCCGGCGTGCCTGGCCGCCATCCCGCCCTGCCCGCTTTGGGGCGGGAGGGCCCGCTGTTCGCTTCTCGCAGTAAAAGTGGGATTGAGCATTGCTCTGAATGCAGGGAGAGTTTCTTGAAACTGAAGCGTTCAATTTTACTCCACTGAGCATCCAGTATAATCCATTGAAAGGGCACTGTCCTTCAGGCCTTTCAGCTGGGCTGACAGCTGCCCACTGATTAATTGACAGGTTAAAAAGATTGATTCCACATGTCAGAGCTGTAACCCTGCCAGAACAATACGGCTGTCAATTGGGCTGTAAAACAGACGCTTACATTAACAGCCCTGACAGCAGCAGCACATGAACACATGCACCTGCCTTTATGGAGAGCCTAAACACACAGCCGGGCAAAGATTAATCATCTTGAAAGCAATGTTGTAGGATCAAATAAATGTTTCTGCGGCGGAGAAGCGGTGCAGCGCCGAGTTGGCATGGAGTCCGGCTGCAGATGGTGCCCGGCGGGCAGCCGCGGAGGGCACGGGGCCCTCGGGGTGGGGTCTTGCCGTTGTCTTCAATGCTTGACTTATTATCTTGGCCACGTGTCCTCCCTTCCTCAGCCCGCTCCGACTCGCGCAGACACTGCATAAATATCCGCCGTACGGGGAGCACAGCTGCCTTCAGCATCACTTGGCCTCCCCGTGTGCGCGCGCGGACCCCCGTGGCGGCAGCGCCCTGACCTCTCTGCCCCTCTCCCGTCCTGTCACCGCTCCGGTCCCCGCTCGCCTCCCGCCGTGTTTCGGCACAGGTAGCGCAGAGCCCCCCCCGGCTCCCGGGCTGCCCGAGCAGATGGCACGGCTCAGGGCCGCGAGCGCGTTTTGACATCCGAACAAGCATCGCCCTGGACGGGAGAGTGCTCCGGAGATTAGTGTGGGCACGAGGAGGCAAAACGCTGAAGGAAATCACTTCTTCCTTTCTCTCTCACTTACTTTCCTTATCAGCAAAATGTAACTCATTAATATCTATCACGCAGGGCTGTTTCCAAAGATCCTCAGCTGGAGCACACTTCAATAATCTAAAAGGCTGTTTATTTTGCTGACGTGCTTTGAAGCTGGGCGAATTGCGGCGGGTTGGAGGCGTTGGCTGGGGCTGGTGCGGGCTCTCCGGCGGAGGGCGAAGGACCCCGGCCCGGGGCGTCGCGGGAGGGAAAGCGCTGCCGCTGGCCTGCGTGCTCCCCACCCAGCGCGCTGAGGAATGAAAAAACCCTCCGCAATCTGGAGAGATAAGGAGAGGTTGAGTCACAAGCGAGCTCGGCTTTGCCAGAAGACGTTTCAAAGCTTTTATGGTGAGATTCAATACAGATATACAGAGATCAATTATCTTAAAAGCAGCGAGGAGGTTCAGCAAATATTTCCAGCTTTAAACAGGTTTATTTCCATCTGCACTTATCTGTGCTATTTAAACTCCATTGCTTGCAGTTAATCTTTTGTAATGCAGCATAAGAGGGCTTATTTACTTTCTAATGACATCAATTGGCCATAAATATTAGACATCTAAGGTTCGCTGAAGCTGTAGGGACAGTTTTCCATTCCTACTTGACATTTGACTATTTGCAGTGCTTCCTTTCTGTTTGTTCTTGTGTGACTCACTTATCGGCTGTCATAGGCCCGTGTTCGATTTATTTAAATTGAATGAATAAGTACATTAGGCAAAGCTGTCAGGAGAAGAGAGAATGGGAACTCACGGGGATGAGTGATAAGTCAACAAGCTGCGAGGGAGATTCTTAGCAGAGCTGCACAAATCAAAGTGCTAAATAGGAGGAACAAAGACAGCACGGTGACACGGTTCTGGTATGAGTGAAACTATAGATCTCAGGGTAAACAGGACCTACCGACCGTAATCTATGGGACACAGCGAGACATTTGTTCTGCACGCCGTATCTCAGGGTAGGCATTGCCGCCAGCCAAAGCCTGGGAACATTTGAACAATCCTAATAGTTCTAAGAGTTATTATAGGATCAAAGACTCCAGACTATTATCTGCCACGAAGGTGGGAGTTGTGCAAATACCCAGATATCTCTGTACTTGGGAAGATAGTTTTTCTTTTTAATTTTCTTCATTGCTTGGTACTTAGCTGGACTAATTAATTGTGGAAAGCTCATATCACGGCCCTACTGGAACTGTTTGCACTGCATATATTAGTGATGATATGGGAGGGGGAAAGATACCTCGAGTTACTTTGTCATTTTTCGATTATGGAAGTAACGTGCTTTGTGTGAGAGCGGCAAGGTTTACAGACACCTTTTTCAGGGGGACCGTTCTGCCTAGCTGGTCACTAGTGCTGCCGCAAACTTGTTTTGAAGGAAACTTAGAGGTGCGTGGCGAGCATTACGCTCGTTCTGCATCTTCCGTCATCGAACACCGCGTCCCATTTAACCACAGCGAATTTCAAATGTCTCTGTTCCTTTTAGCAAGCCTTTCGGTTGTGTTTTGTATGAATTCAGAGGATCTGAGACATGCCAGGTTGGAGCTGGAGCCACCCCACTGCTCCAGATCCTTGGGAGCTGCCAAGTGTCCGCGGCGGGACGGTGCGGGCTGACCGCGGGCCAGGGGCTGTGCTCCGGGGCTCCCCCAGCCTCAGCCCGGGCTAACGCGGAAGCCCGTAGCCTGGGGCTCGTGCCAGGATGCCCCAAACCCGTGGGAACCCTCGGTGCCAGGCTGGGCGGGCGGCGACTCTGATCCCACAGCGGCGGTTTATCTCCGGGAAGGGCTCGGAGAGCCCCGTTCCTCTTCTTGCTTCAACAACATGGTTTTGTTGTTCACCTCCTAACCTTTGAACCCCCCAAAAACCTTAATTGGCTGAACGCAGTAAATCAGAGCTGACAGTAGTTGAATAGCAGCTGATTAAAATCATTTGTTTTCAAACTCGGCCAGCTGCAGACTCTTGCCGACATGACTTTTGTGGCATTCCCTGCATTGCTCTCCCTCTCTCTCCCTTTCTTTTAGATGAATTGCATCACATTTTTGTGATTCTTTGAAAATGAGATCCTGCTCTCGCCCCTCTTCCCTGCCCCATAGCACACCAGCCTCCATTTTACGAGCCCAGCCTTGTTTATCTCCACGGCCGCTTGTGAGATTCCCGCGAAGCAGTGGAGCAGTCTCCTTTTCAGTGCGCAGGCCACATCTGGTTTGGGTTTGTTTGTGTTTGTTTTGCTTGTTTTTTCCCAAAAGAAAAGCAGGGAGGGAGGAGGGAAAAGCATTTAAACTCGTAATTCCCCATAGCCTGCCTGCTAATCGCACCCCTGGCCAAACCAGGTCAGGAAATAGATAGAAAATAGTTTAAAAATGCTCTGAGGGCGGCAGTGGCCACCTGCGACCGGGCAGGTACGGGAGGATTGAAATGCGTGACCCGTCTTTTGAGCGCCTGAGGGAGGTGGGCATCCTTCGCTGGGTGCTGTACGTCCCGGAGTCAGACCTGCGCGGGGGACGCGTCGGGGTCCAGGAGGTGGCACAGAGGAGGAGCTCAGCGCCGGGCTGGGAGAGGCGACAGGTCTTTGGGGGGACGTGGTCGGTCCCTCCCCGGCGCGGGTGGGCGGTGTGGTTCCAACGTGCTCTCCTTCTGTGTTAGGCCACAAGCCATCCCCGGAAAAATGCGTCCTGGCTGAGAGTGCCATTCCCCAATCTCCGGCATCTACAGCCATATGCATCAAATTAAAACCAAATGCAAAATATAAATCTCCTTGCCATTCCTAGGAAAGGTTTCACATGACAACCGCATTCCTGTGACACTTTCCATCTTATGTTTTACCGCACAGACTAACAGCTGTTTCCAAAACAAACCCTGGTGATGAACAGACAAAATCTTGGCTATTTGGACAAACTTGTTGTTATTGCACCGGGTCGTGCGTGAGTGGACAATCTGTGCCTGCCGGGTTTCCATTGCGCCCGGCAGAGCGCAGCGTGCATGCAAAGAGCTCACGTGCAGAGCTGGGGCCTCGCGAGGGCTGTGCCATCGTTCGTTTTATTTTTTTAATTTTTTTTTCCCTGCATCAACATATTATGAAGCCAAGTAGTATCTGGTTTTAAAGAGGTAACTTGTCTTACAGGATAGGCCTTATTTTACCTTAAACTTTTCCAAGCTGAGAGAGAGAAATTTGGGTCACTACTTAATTAAGACTTCTGAAACTTCCTTATGACTATTGTCATTTTTGCTGTACTTGGAGCTGGCAAGCCCTCGGCAGCGGGAATTGTACAAGCACATACCAAAGAAGTGGCCCAACCCTTGCTGAGTGTACAATCCGAAGCAATCCAGCCGCGTCTGAAATGAGAGTTCATACGGACGAGTCCCTTTGCAGCAAGCCGTCACACCGTGGAGCGGTTCTGCACACATCCTTCCGCCGATTCGGCTGCTCTGGGGGTCCCCACGCGTGGCGTCCCACGCACGCCACCGCCGGCCCCGGGGAGGGTTTGCTCCCGACCGCGCGCAGCCACCTTTCCCAGCGCGCAGGCGAGCGGCACGAGGTCTGAAAGTGATTACTTCTCTGGGAGGATGTTTACCTTCCACAGCCGCCTTTTCCTTACATTTAAACAGAAATGTTTCCTTTTCTAAACAGTTTACATTTCTGATTCCAGCGGCATCCAGCTTGCCAAAGCCACCAGTATTTGTCTCACTTTAAATGCATTTATATGCTAATGCAGACAGTCTCTCCTGCCTGCACACATACCACACACAACTATATAGAAATTACTCTTTTCTTGCTAGATTTACAAAATATGACCATCAAACTTCCTTTGGATTTATCTACGTTAATCAAAACCCATACGCTGCCTAGTGCTGGCGCGATACAGCCGTTCCCGGTGATAAAGCAGACACGCACACCTCTGGATTATCTGTCCGGACTTGACAAATCAGTGCCACGGTTGGAGGAGGAGGAGAGGGGAGGAAGGAAATGTAATTTCAAGGATACAGTTCTGTGTAGGGCTGGACAGCGTTTCTCCCTTTTTTTATTGCCTTTGGGATCATCTTACAACATTCTCTGTCCAAAGACTTCAGAGCACTTCACAGATATTACCTGATTACAATCTGCAGAGGTATGAAGTGCTTTTCCCAAGGTCAATCAGCCACTCACGGCAGAGTTTGTATAATCGCTGCGATTTCCAGACTGCAGAGCCATTCAGTGTATAAAAGACTCATCTCCTTGTCCTGGGGGAAGCGAGGTGACGCTCTCATCGCGTCTAGACCTCTCCTGCAGAGGGGAAGGGGCGCGGGAGCGGGGGAGCTCTGGGGACCCTCCCGAGGGCGCAGCGGTCCGCGCTGAGGATGCTTAAACGTGGCGTGACAAAAGGCCGGGGGAGTTTTGCTCTTGGTTCAGGATTTTCATCTCGCGGCTCTGTTGCCCATTTTGTCCTGTCTGTGCTCTTCTGCCCCTGTTCACACCTTTTTCTGTTCCACACAATTCCCATCTCCTCCCTGCTGTGGAGAGGGCTGGGGAACACCGACAGCCCTGCGCTTCGTTAGGCAGTGCTTACGGGCAATAATGAAACCCGATTAAGAGGATGTACCTGGAATGCTTTTCCGTTGAAAACTGATGATTCAATGGCGTAAAAATGTTCCCTGCTAACCTGTAGGTTTTGTTTAACTTTTTCTTGAAAACTATGAAAATGTTTTGCTTTTTAAATCCCCAAATCTTTCATTTTGACTTTACCATTCCGTATTAAGGTCATATTGTAATTGATATACAAGGCAAGGATTAATTGTTTCGGTTATAACGCGGTAACAGACACTGGCTTTCTGCCTACATTTGGGACAATTACGCCTATTTGAAACCTCAGAACTTCTCATACAACGGAAACTCCGTTTTTGAGCCAGCTACAATAGTAACACCATTGCACCAGTATTAATCTCGAAAGGAGGCTAGAAAAAAATCACATCACTTGCCTCTAAGATTTAAAGAACAATGTCATCCCTAAACCACCTTTCTTCCTTTCAAGTTTTCAAGACTGAAAACTGACACTGGAAGGGGGAACATTTGGACTCACAGCAGACAAATCGGACAACTTGCCAAATCATCCGGGGCCCGGGAAAGTTCAGCCTTATTCTTCTGGAAAATAATGACGGAAAATTCATTTAAGTATCACGTATGGCTTTGCTGGGGTGGAGGAGGGAAGGGGCAAATTTAATTCAGACCCAGAACTCCCCTCAAACGGATGCTGAATGTAAACTTTAGCTGCATTTCTGTCAGACTTAATGGATTTCACTTATGGGAACTATAATAAACAGCTCATTACGGAGTCAGCTGCGGGAGCATTTTGAGCCCAATAGGGTCATTTGTTTTCCAAGGCAGATTTAGTCTAAAGGGGGTGGACAGAATAATCCAGTGTTTGAAGTGTCTCTATCGATACTTGAGGAACAGCGACAGAGTGGTATTTTGGGTCTCCGGCAAAGGCCGCTGCTGGACCAGGGCACGGCGTGGGGCTCCAGAGACTAACGGCGCTGCAGCTCCGGTGAGGCGGTGGGTCACTGCTGGACACAGGGAAGCCGGTTCTCACAAAACAGATTTCAAGAAACTTGTCGTCATTAACAATCCCAGCTCCCGGAGTCCCGCTATTGCATAAAAATCTGACCTCTTTTCTCTGCGTGTGAGGAAGTTTCCATCCTTCACGCTTGGAGGGAAATTATGAGTCCCAAAAGCCAAAGAAAGCAACAGCAGAAAGACACTTCTCTTTGTTTCCCATGGTTTGGAGCCACTACCCAGTTTGGGGGAAGAGGGATGTCTCGCTGGGCAAAGGGAGCCGAATTTGCCGCCCCGCTGGCTGTGCCCCCTGCACCGGCACCCCTGGGGGGGGAAGGCTCGCTGGCGGTAAACTGGGGGCAGAAAAGCAGGTGAGCCGTGGTGATAGCTGACCCACGAGCAATAAAGAAGGTAAACCGTGAGAGCCCGCGTCCCTCCGGCAGCGTGGGGCAAACGCCGTTCCCGCCGTGCTGGGGGGAGCTGCAGGGGCGGCTGTGCGGGGAGAGGGGACCCGCTGCCGCAGACCTGCGCTTTAATGAACTTCTTGAAAGACCGAATTTATAAGTCAATAAACATCTGCGGAGTGGAGGGCTTGGGATCCAAGTGCACCCTCTGGAGCAGATCTTCCCCTGCTCCACATCTGGCGGGGGGCTGGGGGGGAGCAGGCATCTGCGGCCGAGGCAGCGGCTGCCTTTGTACCGCCATAAATCTCCGCCGCCCCCGCACCATTAATCTGAGCCATCCCCTCGCCGGGATGAAGCCAGAGGACAGTGGTTTCAAACAGTATGACTGTCAAATTGCTCAGCACGCAATAAATCACACACAGCATCTTCCCTTTCATGTCTGCTCCGGCTGGGGGGACTTGCAGACACTTCTTAAACACTTCCATACCCACCGAGATGCTCTCTGCGCGCCTGGGCCGCAGAGAGCATCTTTTTTGCCTCTACAGAGCAGAAGGTAAATCATTCACGCAGGGAGCAAGGGGCGGTTGGCTTGTAAGCGCGAAAGGGGCTTGGAGAGGCGTTCGCAAGTGCCGCGTTTCGCTTGTCGTGGGGCAGTTCCTGCGTCTGCACGGGCACGCGCGCAGCCCCTTGCTCGGTCGTGCGGGCGCAGAGCACACTCGCGTGTTAACGTCTGGTGTTGGCGCACAGGGGCACAAGTGCGTGCGCACACACACACACTCTCACACGTCTGCACCGATTCGCGAAAGCTAAAAGCCTTTTTTTGCCACCCAAAGTAGGAAAAAAATACACCGCTTCGTGGAGCAGAGGTGTGGGTTATAGTGGGTACCTGGGCCAAAGTGTGTCATTGCTGGGCTGAAACACAAACTACATTGGTTTGGTTTCATCCTTGGTGATATTTTGGATTTGGAGGAATGGAGAGGAAGTGCTGCCCTCCATTTTAGTGAAAGAAAAGGTGATTCTTGCATCAGATCTGCTAGTTTTCATCCAGTGGCTTCTCTTATTGCTGATGGTCTCCAGCTCCTGTGGTAGATTTTTAGCCACGTCTAGAGATGGTAGAGGACACGTTGGTAGAGGTACAGAGGATCGTTTCTTCAATTTTTCCTGATAATAGTGCTGAGAAAAATAAAAATCCCGGTAAATTCAGTCTAGAAACCATACCGGTTGATAACCCTCTAATAAACCCCAAGACTGCAACTTGTAAATGCCGTTGCAGTTGTTGTTGTTGTGAACACTTTGAAAGCCTCTGTTTTCTTTGCTGGAAAAATGATCTGCACTGTGAGATGACCCTTAAAACCTGCCAGTTCCAGGGGATGACAAAAGAATTGAGTACTCGGGGGGAAAATAATTAGCTGCAGTAAGAATAGCCGTTCTTCATTATAGATTAGTTTATTTTTGAGTTTTATTCCTGAAGACGCTATTGATGTTTGACCAGCTTTTTTGAGGTCAGCCTCGTAATTTCTCATCCCTTAATTATTATACCATTTGTTAAACCAATGAACGTTATTAATCTAAACCAACCAGGCAGTGGCGTAGGCACAGCTCACAGTGTTGTTCCAGCCTTTCCATAGGTGTTTCTGTGGCTGAGCTGTGGCCACGTGCTTGTGGAGTCTTTCGTAAGCGCCGTAAGAGAAGAAATAAGCCAAATTCAATGGAGCGACTTCCATTCCTCGGGTGGGACCGAACTCCCAGGGATGCAGGGTGCAGGCGATGGGGTGAGGGATGTTTTCGCTGCCTCCTGGGCAGCGGCTGTGACGGTCCCGTGCCGACTGGGGCTGTCTGCCTCCCTACCTGATTCTATGTCTGTTTTACAGCATTCGCTCCTTTTGAGGAAACACTTTGAGTGACGATGCTTTGCTTTGCTGTGAGACTCAAAGCAATTTTAAATATTAATTAAGTCTCTCGGCTCCCTTCTAAAACGGCTGGTTACTGTTTGTGCTAAACAGATAAAAATGAAGCGATGTTGACAAGAGCAGTGTGGTGAATTGGTGCTGGAGGCAGGAAGGGAGCCGGGCTCCCGGGCTGGTGGCTTTGGCCACGAGAGCTTCGCGCCTGCCGCCCTGGGAGCGACACGCAGCAGCACCGCGGTCCCTTCCACCCCCGCCAGCCTCGGGGCCGCGGCCGGGCTGGGTACAGCCGCAGCTCCGTTCCCCTGGTGTCCAGCTCCATGATATATGAGCAGGGACTTTATTCAGGTGAGATTTCTAAGCTCCCACTCACAGCCACCCCATGTTCATATCCAACCTGAGTACATTTCCAGGGCTGGGCACCGCTGGAAAACCAGCTTCTGGCTGGGTGCTGCCATGGCGAGAGCCTGAGCCCGCTAGTGGCGGGACAAAGGAAGAAGCTGAGAGCGGAACGAACACTGCCGAGCTCCGCTCTCGTACTGGGAGAGCAGCGTCGGCGAGCGAGAGCGCCCAGCTGGCTGTGGAGTGAGCTCTGGTGTGCGAGGGCTCTCTCGGGCGGAATATATTTACCTTCTTTGTAGCTGGCTGTAACTCACATCCCTGCAAAGCACTCTGCCAATACAGCATTTGCTGATGTATAGCTACAGCCATTTTCGCTGTTTCCCTTACTCTGTCTCCGTATAGAATAATATGCGATTAATTGATTTTCTGTCGCTCTTTTAGTACGGAAAATTAATTTTGGAGCAACCTTGTTTTCTCAGGGTATGAATTCTCTACATGCAGAGTAATTCCACTCCTACATTATTCATGAGAGAAAATAGTGATGGAGTGTGTAACTGAGGCAGCCCCAAGGCCACAAACTGATAGTCTGCGTTACTGATACAACAATATTCCACTGATGCTTCTAAATAATTCACGGCTACAACTCAATTTGGCACCAGGCACGCGGCTCGGGATGTGACTGGTGCGCAGGGGAGGAGAGGCACCTTGGCAGGACGCTCGGCTTCCCAGCGAGAGCGCGGGGTGGGCGCCGCCGGTGAGATCCCGGTGCCACCAGGCAGCCGGAGCATCGCCCGTGCCTGGTCGGTCCCCGGGGACACGGGACACCACGCAGAGAGGGACCCAGTGCCGGGGCGTCTGGCGGGAGCTCCTGCTGGCATCAGTGGGGATTCCAGGGAACTGGAATCACGGTGGGGAAAAAAAAGGCTGGTGAGAAGACGGGGTAGGTGTCAGCAGCACCGTTTGCTGTAGCTGGGGAGATGTCTCCTGCTCCACTCGAGGGCATCCCCACGGCCGCTGCTGCAGCTGCGCAGGGCTGGCGGGCGCGGGAGCCGTGGGGCTCTGCTTCTTGGTGATGTGCTCGGAGCGTTCCCCGGACCGCGCTGATTTCCTTAGGGATGCACCTGCTTCGGGGTGTTAGAGCAGACACGTGAAACAGCGAGCGAGGGCAGGGGCGGCTCATCCCCGTGAAGGAATGGCTGGGCAAGGATTTCTCCCAGGGATGTCCCGGGGAAGCCTGAAGTCTCCAGGGGTGTGTTGGGAGCTTCTTCGTGTGAATTATTTAAAACTACATGGCGCAAAACACAGGCCGTGCAGGGAAAGTCTATTTTTGTGACAGTTTGAGGACTGCACCCCCAGTTTCCAGGACCTCCGCAGGTGGGACGCCCCGCACCAGGCCACCATCCCTGCTCCGTGCCTCGCCGCGTGCCACGAAGGTGGCCTTTCCCTGCGGATGAAGGGGTTAACGGTGGCTGAGGGGCTGTGTGGGGCAGATGCTGAGCATCACCCGCCGATACCTTCTCTGGAGCCCGTGCCGGAGCCTGGCAGAGCCGTGTGTGAGCTGGCCGGGCTTCAGGGCACGGCGTGGGCTGCCGAGGGGGTTAATGGCCTGGAGAGCGCTTTTCGTGTGAGTGGAAAATGGCAGGGGCCTTCCCTTCCCTCCTTCCCCGCCTCTGGCAGCGGCTGTGCCGAGCGGGTCCAGATGACGATGGAGTGAGGGAGAGCCTTGTCCTGGCACCGGACTCCTTTTAGATTAATGACTTGCGATGAGATGCCTAAGTCACATATTGGGATTTTTCACCATTGAACTGTACCTGGCACCCTGCAGCCATTTATCACGGGGCTGCAGATGGAAGGCAGCAGCGGCAGGACTCGCGGAGGGCCAAGAAACACAGCTCCCAGCCAGCCCGCCGCTGGGGCGGGGGGGGGTTCTGGTGCGTGTGCACGTGTGGGGGTTTTTTTTAATCTAAAATGATAAATCTGATTTCTTCAGGATATTGGAACAGCTGCAGCTGACCTGGCTATTTATCTGACAGATCTTCAAGGTGTACGATAACAGCTCTTAGAGGATGGATGTGGTGTTATAAGCTGTCCAGGCACAGAACATGATTAATGGGATTCAGAGAGATAAACAGATGGGGGGGAGAGCTCATGATCTAAGAAAATCCTGTTCCTGGACTGGGAACCTATTGGTGAGCTGGAAAAGGACCAGGAGCCGAAGCCATCCTGGAGATGGATGCTCCGTGGGTGCCAAGCCACCCACCGTGGCCTCCCCACCCGCTCCCGCCCCACGGCCGGTCGGGCCCTCGGCACGCCGGGGCGGCTGTCGTGGCTTGTACCGCGCGGTGCGGAGGATGTTCGTACCTAATTGTGCAGCTGCTCTGCGCAGCGTGAGATGGAGGCAACTGTCCTGCAGCATCTCACAGCCTTTAACAGCCGCTGCGCTCGGACGCTTCCCGGCTGCCGTGCTGGGTCCCAGCCCGCTGGTTTGCTCTTGTCGGACAGGCGTGCTGCTGCCGAACCCTCTGCAGAAATGAGGCACCGTAGTGCTCCTCCTTTGGCCCGCGGAGTCCAGGCTGTCCCCCTCCCCACAGCTCCCACCTACCTTAAAGTCACTTTTTTCCAGAGCTCCCCACGTGAGCACTCCTCAGTTAACAGCCCATCTCTTCAGGGAAAAACTAGTTTGGTAAAAATTGAAAAATCAATCTCTCTTATATTAGCTGGCACGGAAACTTGCAAGGAATTTACGCATCCAGCTAAGATGACATTCATTTCCTTGTCTGTTATTTTCTGATGTGGGCTTAAAAGCCTCCTCTCTGCCCAGCCTCCTTCTTCTGGCTGTCCCTGCAGGGCTACGGTGGGGTTCCCGGTACTCGCTCCTTCCCGGCGCCTTTCGGAGGGCGCGCGGCAGGGAACCAGGAGCAGCGCCCTGCTGCCTTCGGGGCGTCAGAGGGGACACGTTGAACCGCTCTGATGGGGAACACCATGTAAAAGGGAGGGAGCGAAAGGAATCAAAACAGCGTTAGTGCAGGAATTCTCACTGAAAGGGATGGATCAAATAAACACTGAGATTAATTAATCACTAATGGCACGGACTAAAGGTGACCCTCCAGCATTTACAGACTGAAGACAGCGGGGTCAGGATTGAAGAGCATTAATCTTACATTAGCAGAACTCCATCCTTGCCAGAAGGGAGGGAGAAATCCCTTCGGTTTGTGCAGAGGAAGCTGAAGCTTATTGCTTCCTGCCAGGTCCATGGCTGCATTTTTATGAAACACCTGCAATGAAAAAANTTAAACAGCCGTCCCCGAGGAGGGCTGCAGCCCCGCGCCCGGGCAGGGCTCTCGCGCGGCTCCCCGCGGGTCGGGGGCCGAGGGCCGCGCTCCCTGCGGCGCAGCCCAGCGAGCGTTCGTCGTTGGTTATTAATAACGCTGGATCAATTACAGCGAGCAACTGGGAAAACGGATTTTGAAATCCTTCCTCTTTACTGCTGGAGCTCGTGTGTGTGTGCATGTGTAATGTTAGCAATACAAGCCACCAGAGATGAGCTATAAAAGGTGCTTTCTTTTGCCTCCAAATTCTGCTCTGTGGTTGCTCTGTAGCATGCACCAGATGCAGCAGCACCAGCGCAAGGCCTATAACCTCTTTCCAAATGGTAATAAATCCCACAAGACCCTAACACACTTGTAATTTACAACTCTGCTAAAATGAACATTATTTCAAGCTAAGCGTATTCTCCGAGGTGCGGGAGGAATGTGGCAGCTTTCCTGCTGACAGCGGAGTTTCTTTTTTAAATGTCATGCATTCACTTTCATTACTTCCAAATAATTGCCCAAAAGATCAGCAGCCGGACGAGCGAGAGCGTTTTACACCACCGTCAGTCGATTCCATCATTGTAAAAAGCAGCTGCGGGGACCCGCTGTTGGTCATGGCGAGCAGCCGCTGTCTCTTCAGTTCCTCAAGCGCCCGGAACGGCGCCGGCGGGCTGCGGGAGGAGACCCGCTGCCCTGCTCTGCCGCGGGTAGGGAAGAGCGGCATCGGTGGGGCTGGGGCAGGCTCTACCTGCCGGCGAGGCGCTGGCAAGCCTGAGAAAGTCATCTTTCTTCATTGCAGGTGGTTTTTTTTTTGATGAAATGAAAGACTCTTCTTGCCGCGTTGGGGGTGTTTGCTGTGGTGTCGGGGATTTCTCGGGAAGCGCCCTTCGTCGGCAGCAAGGGCTGGCGGCTTCGCCTGTGACAGTAAAACGGGCATTTTGGCACCGGGCTGAGGTGGGATGCTGAGAGGCTGCGATCACCCACAGCAGGGCAAGCCTCGCTGCGCGTCCCCTTCAGAGCGGTTTCCCCGGTCTTCCATCTGGGAGCCCCCGGGAGAAGGGGGATGAGGGGGACCCCCAGCGCCGCAGCTGCCCCCTCCTCCTCCTCTTCCTCCTCCTCCTCCTCTCTCTGCGTTTCTCGCAGGAACGGTCCAGAAACGTCGGCCTGTGGAGGCAGCCCCACGCTTTTGCAGACCAGGTCCAAGACAAACTCCAGATCCTGACTGTGAAAGCTCTGTGGCCTGTAATGAAAGCCCTCAAGGAAAACTGTAAATATAGGAGCTATTGGCAAAATTCAGATCTGGCCTTGGGCTGGAACTCCCTCTCCCGCAGTGGGAGGTTTGATCCGGGTATTGGCGCGGGCCTGTGGTTCGCTCTATCTTAAACAGCTGGAAAACGAGATCTTTTTAATCTAGACATGGTTTTCTTCCTCTACTGGAAAGAGAAAAAGAAAGACGGGGAGAAGACAAAAAGCAAAAGCTGTAATAAAACCCTTGGACGCTGAGCACTACGAAGGAGTAGTAAAGAGCAAAAAGCCAGCGCCACTGTTAATTATTCTGCAGCTTCTAGTCCAAGGTCTCATATCATTTGAGGGCTCAGATCATTAGTAGAAAAATTGTGTTCTTTTTTGGAAAATGATTTCTGATGGACGTTTTGGCCAGCGCCGGTGGCCGTGGGAGCAGTCCTGGAGCCTGAAAGCCCTCCGCTGGTGCTGCGCGCCGAACGCGGCCAGGGCAGCGCTCCCTCGGGGCCGCCGGTCGGTTCATTTCTGATTTAGAAGGTTGGTTGCTGTTATAAGAACATAGATTCTTGTTGGAAAACCGTATTTCTGCTAGAAAATAAGCTGGTTTGGATGAAAACACAAGGATTTTAATTGGTAAAGCAAAATGTTTTGAGTTTCGCTACCTTGGGTTTCGAAAGGGAGAGGGAGGGAAAGGAATTCCTGGTTTTAAATTGCTTCTCTAAAACTCAAAAAATGCCTACGGACTGTTTTCCAGATTATGAGAAAACACTGTTTTGTCTCCTTGAGAAACCGGCCCCGGTGCAACCCGCTCCACCTTATACTTATTTTGTGCGTTTAGCCGTGCTAAACTCGCACAGGTCTCTCGTCTGCGAGGGAGGACCAACACCACGGTGCCCCTCTCTGCGCCGGAGCTGATGGCATGGCATCGGTAGCGACGGCGGCAGTTGCGGCGTGTTGCCGTGCTCCTGAGAGGCCGCGGGGAGCCGTGCCGCTGTGCCGGGGGCTGCTGACAGCCCGGAGCGCTTCTGAGCCGGGCAGTGCCGGAGCGGGCGCCCTGGGGAGGGACGAGCTGCTCGGCCCATTACTCCTCTCCTCAGCCGTGTGCCGCTTAGCTGGGATTGACGGTGGGTCCGTACTCGGGGCGATGTCGTCTCAGATGCCTTCTGCATCCTCGTTCTGCGCCTCTCGTGACCCTCCGCGCTTGCAGCGGGGTTAAATCTGAAACCACGGGAGATGATGGGAGAATCCATCGCTCCTTGCCGCTGCGGCGGGGCCGCCAGCCCCGAGGGTTTAGCTCTGAAACTCATCCGAGACACCCTAATGGGGTGGGGACGACTGTGTCATTGACCCCCGTGCGTGAGGTGCAGAGCCGCAGTGTCCCTCTGCCGGAGCCCCGAACGCCTGTGGAGAAGGCAGAGAGAGACCCCGGTGCCCTGGGACCCAGCGGGGGCTGCCGTCGCAGAACCGTGTCGGCGGTGTCTCGGTGAGGGCGTAAAGCAGACAGGGCACAGGGGCTGCGCTGCCTCGTGCTCCGCGCCTGGCGCCCGCGGGAACCCGGGCAGCCCAAAGGAGTGGGGCCGGCGAAGCCCGGGCAGAGCAGCACCGTGCTTCGGTGCCTCCTGTCCTCTGCATGAATGCAATTTCCCTGAATGTCAGAGGAAAGCATTACAGATAACACACTGTGTGTGTCTCTGACCCAGTAAGTGCTGAAATCACAGATCTCATTATTCTGACATGATAGAATTTTTTCTCCCTCCCCGCTGCAACCCTGCTGCTGTTGTTTTCCAGACTGCAGACATAATTGCCGAAGGTGCAAAGCCTCCGCAGACAAATACGTCTTGCCTACTTCCCTAAATCTAGCAAAATGCCAGTTCCGTGTGTGCATAAGAAAACGCTTTTAGATCACGCTCGTAAGCAGCACGTATTTCCATAGGGTGCCAGTCACAGTCAGGCTCACCTTTAGGGACGTGCGAGACAGCGGAGCAGGGAGACGCGCTGAGCTCCCAGACGGTTCCCAGACTTGAGGTTTCAAGGTGCCACTTGCCAGCCAGCACGTGCCGTCAAGGGGTGACACAGCTGAGGAGAGGAGCCCTTTAGAGAGTGATCCTGGATATTTACTGCATTTGATGGCAAGCACGGGGAGCACAGGGGACCGACCGCAATTGACCGGGTTGGACAGGAGGGGACCCTCTCTCCGGCTGGTGGGGACTTGCTGCAGCAGCGTTTGGGCTCCTTACAAGATAAAGGGCGTGGGGACACAGAGGCTAGCAGTGACGGGGGCAGCCCCAGCACCAGAGCGGCTGTATCTGTGCGGGGCTGCGTCTTCGCTAATGAGCTCTGTCAACAGACAGCACTTACCAGCGTGGACGCCGTCACGGGGCGAGTCTGCTTGCAGGGTCTGCGCGAGCATCGCTGCTCTGCACCCCGCAGGTGCAGCTCCCGCGCGCATCTCTGCTTTCTGCTGCCACCCGGACTTGCAGAAGTCCTGCTTGGAGACAGGGGTCCGCAGGGGACGCCACAGCTTCTGGAAACCCTTCTGCTCAGGGGCTGAAGAAAGGCCATTTTTTTATTCTAGTAAGTTTAGTTAAAAAGAAGAAAGATTCCCCCTAGCCTCCACCTTTGCAGTGATCTTCCTATACTTCTCCTTTTAGGTGGGTCAGATGAAAAGATCTGTTTGTAGCCTGGGTCTCGGATAGATAAAGGGCTCTTCTTGCAGGTCCGATCACGGAGGAGGGAGTAGACCCCTCTTTGGGGTCGCTGTGGCCCTCTGCACAGGACCGTCTTGCCTGACCAGAGGACATTTTCTCACTTCTATTTTCATCTCTCTGCCCGTTTGCTTATTTCACCTCTTTTGTTATGTTCCTTAGTGAACACTTTTTAATCAACTTTACGAATCCACCTTATTGGCAATAACCCTAAATGTTTTTAATTGCAGCATCATTAGTTCAGCCATGCAGTAATGTAGCAATTAAGCACGGCCTTAAACAGAGCGGGTGGGGAAGGAGAGGTGCAGAGTTTGCTGGTGAGGAGCAGAAGGCAAGGACGAGCGCCCCGAGGAGCGCGGGCGGCGAAGGCAGGCTGCTCCGGGGCAGAAATGCCATTAAGAGCATCTGCCAGGTGTGAAGTCCCCGCTGAGCCTCTCTTGCTTACTCCTACACTTGGGGACTTCCAGAGCAGCTGCCCAGCGCGCAGAGCTCAGCAGATGGTGGGGAAGAGGAGAAGGGTGAATGTTCGCTTGACTTTCAGGCGGGTTTGCGATGCCGCCGCGTTCGTACCCCTTTACTGCTACTTTTCTTCAGATACTCGTGAAGCGGCTTGTCGATCCTCGCGGAGCGGCTGGTGAGCGGATGGCGTGCCGCTGAGCGAGGGTCGCTGTGAGGGGCAGACGTGGCTTTCCCTGCCCAGGGTGGAAACGCCTCCTGGTGGGAGCAGTTCTGCTCTAGGAGAGGGCAAAAATACCAGAGCTGGGAGGTGATCGGAGTTGTTCTCGTGCTGTCCCTTCTGTACGGGATTTCATAATGTCATCTCTGATCATTAATCAGAGATCAAAACCAATTTCATGTGATTAAAATCACCAGTGACGCACTTTAAATGAAATGTGAAAATGGAAGGACAGCAGTGAAAGGAGATGTTCCTGGAGAGCCGATGGGCTGAGAAACAGGATTGCATAAGGGGCTCTTTACCATAAACCGATAAATCACTGAGATCAATAGACCTTTGGAGATGACTCAGATATGGTTAAAAAGGAGAAAAGCAGAGGGTTAAATTAATCAGGTAAATTGCTCACTGAAGAATGTGGCCAGCTCTCCTCAGCAGAGAGTGCTCGGCTAAAGAAATGCTGATAGACACGCACGCGTATACATTGCCCTTCTCCACGTAGACCCCAAAGTGCTTAACAAACTTCGTATGCGTATATTTGACTGACTTTTATCTTTGAAGTTCCTTCTGCAGCTTGGGCTGGTTTAATTACTGCAGTGGCGCGGGGAGCTCGTGCGCAGGGTTTCACAGCGGGGTACGTGGTGTGCGGAGGTTGGGTCTCCCGGGCTCAGCGCTGGCAGGGCCTGAAAGCGCCACCAGCGCGGTTTGCACAGCCGCGTGCCGTCCTTAAAACCGCGTGGGGCAAGATGCAATCGGATTAAATCCTGTGATTTACAGTCAGGTGAAGCTCCTCGTCCCCATCCGTAAAATGGCGGCGATTACATTTCTCACTCGGGGAGGTGTTCGGCACCGAAACGGTCTCTCGCGGTGCCGGCAGGGTGGGCAGTGCCGTCACAAGTGACGATTTCACGGGAACAGAGGAGTGATGTTTCCTGTCACTGCATGGCACTACCTTCCCGCGACCGGGGGCTCGGCTCGGCGCTCGCCTGCCTCTGCCCTCACCTCCAGCAGACGCCCCGTAAACTGGGAGGGCAATCTTTGTGTCTTGCTGCCACATCTCGTTCCGTTTGCTGCCTGGGGAAGGCTTTTCATGTACTTTATCCCTGAATCTCCCAGAGGTACGATGGCCTTTGATAGCCCCACCGAAACACAGGCTGTGCTCTGCCTGCTAAACCCCGCCAGCCCAGCAGCGCCCGAACGCCAGCGGAGCTTCCCAGAAGGAATTTCTCTCCGGCTCCCCGGGAGGTTTTGGCAGTCTGGTCTCTGTCCAAACAATCATTATTAAACCGTGTTCAAACACGCCTGTGTTTGCAGAGCTGTGCGGTGGGGGGCCGGGGCCGGGGGCGCAGGGTCTGGAATCGGGGTTTCCCTCTTACCCAAGTGCTGATGAGCAGTACCGGCTCTCGGGCACACTCGGTAACTCTAACGTTGTACCGTGCCCTGATATTTCAGTGCCGATGGGGAAAGCCAGCGCCTCCATCCATCTGCCAGCACAGATGTAGCGGGGCAGAGAGAGACCCCGAGCCCGTGGCACAGCCTTTGCCCGTCCTCATGCTGCCCTGGCTCGCGAGTAGTGTTGTGATGTTCATGTTATAGCTGGAAACCGAGGCACAGGGAGATGCAGGACGCGGGGCTCTCGATGTTCAGGCACTCAACTCCTGCTCAACGCTGATTTGGATGGGGATGAGCGTGGGAGTGCTGGTACGCGTGGGTGCAGCCGGCTGGGGATGCCGTCCCCAGCCTTTACAGCCCCAAACTGCCCCAGCTCTGGTTCAGACGCTGGCTCGGCTCCTCCAGTGGAGATCGGAGTGGGTCAGGGGTCCCACAGGACCTTGCTTGCCCTGCCTTCCTAGGAGCCCACTCGACAGGAGCCGCAGGCACTGCCTTTGTGCCCCTAAGGGACCTCTGTCCCAGCCGGGCCCTGGCAGAGGTGGCTCTGTGCAACGCTCCGGGTACAGATCTCCCCGGTTAGAAAAACGCAGAGTGAGGATATTGACGTCTGTACCAGGGCTGCAGAGGGGAGAAACTGCCCGTCCCTGGCACCTGCCCTGCTCCCAGGCTGGCTTCCCGCGGCGCCCGGCGGTGGTGGGAAAGCTCTCCTGCCGAAACGCACTTTGCAGGTTGGCCCGTTACCGTGCACAATGGAAATCTGGCGGCTGCATCCGCTGCTTAAGAGCCTTCCCCTTGTGCAATAACCTCTCATTATTTTTTAATGTTGTTGTAACTTTATGGCTTAATCAGTATTTGCAATTTGTTAGTAGTCCAGGCTGCAATAAAATTGTTTTCCAGGTACTGAAACATCCTATCAAGGTTTGTAAAGCAGTGGTTCTTAGTTTATCACGCTCATAAAAAGCACTGGCAACTTGACAGATATAATAACTTTTTTTATCAAGTGTCTAATTTGAGAGGAAATTAAGCCATACATTACATGCCGATCTGAGCTGGAATTGGAAAAAGCCCCAGCCACCCCTCTCCCCACCCCGGCGAGTTTCCTCTCTCATCCCAACCTCTTCTGTACGGAAAAGCCTGTTCAAAGCTGGCCGTGGTTCTGCATTCGCTCTGCAGTATCCTCGGATCGTGTGTGTATTTTTACAGGGCACTGCACACTTAATAAAAAATTATTTATGTGGCCTGCATTGATGTCACAGCAGTGAAACAATACCTTTCCTTTACTGCAGCAGAGGGGTGATTTATACGAGTGCCTGGAAAAGCTTCCTCGAAATGCAGTGCAGATGCTCCGGGCCGCTGTAACAGCCACTATATCCAGTTTACTTATGGGCCAAGATTTTTAAATCAGGCCGGTGATTCTGGGCGCTCCCATTTACGCACCCATCTCAGGTGCCCGGGGGCCGGGACTTCACCGGCACCAGCAGAGCCGGTCCTTTTCGCGCCTTTGAATAATTCCATTTTTGTCCTCAGCATTTTGGTCAGTCTGACGTAATACCCCGCCGGTCCCCAGTACGTCTGTTAGTGAATCGGGTGGTGTCTGCTGTGTAAGCGCCCCAAAAGGCCCTTCCTCCGCGAGGCTCGTGGTGCTCCCGCGCTGCCTTCTGCTCCGGGCTCCGGCGCGCGCCCCGTCTCCCCTGGCCCACGCCGCTCGCCTGCGCCCGCCTGCCGCGGCGACGCGGGCAGAGAATACCGGCTGTCCTCAGGCAGTCGTTGCAAGGATAATTATTTCGGTGTTTAATTCCAGTACTGATTTCCCCCCGTTCCCGTAAGTGGTACCAAAATGCCAATAAACAATTGAGCAACTAGCACGGATCACCCGGAGATAGCTTTCGAAAATCCGACTTGCAAAGCAATGCCCAGGTCTCCCATTGTCTCCTCCAGCGCTGGGAAGTTTGCAAGCTTGCTGAGGCCAGAATGAATTTGTGCTGGAAGCCTGGAGTAAAAGTCAGACGCTGACTACAAGCCGCACACTGTATTTGTTTAAATTTTCATGCTAGCGAATGTCTGTGACACAGGAGACAGGTTTATGGAGAGCGAAAAAAAATGTTGACAAATGGCCCAGTAATCAACTGGAACATGCAATAAATCATTGGAGTGCCAATAACACTTCCAGGACGAGTTGCGAAAGGTCATTACGATGCCACCATGTATCATGCAGCGCCAAACAAAGCAAACAGAACATGTTGGGAATAGGATTATGGGAGAAGCATCTGTCAGTTCTAATTAAGAATTAACTGTGGATCCTATATAAAAAGATGTGTGGTTTATTCCTATCTCCCTCCTTTTCCCACTTAGCTCTCCATTTTTCCCCTCTCCAAAATAAAACTCAATTACTTAAAAAAAAAAAAAAACCAACCCTCTGTCATTTAATCTGTTCAACAGCAGCAAAAATAACCCGATGTGACAAAAGAGTGATGGCTGGAGGGGAGGGACAGGGCTCGCTCTGGCTTCTGCAGCCTCTGCAGCGTGCAGGAGGGCGGCTCGGAGCCTGCCCAAATTGCCTGAAATCCCAGAAGTCCTTGGCATCTCCGAATCCTGCGTCTGCGATGGTTGCAGAAGGCAGAAAATGTGCAAACCAAAACACTTCAGCCCCTCCTTGGTGTGGATGAGGGGTGGAAACGGAGAGAGTTGTAGGATGAGATGCTGAAAAGATTTTGGCTACCGAGGAAAGGAAATGCAAGCTAAATAAGAGTGAATAAAATAAAAAGAAAGGTTAAAGAGAAAGGAAACCCAGTGGAGAAGAGGCACAGGGCGACCAAGCGGTGTGCCCTCAGAGGGGACGGGGGTCTCTGAGCCCATTGCGCACCACGTCCTCCCCCCACAGCAAGGGCTGCTCCGAGGCATCCCCCCGCTCTGTCACAAATCTCTGGGGCTTTATCCCTCCAGGCGTTTATCCGTGTCCCTGGCGCTGGGTCTCGCCCGAAGGCAGCCGGAGGGATGGCTCCTGAGTCGTTCCCCGGATCGGCCGTCCCTGCCTCGCCGAGCCCAGCCACCGGAGCTGCCCGTGACCCTCCTGCATCAGCGTCTCATAAATCCCCCGGCACCTCCTTCCTTTCACCTTGTCTTCCCTCTCCTCCTTCAGGCTCCCCTTTCCATCTCTCCCCATTAATCTGAGTTGCATTTTATCGTGTGGGCGCCTATCCCAGGGCTCCTGCTGAGAGGGCTATGCAAGCAGCATGCGTTTCTTTATTATTATTATTTTTCCCTTTCTTCTCCTCTATATTTCCAGGCCTCTTTTCTGCTTAAGTTTGCATTTCTTCTTTTTCTTTCCTTTTTTTCTTATCCATTCTGCTGACTGAGACAAGACCGTGTCCTACTTCAACATCCCAGGATTTGTTACAACTTCAAGGTGCAGGTTTATGGCCACGGTTGTCCGTTTATGGTACAGTTCTTCTTATGGGTTCTAATAAACTTTGTAGCTCCAGGGTGCTCTTAAATCCTGATATGAAAGATAGAGAAGAATCATTATTTAGTCCAACTAAATATAAGATGCTTCACCCTTGAAGGCTGAGGATAATGTTTCTTTCACAGGTGTGGAAAGACCCATAACTCCTGTGCACGGCAAGTGCAGCTGCAGGGAGAAGTAATCAATTCTCCCCACGGACGTCAGTGTGTTCTCCCCATGTGGGGTGGGGAGAGACGGTCCGGCTGGGACGGGCGCAGCTCGGGAGGGACCCTTTAGCACAGGGAAAGAGCGGTTAAACTCAGTAGAGGCTGCAATAAACGGGCAGGCGTGTGCTGGGTAAGAAGTGCGGCCCCGCAGGGAACCGCTTGGTGGGAAAGGGGAAACGAGACCCCTTCCGCGGCAGAAGGAGGCGCGGGGCGGTGTGTCCGTCACCACCCCGCCAGGACCTGCTCAAGTCTTTGGTCCCCTCGGGACTCCAGGACGTCGCGCGGCGTTGTGCCGAGGCAGCGGTGACCTGCCTACGCGGCAAAGCGCCAGCTGGAAATGGGGTGGCACATGTGCGGCTCCGGCTGCAAAGAGCCCTCCTGGTTCAAAGAAGGGTTGGGGTTCCTCAGCAAAGATTTAGAGGACAAGCGCAATGGCAGAGGCAGTAAGCAGCCGAAGGCTGGCAGCCTGGCAAGCGGTGCGGCGCTGTGGGCGCAGGAGAGTGGGAGCACATCCCTCGTACCTCCCGTGCGACCCTGGGCAGGAGGCTTTGCCCCGGGGGGTGGCCCCGCGCGCCAGCAGGGCAGTGGCCCTGGTCTGTCAGGTCTCGCTGGGCTCTGGAAAACGGGATTTTGTCCCGGCGTTTGTGCCGAGCGAGCTGGGCAGGAGAGCCAAGCCCTGGTGCGTGGCCGAGGTGCGTGTGTCTGCGCGTGCGTCGGTGCGTGTGCGCCTCTGCGCGTGCACAGACAGCAAGTCGGCGTGTTGGTTTCAGGGAAAATCTTTTGGGCTTCTTCCCCTTCCCCCGGATTTACCAAATCCTGTCTGCCTTCTGGTTTGCCTCAGGGAAGGAGAAAGGAGCTCAAAGCGGGTGGAAAGGGCTCAACAATTTTCTCACATTTTTTTTTTCCCCCAATGTGTATTTTTCCTCTAAAATTTCTGCAAAGTAACAGGAAAGTACAAGTGGTGGTTGAGGGGCCCTGGGCTCCTCCTTTCCCAGCTGCACTTAGCACCAGCAGGATCAGCTGGTCCCATTTTTTTTTTCAGAATTTGCCATGCCGCAACCAATTACTCTGTTAGGAAAAAACACCGGACAACAACCTAATTGAATTGTTGTTTAGTACACTGCCCTCCAAACCAGTCACCTAATTACCATTTCTCTACAAACAGCTTGTTTTCCATTAAATTTCTGGTTTTGTTCTTAAGTAAAATGATAGGTTGTTCGTAGGGGACAGAAAAGCACATTGACGGAAGCTGCAAATGAACTTTCAATTAAACACGCCACCTCTGAAGCCAGCGCTATTTATGATTATGGTATGATGAGAGGAGGGTGAAATGGATTTAAAGATGTAACCTTGCAACCACTGAGGGTTCATTAAAATTAAAATCCTGCGTAAAGTGGAAGAGATGCCCTGTCAATTGGTGTAGCTGTCTAATTCCGCTCTCGCCACGGTAATACCGGAGTCGCTGCCTGGAGAAGGGGCCTCTTATTAAAGTCCTTGGGTCAGAGCTGAAAAGGAAAAAATCCAGCCGGCACTGGTAGTTTATGCGTCTCTCCCTGCAAAGCACTACGAGGGACCTTGGCATTGCTTTTCCTTCGCCTTCAAAGCAGACGTGTGCGTACGTGTACCGATGCGCATATTTGCACGCGTATGTGTACGCAGGATGAGGTTAGCCCACGGGAGCGGCTTTCTGGGAGGGTTTTGTGACCATTGCTGAAGAGCACCACGGGCTTTGGGGAGGGATCTGCAGAGGGAGAATCACAGCGATGCTAAAGCATGCCTTGGGTCTTGCTCGCGGTGTTGCAGCGAGACACGGCTGAGCAGGGACGTGGCAGGGGAACATCAGCCCACGAGCTGTGCCGGCGACCCGACTGTCGGCCCCAAGCTCCTAACTCGCCCAGCTCCCAGCCGGGCGCCGACCGCCGCTCCCAGCACCGCTCAGGCTTCACCAGACTTTTTTTTTTCTTTTTTTTTTTATATCTCGCCTGTCATCGCAATTATTCTCACTTGTGAGTGAATGATTCGGTGTCGATTTTGGCTTGGATGCGCCCGGCCGGTTCGGTCCCTCCCGCGGGAAGCGCCCGGCAAACCCAGCAGCGCTTACACAAACACGGAGACTCTCCATGAGCTCGTGGCAACAACGAGTCACCCCCGAACCGACAGCCTTAAATAGCAACCTGCCAGGAAAGTTTCCTTTCCTGTCACTGATCCCTTGAACTGGTTACTCATACTTTCTGTGGTTCCCGCCGGCCGCCAGCGTGGTCAGCCCCGACCGGCCCCGCTTTAACAGATCCCCTCTCGGCAGCCGAATGCGAGACGGCAGCGCTGTCACTAAAATACCTATTTGATTGTCCTCATGAGTATAAATAATTGTTTTTAAAGCCATTGAAAAGGCCACAGTATAAGACACCAGCTTGTTCGCTTATTCAGATTTATGCAAATATTTGTTACAAGGGTGTGTTTCCCTAAGCTCTAGGTGTCCTTGACACTCACTAAAACACGTCACAAATCATACCCGAGGTGCGGCTGGGGAGTTTAGCGGAGCGGCGGGTGCAAGCCGGGGCTCGGGCAGCCGGCGTGCCCTCCTGCAGCCCCGGGGGGGCAGAGGCACCCTCTGCCAGCGGGCTGAGCCCCGCTGCGGGCAGGGACGCCCTCCCGAAATGTGCCCTTCCAGCAGCCCCCTCGCGTTTGCACCCAGCGGGCTCCTCCTCGGCAGATGTTCAAGACTCAGCACTCCGGCTTACACGCAGGAACTTCCAAAACAAACCATCTGGAAAAGAAAACAGCAAACTATTTGCAAGCTATTTCCCTCCTCCGCCGCGCCCCCCCCCCGCCCGGCGTCCCTGATCTCAAAGTCACAGGGAAGGGTTTAAAGGACAGAGAGCGGAGCGCCAAGGCCGGGAACGGAAGGAGCGCGTCAGTGAAGAACTGTTCCCAGCAAGGCTGCAGCTGTTCCTCTAAAATATGGCAGAGCAGCGCGGCGGCTCGGCACGGCCGGGGCTGGGGAGGCACCGCCAGCTGCTCGGGCACCCCCCGCGCTCCCGCGAGCGTTTCGATGGTGGAAAGGGAGGCGCTGGGGACAGCAGGAACCAGGAGGACTCACGGGGGTTGGACCTTCTCTCTCTTTGCTTTTTATCCCGCCTTCCTCCCACTTGAAGAGGAGCCGGTGGCTTTAGCCCCCGAATGGGAAAGCCGTGTGTTGTTCGCCGCTGCGTGCCGTCAGGCCGCTGCAGCCGCGGCGTTACTGCCCTCCGGCAGGTCCTGCGGGGCTGCTGGTTTCCCGGTAGCTGTCTGCAGCTCTTCACACTGCTGTGCCGGGGAGCCAAAACGCAGTCACGCTTTTTTCTTCCTTTGGTTTCCAGAATCACGAGGGAAAGCGCTCCCTCCCACTGCAGGAGGGGACATGAGGACAGTTTCTCCGAGAGGAGGGTCTGGGCTTCATCTCTGCGAGCAATGGCCGGGGGCCCTCTCCAAAGGGCTGGTGGCTGCTCGCGAGCAGGGTCTGTCCCCTCTCACGTCCCATCACAGGTCTGGCCAAGCCCTGTGCAATGAGCATCGTGCCCCTCGGTGTCCCCGCTGGCAGGGGGACAAGCCTGGCCCTGCGCGCCATCTGCATGAGAGCCACGCTCTCGCTCAACGTTGGAGCAGTAAATCGCAGTAGGACCAAGATGGAACCTGCTCCTCACGCCTTTTATAGCATCCACAAGATCAACAGCATTTATTCTGCCCCTTGGCAGGTTTTAAATTCATGGTGCTTGATGCCAGTGGCTAAATCTCACCGCTAACCGTAACAGCGGGGCGGGTTCCCGCGCTGCGCAGGCTGAGCGCGAGCGCGTATATCCCCGTTAGCGCTCCAGACACGATGGTCCATTTATCCCCGCTCTAAGTGCTCCTGTTCTTGGAGTTTCTTCCCCCTGTGTCGTTAGTTAAGAGCAGCTTGCGCCAGGCGTAGGGCCCGGTTTGCCGACCGCCGCTGCTGCACGCTCAGGCAGCCCCGGTCCTCCCGGGGGGACGGTGCCGACCGGAGCTGCCTGCCGGACGCTTCGGCCGTGCTGGAGGTGCTGGCTCGTCCTGCCTTTCTACCCGTCTCCCACTGTAACTTTTCAACACCCTCTTCCAGCTTTGGGAAAAGCTGAATTTGAACCGAGAGCTTCGGGCTCTTTCCACATACATGATTATTACAATTACTATTAATAGTAATAAAAGTGCATTAGTTTTTGTAAGACTTTCTGTTACCTCTGGTGGGCACGTGAGCGCCCGTTACCGAGCAGGCTGTGATCCCAGCGTCACGCCGCTATTAGATTTTCTGCTTGAGGGAGGAAGATATACGGCGACAATTGAGGTAGGAAATGTGCATTGCTCCAGGAGCGCCATGTAGCTCTGTCTGTGAAGGGCACGTTCGTGTGTCACAGCTGCAATGGGACATACGTGTGTGAATCGCGATGCTGCGCGTGTGCGTTCGCGGCCGGTGCTGGCATACATGTGCCAGGTTGGGTGCGACCCTTCCCTTTATCTTTTTTTGGGGATCTCTCGGTCCTCTGGGATCTCCCCTTCCCCGTCTTCCCGGAGAGCTTTCTGCACAGCCTCGGAAATTGGGTAATGAAAGCCGAGTCATACATTCCTGCTTTATGTTTCCAAAGAAGCAAGTGTGACTGTCAGGTTTACAAAAGATTGTTTATGTTCAGTGGCGTGAAATGGGGAGCGAGTGTGCGGAGCAGAGCGAGAGAAAGACTGCCCTGCCCGGGCTGACAGCACTGCATTCATCCTCCACGCTACAGCAGACAAAGCGCTGGTGCTGCCTGACAGGGGCCATAAATCACCGCTGGGAGATGCTGTACCTACAGCTTATACCATTCCAGATGACAAACACACAATAATCCACACAGCACAGCACTTTTTCTCCTCTCTCTCCCTCCGACTCGCTGGTGCTCAAGTGACGACAAGAGGCAGCGAGGAAACCTGCAAAGCCTGGAACTCTCCTGCGGGTTCCGCGGGAAGGAGCAGGGGCGGTCGCCGATGCAAATACCATAAAGCCATGGCACATGCCGTAAGGGCACGGCTCGCCGGAGCCAGCGGCTGTTGAGGGGGCGAGAGTAACGGGGGCGCCCGTTGGCAAAGGCCACCGGGAGGGGGTGCCGAGCAGGGGTGAATCCTCCCTGGCTGAGAGGGCTCCAGGTAGAAAGCCAATGATTTTTACTTGCCGCTGCCCACGCAGGGTGGGATGGGGCTGGGGCAGCGGTACCAGCACCCGGGGCTCTGCGGCAGCCCGCCGGCACAGCGCAGGCAGGGCACATGGGACCACGCGTTCATCCAACCTGGAAAAATCTGACTAGTCCATCCGCTGCTTACGCAGGGCCCACGTGTGCTTGGAAAGACAGCCTCAGCGGCGGATGGTGGGCTTTTTGGGGAGCCCTGGTCTTGGCTGTCCCTGTGGAAGCCTCCCTGGGCTGTTTTCCCCAGGTGGTTGATGAAGGCATCGGCCTTTGCTCCGCTTGGCCGGTTTGGTTTGTGTGCTGCCGAGTGCTCGCTGTGCCCAGCCGTAGCGGGAGCTGGACGGCACCGTGCCCCCTCCATCCCGACCCTCCGGCGTCCCCACGGGGGCTCCGTCAACAGAACCAGTTTTGGTGACGGGGGTGCCGATGTCAGATATGCCAGAAACACCCAGCGGCATGTTCGGCTCTCCGGCGTTTCCCACCGAAGGCACGGTGAAGCCGCAGCGCTGCCAACCCTGCCCCGGCGCCCGCATGGCTTCGCCCGGGTTGGTTTTTTTTTGACGTGAAAGTGGAAACGTGATCTCTGAAGAAGGAGGCAACGAAAGGCAGGGAGGCAGATGCGCTGCCACCACCCTGGGCTGTAATTTGTGAGGGAAGGGAAAGGAAAGAGGTCTATCTGGTTGGACAACCCTTAAATCAATGTATCCTAATTAACAAAAGATCTAATTCATCAAAGTGACAGCAACTCTATTTATATCACCTCTTTCCATGGGGGCTGCTGGGGGTTTAGAGTTGGGGTTTTTTCTTCTTTTCCCTTTCTGACAGCTTTATCTTTCCCACACACAGTTTTATTTTCCCTTTCTGGGGGAGAAGGACTGATAGTGAAGCTTTCCTTGGGAAAATGGCCATTTAATTGATGTTTTCTGCCTCAGCCCCAAAATAGAGGGATATGTGGGGGGAGCTGGGAAAGAGGGGTTATCTTAGGGAGGTGCAGGTCTGATCTGGAGCGGGGGGAACCCACTGAAAGGTGAGCAGAGGGGTACGCAGCTATGCATGCAAAATCTGGTCAAATCCTGTAAGGTGGTGGTGTGCTCTGAAAATACCCCCAGCAGGAGCCATGGTCATACGGGGATCTTGGCTTTCGTTCAGAAAAGCAAACCCTGAGAGCTTGACAGCACGGCTGGGCGACACCTTAAATCTTGAAGTGCATAAAAAGAAACCCAACTGTTTTGTTTTGTTTTAATATGTGAAACCTCGTGGTTTGGGGGCTGGGAGAGCAGGATGCTGAATTGCCGTATAAATACAAGGACCGTGTCATTTCAGAATTGCTCCGCTGTTCTCAGCGGGCTCGCTCTCGGGAAGAGTGAGATTTGGACGTGATATAGTAACACAAAAATAGTAATAATAGTAATGAATCCCCATTCAGCCACTCCTCCCTGCTGCAAGCACAGGAGCATAAAATCCAAGATGCAAAACGCAAGCCCTGTGTCGTGGGAAGAAGGAACCTCAGAAGACTCCTGGGGTAAAAAAGCCCCAAACTGAACCCAACCAAACCCAACCCAACCCAACCAAACCAAATCCAACCCAATCCAACCAAACCCAACCCAACCCAACCAAACCAAATCCAACTCAACCCAACCAAATCCAACCCAACCCAACCAAATCCAACACAACCCAACCAAACCAAATCCAACCCAACCAAATCCAACCCAACCCAACCAAACCAAATCCAACCCAACCAAGCCAAGCTAAGGCAGCTTTGCCTCGGAAGCGCAGCCGCGCTCACAGCACGCTGGCGAACAGGAGATGAAAGGGCCATAAAATGGAGCTGTCGTCGGAAGGCTGCGCCAGCGCATATATCCTGATGTGCCAGGAGTACCTGCTTCTCCCGTAGCCTAAACTTCTGATGAACCAACGTGCTTCAGCACGCATTTATATGCAAAGGCGTATAATATGTCCCCTGTATCTAATTATCTGTCAACCTGAGGCAGTTTGTTTTCCAAATCAGCCTCTCGGCTGTGACTTTATGAGGTCGTAAAGAAAACGGTGCCACTCTCGCACTGGAGCGCCGGGAGAGCCTGGATCAACAAATTACCATCTTTAATGGTGTCTCCTTGCGCAAGCTGACGCCCTGCGGCGTGCCCCGGCACGGCAGCCGAGGAGCCCGGGCAGCCCCCGGCCCCGTGCACCCAGCCGGACGGGGCAGTGCGGACACGGGCAGGACTGTCCCCCACGCTGCCCTCCGTGCCCGCTCACCCTCCTCTCAACCTGGCGGACATGGTGGAAAGTTTGGCAGGAGCCGGCGGTGAACTCCATCCCCTCAGCTGTGAGAGCAACACCACCGCCAGCGAAAGCCGAGCCGCGGATTCCTCTGCCCACGCTGCTCCTGTGATTAATGATAGAAAGGAATTAAAAAGGAGGAGAAAAAAAAGAGCCAGGGAGAGGGGAGGGGAGCGGGTCAACAGCTGAGTGCAAGGCAAGTCGCTAGACAGGGAGTAATTAAGATACTTGGGTAAATATGATTAATAAGCTCAAACTGGCAGGGTGTGCAGTAAACAAGGGCTAACCAGATGGTACCCTTTCCTTTCTGACAATGCTGCAAGCTTTGTGAAAATAGGAAGGAAGGCTCTGGATCCTCCCCGCGCTCTCGCTGGGGCAGGAGGGAGGATTCAGCACAGGGCCAGGGCAGTGAATCACCTGATAGGAATGAGAGACATTTCCCCCTTGGTCACATCCCTGTCAGGGACGGCTGCGACTGGAGAGCAAATGGCTGTTCTGGCCGTGCCCACTGCCGTGCCCGGGGCCCGATCCAGCGCCGTGCGCAAGCACGGGCTGAGCTTTGCCCGAGACCGGCTGCCTTCGCTTGGCGGCACGCGGGCAGCGGGGCACAGCCGCGGGCAGAGCCCTCGTGCTGGTCTCCTGGCGTCTCCTCTCCAGCCGTAACGACTCGGTTTGAAAAGTCCTGCCCGGAGCTTGGCTGCGCCGCGAGAGCTCGAGTCTGGGTGCCGGCGAGACCCCTCGCTCCTCCCTTCCAGCCGCAGCAGTGGGTCATTCCCAGCAAGAGCCGGTCGGAAATTTCCCCACAAAACACTTCTCTGTCAGAAGATGCCATTTCACCAAAGGTGAAACATTTGCAGAAACGCACTGATTTTGATGAAATTGCATTTGGAAAGAAAAATCAAAGGAGAAAATCATTTCGATAAGGCCAAAGCATTTCAGTTTGACCTTTTAGGAATTAAATGGCATAGGGTTTTTTCCATTTCAAAAAGCATTTTGTTTCGATGTACGATATATATATATGTATCTGTAAGAACTATTGAAACCAGAATTAAATGTTGTGATTATCCCAACATGTGATGATATATTTCCCGCAGTGCAATATTGCAAGAAATTAAGCCCGACTACCCTTCTGCTTTGAAACAGGGAAGGGAAATCTGAGAAATGAAAAAACCCAGTTCTTCTCCCAGCACTGCTGCTGGGACGTGCTGCCAGTGGCCACGTCCCCGCTGGGGCTGCCGGGGCCGGGGAGCGGGCACTCCGCGTCCGCTGTCCTTGGCCTCCTGCCCACGCGCCTCATCCTCGTACGGTGCCCAAAGCAGAAGGGACGCTCGCGTCTCTCGTCGCTCCTTGGGGTGTCCCGCAGGACGGGAGCTAGCCCCTGGCTGAGGGCGGCTGAGTGGGGCTGAATGTCTGAGGGTCCATCAGGACGTGTGTGCACCCCCTGCAATGCCCTGAGCGGGGATTTTCATCACCTAAACTCGTACACAGCAGGGCAACGGGACAATACGGTCAGGGTCTCAGAGCTATCAGTTTTCATTGGACTATTTACTGTCCAGTACTTTGAAAATAGAAAATTTGCCAAGTAGCCCCAGGTATTAATAATAGATCAAATCAGCACTTAGCTTTCGGCTTCCTCGGGACGAGGACTCTCTTTTTTCCCAGCTGAAAAGTTCCCAGTGATAATGAGAACAGTAAATGTTTTATCTTTGCAGGGAGACAGGCAGAACAACGGGCGCAGGAGGAAATCTCTGAATCACAAAGATGTCACCCGAGGAGCGGCGTGCCACCAGTTTCTGCTCAGCGCTATTTTTTCCCACAACGTACCATTTTCACTGCACGTAAGTTGTCTCATTATTGTAGTCAACCTCTCCCGGGCAGGGAGGCTGTCCCTCGGCTGTGCCACAGACCCAGAGTGTCACTTCTGATCTCGCTGGGACTCGCCTTCCCATCCCCAATAATAATGCTGCTTCGGCTGCCGCGTTGCTTCGCGGCACCCCCGGGGCAGGGGCTGTCTCTGCCTGTCTGCGCGTACCGTGTTTCACACACCGGTGCCGTGACTGGCGAGGGCCTGTGGATGCTTCCCGTTGTGAAAAATGAAGTGAGACACTGTTGGGAGGCTTCAAGGTAGAGTGAGGCTGCAGGAATAGCCGGCGGCTCGCGGGAGGTGGGGTAGAGATTAAAGATAAAGAAGAAATTTCAGCTCATTGGCAGGGCACATATTTTTCCAATATAAAAGCAAATGGGGGAACCCTTAAATAAATTGACTCTATAAAAATGTCCTTTTGTATTACTGCCTCACCTTTTCAGGAGGAAAACACCAAGGTTTATTTTCATGGCTCCCGAATAAAAATATCATTGCTGCTTCGTAATTTCGCAGAACCAACAAGCAGTCCATAGCTGTTTAAAACACACAGGCCCCCCTCGGTACCCACCATCCGCCCGGCTGCAGGAGCAGCTGCCACGTAATTACAAGTCCTCGTCACAAGTGCGGAGAAACAAGTTGTGGCATTTAGGAAAGGTCTGCAAAAATAGGTGTCAGACCTTAACTAATAGTGATTGTCCTTCCATTCTGCTGTAATTTACATTTAATTCACACATTTCATTTCCATTTAAAATATGATTACAGTGTTTTGAAGCACATCTCACCTGTCCCCTCCGATTACGGCGGGATGAAAATAACGCGAAGCAGCGGGAGCGCGGCTGGCTGCCCCGGGTCTTGGCTGCGGGATGGTAAACACATGGCGCCGTTCTCCGAGCTGGAGAAGGGGACAGAGAGGACTTCCAAAAACATCGCCCGAGCAGGGACGGAGGGACACACACAGCCACACCGCCCTGCCCCACCTCCCTGCTGCTTCACGCCGGTGATTCTTGCCGCGGGGTTTTAAGCACCGGCAAACACAGGGAGTCGGAAGTGCCAAGAGGGAGAACCGCGGTGCAGAGAAGACGACTCTCTGGGCTGTGTTTTTCCATGTTGTTTTTCATGCGATAGACGGGCTTATCCTTGTGACATGCTAGTGTGGCGTCCAGGCGTGCAATTTTGTAAGAAAAAGCAGCATCTGGGCGTTCAGTGCAGCGCGCGGCGGAGCAGGGCCACCGCCTGGCCCAGGAGGGCACAAGCTGGGCCGGGGGGACGGCACCGTGAGCTTTTCGTCTGCGAGCAGCTGGTTTAGATCCAGAGCTGCTCAGCGAGAGCCGGGCTGGAGAGCCTGGTCCTGAAGTATTATTGCATTCAGCAAATTTTTATAGAAATAAGATGTTAAGTGTGGAGCTGAAGCTGGCTGGGAATTAATACTCCATAATTCATATCCTGGAGTTTGCTCTTTGTAAGTCCAAGCAATTTACGCCACTCAGTTTCGTTTCGGGTACCACTGCGCTTTCCCCCGCCTCTCGCGATCGCCCGCCTCTCCCCATCGCCCGCATCTCCCCGCTCAGGGCTCTGGGTGGATTTTTTCCTTGAAGCTCGTTTCCCACAGGTTTTAAAAAAGGAGGATGTGGGAGAGGGAGTAATGAGACCAAGTGTCTGGGTTTCGCTTACACTTTATTTCTACCTCAGCATCGGCTGCGGTGACAGCTCAGCTTGGCACGAGGCTGTCTTCGTGTTGCTGCAACAGGAGACGGATGCCCGTGCTGAGCCGCTGAGCCGGGCGCGTTCCCGGTCCAGCAGCGACGGAAGGGGCCGAAGCGGCGTGTGCCCAGGCAGGGGCACTGCTCTGCAAAGCATGTGCAAACCCCCAGTCCACCGTAATCCCTCCTGGAGACGAGGACGCCGGTCCCCAGGGGGGCCGCAGTGCTCTTGTGCGTGTCCCCTGGGCACCAGCCACCTCCCGATGTCCCGGGACTCCTGGGCACGGAGCACCCGGCGCCGCGGCTGCAGCTCGAGGCTCTTCCCGCTGCGCGGAGGCGCGAGCTGTATCGGAACATCTCCCTCTCCAGGCAGATGAGGTGCTCGGGGGGAGACGGACGGTGGTTCTTCACTGGGAGGTTATGGTGATTTGCGCTCTCTGTCTAAATTCCAGTATGAATTTCGGAGGTGCCGGAGCGCCCGTCTCGGTTTTGTATCTGCCTTCCCGTGAGGCAGCCGCCGGCCCGGCCGCTCCGGCACACCGCCGGTCGCTCCGGTCGGGCGAAGAATTTGCTGTATTTATTTGCCTTTCTCTTCTCTTCTCCTTTCTAATTGAATTTTGAAGCCCAAAACCTCTGCTATGGAGAAGGAAAAGCAGGTCCTTGTCCTGGGCAGCCTGGGAAGGGGAGCAGACAGACAGTGGGGCTGAATTTCCCTCTGCAGAGTCCTTCGTAAAACCTGAGCGCTATTTGAGCCGTTAAGACGGGGATTCGGAGGGAGGGAAGAGGAGCACAGGCTGTACGGCGTCCGCGGCAGCCAGGTGCTGTTGCAGAGAGGGTCCGGCCTGATCTTGAGGGAAGTTTTAATTTCTCGAGGGTGCAAAGCTCGTTCGTGCTGCCGGGCTGAGGGACTCTCCCTGCGCTGGGTCTCAGCAGAGCGCATCCCAGTGCCGACCTGAAGAGCCGCAGGGGACAGTGTTGGGGCCTCTCTCAAAACAGGTTTCACCCCGGACAGGAGGTTGAAGGTGGAAGCCGGTCTGTAAAGTGCTTTTTACCGGGACAAAGGGAGGAGGTCGCCAGGAGAAGGGGGAAACCCCCCGGGGAGGAAACCGTCCCTCCTGCATTTGGGGACAGGAGTGTCCCTGGGGAAATCCCGACGCGCTTACAGCGCGCTCTGTTAGTTTGAAGACGTGTTTATTTGTGTGGCTCTCTGAAGCGCGTTCGTTGCTTTGCTTCTCCCTGTCGCGGTTGCAGGTGCTGCCGTTGGGTTCGGAGGGAGCGGGAGTCAGGGCCGACGCTTTCTGCTGCCCTCAGCCCTGCGCCGCCGCTGGGACCTGGTGTGTGCCGCCCGCCCGGAGCCATCACATAATACTTATTTGGCAGTAAAACAGTGAAATCCTACAAAACAAGCGGTCGCTGAGTAGTGTTTCACCTGAGCGCGCTGAAGGCAGAGAAGCTCTTTGCACCAGCTTTGTCGGGGTTTGGAAAAGTCTGCAGAGAGTCTGCTGCCTCTCTTAAATTGTGCCTCAGGCACCCAAGCGAGGAGTGACCTGAAATGAGGGCAGCTCTTCGTCGCCCAGCAGACCCGTCGGTGCCTCCGCTTCCACGTCTGGGGCACAGTTTCCCTCCTTGTCCCTCCCGGAGAGGCAGTGGCCGGGCTGCGCCGTGGGTCCCCCCGTGCAGAGGACGCCGTGTGGCTGCTCGCTCCCCCGAGGAACGGGTCGGGTGGGATATTACAGTTTTCTGAGCGTCGAAATCCCTCCCGCGGCTCAGACGTTCGCAGCGCCTGCGCAGGCACAGCACTAAGTGACAAAGACACTGCCCAGAAACGGGACCCACCAAAAACCCTCCCAGTGCCGCCCCTCGCCCTCGGGACTCGGCGAAGGAAAAGTTTTACCTCCTCCTGCAGAGGACTTTCGGAAGACTTTTTCGAACACAAAAACTCTCGCCTAGGAAATAAATCAGGCTCGCCCTCCCCACCACGTCCTCACCCGGCGTCTGCCCCGCGCTGCGCCCGCCCCCAGAGCCCCGAAAAGGCACGGACGCGCTGATTAATATCTGCTACGTGTAGGGGAAAACAACAACCCCGTAAACAGTATTATTAACCCATGGGCTGGCAATAAATCAGTGTGAGAAGGTGACCTCAGCAATGCTGGAGTAATCCTGTGTGTCAGGGTAAATTTATGAGGCCAATTTTATTGGCCTGTATGACCCAGGCTCCTTGGAGATGTCTCAGTAACAAATCCAATCCATATCATTTATTAGCTTTGTACAGCGTCAGCGCTCAGCATAGGAGGGATCCCATTAAAACGTATTGCTCCCTCTGCAAAAGATGGGCACAAATAAGCTGTTGGGTAATCGCCGGCTGCAAGGAGCCCCCCAGTTAAGAAATTGCTCGTTGCAGGTCTGCCCTGGGGTCCGTAACGCTTGCCGGGGCTGGAAGCGCTGGGGTTTGGGTTTGCGCCCTCTGCCCCTTGCCCTCCCTGCCTGCGCCGGGCTGCCGCTCTCGGGAGCGGCAGGCAGGGTTCAGCCGTGGGGTCGGACCCTGGGGCGCTTCCAGCGGAGTCCCCATCTCCCCCCAGGACCCCCCGGTGCTGGATGGGGAACTGGCGGCCCTGGGGGCTGCTGCTCTGCGGGTGCCAGGGGGATGCAGGGACCGTGGGGCAGCAGCGGGAGGCGCAGGGATGCGACGGCGCAGGGATCTTGCGAGTGCATCTCTGCAGCGAGAGGGACGGTGAGGGGATTTTGAAGCTGTTAGTGGCTGAAACTCCTCCTCCGAGGCAGGAAAACGCTTGCAGGAGGGGACGGTTCCTCAGGCCAGAGGAAAAAGCTGCTTTTCGGGAGCTGCTCGCGGACGTCGCGGTGATGTGCGTCGTGCCCCGCACCCTGGTGACGGGAGCAATCACGCCTTCGCAGAGCACCGCCCGGCTCTGATCTCTGTTGGCTAACCGGAGCCTGGTGGAGGCAGTTTAAGTCTGTTTGACTGTCCCTGTCATCATAAGGTTTACGGATGGTTAATTTATTCTTTATAGCACAGTCATTGATGGCTGTTAAATCACAAATGAGAGCCAATAAAGGGTGAATTGCAGCTGAAATTACACTGTTTATATGACAGCAGAGTGCTGGCTAAAAGATTCATATGCCGCTGATGAAGTACGTTATAAATTTTAATTACCATAGTTTGTACAAATGACATGTTTGAAATGCTATTGAGTAATGTGACCCTGATAATGAAACTATAAAATAAATCATTAACTTTCTGAATGAGCTTTTTTATTTCCATGCTACATGAAGTAAACTTTCCAATTTATTCCATTGCAGTCGCCTTCTGAAAAAAAAAAGTGCCGAGCGAAGAGTCACCAACCGCCCCCTCCGCTCTGAGGGACACCGACAGGCAAACCGAAGGAGGGATGAGCGGGCCCATGTTGGAAAGGATGTCAGAAGACCGGCCACAACCAGCCAGAGCCCCCAAACTGCTCGTGGTTTCTCCCTGGTTGACACGGGATGATGCCTCGCTCCTGCAGCCACAACCAGCTTAGCCGCGGGAGCGCAGAGATAAGAGCAGGGCTTGGGAACCGGCTCTGAAGAGCCATAAAAATCACAAGCACAGAAGAGAGAAAATCTCCATTAAAGTCAGGGCACAATTATAAGTCGCTGGTTGGCTGGGGGCTTTGCAGCCAGAGCCGCTGGAGATCGCCCTGCCCTCCCCCGGGAGCTCCCTGGATCTGCCACAGCTTTGAAGCAAGAGCGACGGTGCCTGAGCCCCCGGCTGCTCGACACAGAGGCGGAGATAATTCCCTGGATGGGGGTGACGAGACAAGTTTCGGCCCGGCAAGGGATTTCCCAGGAGCCTGCTTGGGCAAAGATGCACAGACCGGGCAGTTATCCACTCAGCATCCTTCGGTCTACCTCCGCTCGCTCAAGAAACGGGGATGCTTCTTAAACCCCCCTGGAAAGACACTGATACCAGGTTGTTACCTTATTATATTGCCATATATTATTTTTTAAGGGGTATAGGGCACGAAACGAGATGGGGGTGTGCCAGAGCTGCCCTCTCGTCCCTCTGCAGAGGGGTGCTCCGAACACCGAGGTGCTGTGGTCCCTGCCCCCGGTGCCCACGCTGGCCCGTCCCCCGGAGCGGGAGCAAAGGGCTGCCCCAGCCCTCCTCCCAAAAATCCACCAGGTCTGGGGCTCTGCAGCCCGGCTCGCCAGCGTCGCTGCCTTCTTCCTCATCTCCTTAATTAACCTGGCTTCTTTGCACACCTCACATTGGATATGAACCTTTCCTGTTCCCCAGCTTTCTTACACTGTAAATCAGCAACGTGTCCGTCTCACACGGCAAACAAAAGGCGGTAACGGGAGTCTCAGATAAGCAGCAGGAGAGGAGAGGGAAAGGGCCCCGTGACATTTCCAGGCTGTGGGGATGCAGCAGGAGGTTGCAGTGTCAAGTACCGTACAGCAGTTGGGTTTCAAGGGCCGGAGTAATTGATGACCTGTAATAACGTTTGCGGTTCCTTGTGTGGAGGTAGGGACGGGTCTTATCCTTCAAGACATCGGCTTGAAGAATCCCTGGGGTTCCCGTGTGCGAGGGAGTCCTTAGCCATGGAAACTCTGCAGATTCGCGGCTGGGTGCATCCCGTCCAGCGCTGGCTGATTCCCCTTCCCCGTCCTCTTCCCCTGGGCTGCCTCGCTCCACATCTCTGCCCGCAGCCGCTCCTCACCAGGGGGGGACACATGCAATGAATTCAAATCCCGCCGAGTGTCAGAGCTGAAGTGTGGTTGCCCGTGCCCAGCTCCGGGATGGGCAGCCGGGATGGGTGCCCGCTGCCGGCCCCGGTCCGGCCAAGCCCAGGGCCCCTCGTGGCACAACCGCCCCGTGCAATGGCCACGGCCGCCCCACCGCCTCCCACTGCAGATCTCGCTGGGCCTCTTTTTCCTCCCCAAAAGTGTTTGGATCTGGAGGGCTTTTAACGCCTGCTTTTGTCTTATCAGCCAGACCGAAAATATTTCCAAGCAGGCTGCTCATGCCGCACTACTTACCATTAAAAGAAAGGACCACATTATTGCTGTTATAAACCATTGATTAAGGTTTATAATAGCAATAATCCCCTCGAAATTCATTGTTACTGCAGTTAATGACCAGTTTATTAGAGCGTTAACCATCCTTGGCAATGGGCTGAGTCGTTTAATGCTGGTAACGACCAATTTCTCAAGGGTTATTGCTTAAATAACAATCCTTTGTTAGATATATGTTCAACCACCAGATACTGCTCCAGCTGGAACCTTCTCCTGTGAAATAATTGTTAATTATTTCCTCCAAGTTTTGCCACCATGCCTCAAAGTTTTAGATGGAAAGGGCTGCTGAGGGTGCAGAGCGTCAGGGATGCTGAGAGCTGAGCCCGGGCAAAGCCAGGGGGAGCAGCCAGAGACGCGTCAGCCATCACCCAGAGGGACGCGGGTGTAGGAGGTGCAGCTTAGGAGGTTTCTTCCCTCTTCTGTCACCTGTGACTGTCACAGCCCCAGGCACGGCCACCCCGGCCACCCGCAGGGCTCTGCGGAGGCACTGGCTCAAGTCGGAAGCAGCAAAGCTTCCAGGGATGAGCCCCGGGCTCCGCGGCGAGATGCCCAAGGAGGGTGAGACACACCAAAGCTCTCCCTCCCTTCTTCTCTTATGTTAATATGATCTGAACGTTTCATCGCGTTAACTATGTCCTATCGTGTCACGTTAGCATCATCCTTCTAACGGCATTCATTTTGCCTGACATGATATGAAAGGTACAGATACGATTACCCTTTAATTGTGTCATATTAGCAAAAATAAATGCCGATAGAGTGTGAGGTTGACACAAAACGCTGGCAAATCCCTGGGAACGGGATCGGACTCTTGTTGCCCAGAGAGTGCCCAGAAACCTGCGCGCTTCCAGACACGGGTGCGTATCGGGCAAACGCAGGAGACGAGCGGGAGGGGGATCTCTGCCTCGGGTTTCTTTGCCGTCTCTCTAACGCCGGCGCCTGGCTGTGCTGCCCGCCGAGCGGGGCAGCCCCCGACGGCAGCTCCTGCCCCTGTGCACGGCCGCGGGGGCGGTGAGCCCTCAGCGAGGGTGAAAGGAGGCTGCATTGCCACAATCCGCTCACTTCCAGCCACTTGCCCCAAGTGCCTCATCTCTAGCTGGCTTCAACAGCCTTTTTGATGATTTGGCTATGAAAAAAAGTATCCCCGTGTCACCCCCAGAAAATTACATTTCCATCCCAAATTACATTTCAAGCTTTCCCGATTCTTGTTGAGAAAGACAAAGAAAATCTAAATTTGGGGGATTAGGTGAAACCTGAACAGCGCTAGGTTTGGGTTTGGTGTTCCTCTCCCTCCTTTGCTCTTTGTTGTCGAGTTTGTGGGCTCTTTGAGGTGTCAACTGGGAATAAAAAGGAAAGGGGAAAGGTGGATAACTCTCAAATCTGGGAGAAGTTTAAGTGCTGGTTTGGGCAGTGAGATGCTGATCTTCTCCCACGATGCTTCAGGCCCCTCCAGTCTCTGAGGAGGCAGGAATCTGCCTAAAATAAATTATACAGTGGAAAATACAAAACCTAAAAACTTTGGCCCTTTCCCCCCATCTATAGGAAGGAGTTGCCGTTTTCTAACTGTCTCCACCGTCAGCCAAAACGGCTCGCTGGTGCCAGGCAGCTCTGAAACGGACCCCGGCTGGGAAAAGCGAGAGGCGGCCGCGCTTTGCCGGCTGCTTTGCCGCGGCCCCGGTCCAGCCAGGCTGGGTCTGTCTCTGGTCCCTGTCACAACTGCTGCGGGGATTTGTGTGAGCATCCGTGTTATTTTAGAGATAATGTGAGCAGAGTGGAGCATGTCACAGGATAATGGTCTCCTGCTGCTAGGCTGTTCTTGGCATTTATCAAAAAATGACACCAGAGGGAATATGCTCAAGGGAACCGAGGTGTCGATTCGATGACTGCTATTTCGTGATAAAAGTTAACAGAAATAAAAATGAATCAGTCACAAAACAGCTTATTTATAGCTGTGCCCGGCCCAGAAGGGGATCCCTGGGAAAGGCAGGGCGCTGCGTGCGCCCGCACCGGCATCGCCTTGCCGAGAGCCGCGGCCCCGCTGCCCGTGCCCCTTCCCGGCAGGTTCGGCGTCGCACCTTCCCCACCACCCGCTCAGTACCCCCGTGGGCAGCGGCGGGGCTGGTGCTCGCTGCAGGGTGGGAGAGAAAGGCTGGAGGGTAAAGTCCTTTGAGGTTGCTCAGATCAGGCGTGGTTTTCGGGCTCCCGGAGCAGGATAACGGGGGGGGGGCATGTCCCGTGCTCCTCTTCCTCCCCGGTCTGTGCTGCTCTGCCCTGGAGCAGCCCCCGAAAGGCAGTGCTGCGCCCCGAAATTCCCCCCCTGTCCCAAAACAAAAGTGAGCAGTATCCCCTGGATGTCACCCATCCTCCCTCCTCCCCGGTGTCTCAGCAAATACAAAGCC
>RSEF01000022.1:3732915-3743425 GCA_003993805.1 Himantopus leucocephalus
GGTTGCTGCAAAGCTTGACGGGAGACCAAGATTTATGCCCTATTTTAGTCTGCTTAATCCTTCGTTTGCCGGGCTGAAATCACAGCAGCCTTCTGCGCGTTCCTGGGCTTCACCTAGACAGCGTTAAATATCCCCGGCAGCCCGAGAGCGAGACAAATCCCATGAAGAGACTTGCCAGCGCCGACCGCCGGTGCGTGCCCCCCGTGCCCGCGCAGCGCCGTGAGCCGCTCCGTGCCTGCGCCGGGGGACGGCAGCAGACGGTGACAGCGATGACTGATGAGTCTCAATAGTCAGGGTCTGCTCTTACACAAACTGCCTTCATCAGCAACTTGCTGCTACCATCAGTTAATCTTCTCGCAAAAGGTACACTCCCGGTACATTTGTACGTTTCCTCTCCCAGTAACCTAATCTGCCATCTAGTTTATGCATACATGCTCTGAGGGGTTTTTTATATATATTTTTTTTTTCTAAGCAATCAATCTGCGCGGCTAGGAGCTGCAGCTGAATTTAAATACCAGGGTTTTCATTATCTCCAACACAAGAAAAAGAAAGGGGGGAGAGGGACATTGGAAATAGAGGGAAATAAATTCCAATCTCTTGAACAATATATTTGAAGGTGTGCATATTTCCGCAACCATATAATGCCTAGTGTATTATCCAAAATCTTTTTCTGCAATAGGAATATATTTGGGAAGTCGATCGCAGAGTCCCTTTGACTGCATTTTTGCGATCCTTCCCACCGCCTTGTGATGCATTTGAGCAGTCTGGAACCAGTTTGTAGGATTTGCACTGCGTTGCCTTTTAAAGACCCCCCGAAGAGACCTGGATCCTGTTCTGCCCAGTAGATACGGGTGCAGACTGGAGGATCTCCCCAGCAGGAGACGGAGCTGGGCCGTGGGGAGGGGGACGGGAGCAGCGGGAGGGGAAGGGGCAGCTCTTCGCAGAGCCACGGGCAGAGCTGGAGGCGTTACCCCACGTGGAGAAGCATCATCTTGTTGGAATCGAAGGAGCTTGCTCGGGTGCCAGGGGACGCTTTCAGGACCTGGTAGCTCCATTTCAACGAGATCGGGACGGGCCATGTTCTCTCCTAAAATTCCAATTAGAACAAGAAGTAAATGATTCCTGGGTTGGGTTAGCTGAGGCTCTTGTGCTGTGAGAGCAGCCCCGCAGCGCACACGTTAATTAGCTACAGGATGCGAATGCCCTTGTGCGATACGTGACCGGCGGTTACAGCTCTCTGGGCGGAGATGCTCTGGGCAGCGAGGAGGAAGCCCTCTCCCGGCTCAGCCCCCTCCCACCCGGGCCAGACCGCCGCTTGGGCACAGCGATGTCTCCAGGCTGACCCGCAGACCTGACACCGGGCTGCAGGGAGCTGCCGCCCGCTCCGGCGGCACTGGTGAGATGCCCCGCGGCCGTTCAAGGGCTTCAGCTCCCGCTGTGTCGGAGATGGGGCTCCCGCTGAAAATGATGCCCTAAAACTGTGCCTTTGTGCCACGCACCCCCTGCGCACACCCTTCGTGGAATGGTTTGGGTTGGAAGGGACCTTGAAGACCATCCCATCCCACCCCCCTGCCCTGGGCAGGGACACCTCCCACCAGCCCAGGTTGCTCCAAGCCCCGTCCAACCTGGCCTTGAACACCTCCAGGGATGGGAGGTGCTTTAGTGATGTTGAGTTTTCAGCCACAGTTTTTCCCTTTCAATGTCGCTGGTGGGATGCAGGGTTTGGAGAAGATTATTTGGACTTTAAAAGGGTTTGCGGTTTGTTCTGCATTTCTGCAGCGTCTGTTAGCGCGGCTGGCTCACACGCGCAGGGGGTCACAGCACCTACGGATTCCCGAATCTTTAGATTTCGGATCCTTGAGCACATAATGTGCGAGTAGTACCTTTCCATACCTCCAAAGCGGTATCTTCTGCCACATTTGTCCGGTTTTAAACACCCACCTTCCTCCCTTGAGGTGCCACAACAGAGTCAAATGGATTTGCTGCAGCAGGAGCTCTGGAATGGGAAACCTCGTGCATTATTTAAATTTTCCAGTGTTGAAAAATCAATGATAGCACAAAAAGCGCTCTGAGTTCAGGCGAGTTTTGGGAGAATCTTCAGGGGAGTCCCCCGGGACGCGGACGGGGGACAGGCGGCCACGGCGACCACCCGTGTCCCGCAGAAGCGTGGGGAAGGAGGCTCGGTTCACGGCGAGGCTCCTCTTGCGTTAAACACAGCCGGGCAGGCCGGGTCAGCACGCTCGGACCCATAAATCATCTGACGTTTTGACTGTGTGTGTGATAAGACAGGTCTGACCAACAGCTCCGGCCGTTAAATCACGCTGCCCCGCGCAGGACATCATCCTGCTTTCGCCTTCCCCTGCTTAAATGGCCCTTTTGTGGGGGGAGAAGAAATTCAAATTGCACCTAAAAAATAGCCTTAATTTGTCTTATCTCCTCAGTTTTCCCCCTCCGTGAAGGACTGTTTAGCAGTGAGACGGGGAGGAAGGTGCCTGAAGGGCAGCAAGAGGGGGCTCTGCCTTTCCCAGACCCTTAACCCCACGCTTTGGGCAGCCCCCAAGAGTTTTCACGCTAAATAAACTTTGCGCAGGCAGCGGTGAGACCCCGGCGGCAGGAATTATTTCATTCTCCGTACAAGTGGCTGGAGCGACCCTCAGGGGCGATCCCATGTCCCGGGGGATGCTGCGGTGCGGGGGCAGGACTGGCACGCCGCCGGCTCCCGGCCAGCGCGGGGGGCGGTGGGTGACCCCGTCCCAGCACCGCCGCAAAGCGCCGCGGCGGGAACTGCTTCGCACGCCCGTCACGCGCCCTCTGGTTCCCACGCCGCGCTCCCCGGCCTCTTCCGCACGAGGCCTTTCTTTTCCTCCCTCTTTTCCTTTTTTTTCTATTTTTTTTTTTCCTCTCCCAGGGAGAATTGTACGGAGACTGATGGTTTTATTTTACATGAATCACTGATGATCTAACAAATTAATTACCTGCTCGCTCCTTCCCTGCTGTGTGAGGTCGGGGAGGCTGGGTGGGGGCAGCCCGCCGCCCCCCGCTCGGTGGCATCATAGCTCCTGCTTTAAAGACCAGAGACAAATGTCAAAATTGCCAGTTTAGGTTAAAATCAGATTTAAATGTCTCTTACTAAACACAGAGGCACACAAACTCAATATGTCATCTTTAATGGTTCAGAACAAAGCCTAGAAAAATAGTGTCCCGGCACACAGGAATTTTATAACCTTTGATATATAGCTTTCATTATTAGCAATAATTTCTGTAACTGCATCCGGATTCACAGGAGCACATATTGAATAATAATTCTACTTTTTTTGATCCGCTCCCCGGTCCCCGCAGGTCTCTGCCCCCGCAGACCCCTCGCGCGGGCAGCGCTGCCCCGGCCCCGCAGCCGCCTCTTCTGCCTTCCACAAAAACAGCCTTTTGTTGTCTTTTTCGTGCCTCTACTATTTTTCATTTTTTTGGCCAACACCCACCTCTCCCTCCCCCACTCTTTTGTCATGATATTAAAATCTAATTACCCAGACGACTCTCTTCACCTAAGTCATCAACGGGCCCAATTATTTCTGGGGCGTGTGCAGCCCCCCGTGTGTGCACACACAAGCACACACATAAAGCAACGAACAATAAAAAGGCGTTCGCTAACCTCCGCCTTTTTTCACAGTCAGGCTTCAAGTTCACATGCGAATTTATGCCAGTTTTGACATTAGCAGGAAAAATTAACAGTTCTCACAAAAAAAAAAAAAGAAACTTGCACAAAAGAGGTTTTGTGTTTCAAGCAGAATAAATTATAGTGTGATGTTATTAAAACACTTAGTTGTTAAGTTGCCAAGAAAATCCAGTATATTCACACGGACTCGAGGACCTGTCTCCATGCAAAGTAATTAAATTAGATTTATGGGCTGCATTACATCAGTGTTTGATAGTTCATTTTTCCTTTCTTCATATTTTGTCCTGCTTTATTAGAGCATGTGACAGATGGTAAAAATAGTGTGAAGTTTCTTGGCCCTGTGCTAAATCCCCCTTCGGTAGTATATCTCTCTTCTGTCAGTTCTCCCCAGCGATGATAAATTAACCTCTCCTCTTCTATCCCAAGTGTGGCAGTAAAGCACTCTTTGACACAGCACTATCACTTTATCTTAATCTGTGCTGTTCTAGGGGCGGGGTGGGGAAGGAAGCGAAAGGCAGATGATGCAATCGCTACCACGAGTTTAAAAAAAAAAAAAGAAAAAGATTTATTGTGTCAAAAAAAAAAAAAGGGAAGCCAGGAATTGTGCTGATTTATAGAATCTGCTTTGTTGCGTCTGTATATGTGTGTATACACACACACGTATGTACGTGCCATGTGCCCATGCGCAGCGTCCCCTCGTGCAGCGGGATACGGCTCTTTTCTGATTTACTGGGGTTCCCGCGCGCCCTCGCCCACCGCTGCCCCGTCCTTTCTCCAGCCGGTGGGTGGACAGGGGCTCCTCTCCGGCCAGCCGGAGTCATTCACCTCCCGGCCACCTGCTCGCTGCTTTTGCAGCGTGCATCAGCCCTGTCCTGCCCGCGGTCCAGCAGCCTCCTTGTCCCTCCTGTCCCTCCCGTGTCCCCTCGGGGCTCCGGACGGGCTCCGGCTCTCCAGGAGGAGCTTTGCAGGGCGAACCCCAGGAGGGTCCTGTGGGCTGTTAGAGCGCCGGGATAGTAATTAAGTAAAATGAACTCACTCACGGGTTTCCTTCTGGTGAGACAGAGCAGGAGCCACAAGTATTTTCGGCCAAGGTAGCGGGCAGGGCAGAGCCGATGGGTGAAGACGGAAACGGGCGAGGGGAGGTGTAAGAGGGAGAAAGCCCTTCCCTGGGGGATCCCCCGGTGTCCTGGTGATAGCGAACTGATCGTGCAGAGATGGCAATACTTGACATGCGGAGCTATAAAGGTAGTACTGTCCCTAAGTTTAAAGTACCGAGACGAGTGGAGCCAGCCCTCGGCTACCTCTTGGTCCGGCCCATCCCGCTCATGCCTCGCTCGGAACACACGGCCCGGGTGCTGCCTGCTGTTTCGGGAGCCGGAGACCTCGGCTTTCTCCCAAACCCAGGATGTCCTATTAGAGGAAAGGCCTGGGGCACTGGCCGTGTGTGGGTAACTCCTTGCTTGCGGGGGATGAAGGCTGCCTCTCAAAGACACGTGGCACGTGGTGTATGAACAGCCACCTTAGCGATGCCCCATAATAGCACAGCACCTCAGCTCCCGCAGCCACCAGCTGTGCGAACTGAGCCACAGCCTGTACTTGGCCTGGGCCGTGTGGTCCCCGGTCCTGGATGGCATCACCCAGTGGGACAACTTCACACCGGGAGTTTTGTTGAACGCTTGCTGTGAAGCCAAGCCTGTCCGCTCTCCCCTCGACGCTGTATCCCTCACTCCCTCCGTCGAAAAGCCAATTCCTGCCTGTACAGGGACCATTTACTGTACATCCTTCTTTCCTCCTCAGCCAGATTTCCACTGGAAGGAATTGACTGAAGCGTTCAGTCACCTGGACTGTAACTAAAGACCACGGCGCATCCTTCACGGGCGAGACTGTCGCCGCTGCGAGCGTCCTCGGGCAGGCAGGAGAGGTGAGCGGCAGAGCCCCCAGCGCCGGCCGGCCGGCTCTCAGCCCAGTGCGGCGCGGGGGCGACCCCGTGTCCCCGCAGAGGGTCGCACCGCCGGGAAGGGGTTGGGAGAGCAGAGCAGGGTCCATGTGCGAACGGCTCCCAGGCACGTGGACGAGGGGCGTTAACCGCCCAGGTCCCCTCTCCTGTCACTCCAGGGCCCCCCCGGGAGCGCCGATGCCGGGAGGGGGCTGCAGTGCGGGCTGCCGAGCGGGGCGGCTGCTGGGGGTCATTATGGTCTGGTACAGCGAGACCTTAAGGCCCAGCTATAGAATTTTTAATTTGTAGATCAATAACCAGATAATACTAATGATGGTGTCGATGCAACTTAAACCCCTTAAGAAAAACTGTGGTGTAATGGGCACAGCAATTCGCAGCTCGCAGAAAAACTGGGAAACGGGGAAAACACAGAACCAGCCCGAGCCCGCGGCTGAAACGCACCCCAAACCCTGAGCCTCCTCCAAACCTGCCTCTGGACACCCTCGGCGGTCGCCAGGATCCGGGGCCAGGGCTGTGTCGCCCAGTCTGGAGCTTGGGGGCTGAGCCGGAGGCTTTTCCAGTTAAAAAAAAAAAAAAGAGAAAGTTTTAATAAATGGCCATTTCACTTTTTTAATTAAAAGCTGAAGCCCATGCAGCGCTTCCAGACCAGCCCCAAACTGGTTTGTGCTTAAAAGGAAGACACCGATCACTTTGTTGTTGTCATCAGCACAAATGTATTAAAATAGCAGCTGGCCCCCACGTCTCACATCGGGCTCCGGACTAATAAGGAGCAGAGAGACTCTCCCAGAGAGTTGACGGGGCGAATAGACTACGGGCGGTGATGACAGTGGGATTAACCTTCTCCCCACCCGCCCAACTGCAGGCGGGTCAGCCCCACGGCCTCCCGCGGCGCGGGCACCGAGCCGGCGGTGTATTTAAAATGAAAACAAAAACCCCACTGAAACCAAACCCTCAGCTGTGCCTGCACCTCTCCGCGGGAGAGACTCGGTGACGGGGGACAGCAACGGGTGGCATTGCACCGCGGCACAGAGCGTCACAGTGACGGGTGGCATTGCGCTGTGGCACGGGGGGGTCACAGTGATGGGTGGCATTGTACTGCAGCACAGAGCGTCACAGTGACGTGTGGCTTTGCCCTGTGGCATGGGGGTGTCACAGTGATGGGTGGCATTGCCCTGTGGCAAGGGGGTGTCACAGCGATGGGTGGCATTGACTGTGGCATGGGGGCGTCACAGTGATGGGNTGGGGGGTCACAGTGATGGGTGGCATTGACTGCGGCACAGGGCTGTCACAGTGATGGGTGGCATTGTACTGCAGCACAGGTGTCACAGTGATGGGTGGCATTGTACTGCAGCACAGGGGCGTCACAGTGATGGGTGGCATTGACTGTGGCATGGGGGCGTCACAGTGATGGGTGGCATTGACTGCGGCACAGGGGGGTCACAGCGATGGGTGGCATTGACTGCGGCACGGGGGCACTCAGGGTGTGACATCAGGTGAGAACAGCCGTTTGCAGACCTGACCACCATGTCCGTCAGACATCTTGCATCTTGCTGTTCCAAACCTCACCTTGACATGCAGGAACGGAGGCAGAAACAACCCACGAGCTCAGGCAGGGGCTGAAGTGGAGTTTTGGGGTGCGCTGCATTCCCCCGGGTGCCACCAAGCGGGGGCAGCCTCTGCCCCCCACCACTGCGCCGTTTGGGTCTGCAGGTCTGAGCACATTAAGTAGCCAATCACACTGCATTACGAGCCCAAGTAATGCTTATCATTAAACCTGTAATTTATTTCTTCTGTATTTCATAAAATGTGAAATATTACCACTCGTCGGGTGCCCAGAGAGAACGGGGATGCTCCATTAAGTTCGACACTGCTCCTCCATAAGATGCAGTAATTATATGCGGCTTTTTTTACTGCTAAGTTCCTACTTGCAGATGCTAACAAAAGAAATAAGCTTTTAATCCAAACATAATTAATATGAATTACCTCCACAGTACACCCTGGCTTTGCACCATTAAACTTAATTTTTGTTTTGCATGATAATTGTGTTATCATTACCATTTATAGGAGAACTCGGGGACCTTCACTTTGTTTTCAGCCAAGACCAAAGGCACTAGAAACGGCTATCGACGGTCTCACAGCCTGCGGAGTCCGGGGGAGTTATTGGCCTTGTCTGGCCTTGGGTTTGTCTTCGCCGTGGTGGGTCTGGTTGGGTGGGTTCCGCGATGCCCCCAGAGCCGTCCCTGCACGCAGGCGGTGGGACCCCCACTGCAGACCCCCGGGGGGGGGCTGGGCACTGCACCAGCGCGGCCCCCGCCGCCCTGCAGCTCGGCCGGACCCCCCCTATGCCCAAGGGGAAAATTACCCTAACGAGCTCTTGCTGCACGGCCGCTCCTGGTGCCAGGGCGGGCGGCGGCGCAGGCAGGGAGGGCAGGAGAACGGGCAGGGCCCCGGCTGGGAACCCTCCACGGACAGGGGATAAACCCCCCATCCTCGGGGTGCGGCGAGAGCCGGTGCTTGGAGCACGGAGCAGGATACCGAAGCCGCCCCCAGCTCCCCCCAGACACTGCCGGCACAGGGTCTGCGCCCCGGACCACCGCGGTCCGCAAGCAGAGTCACGACCCCAGAAGAAGAGCGGGGTCCCCAAACCCACGGGGCCATCCTGAAGCCCCATTGCTAATTAACCGCCCAGCCCCGTGTGACGAGTTTGTGCAGTCACATTGCAGGAAGAAGGGAGATGAAATCAAGTCCCATAATTATTTATTGAAATTACAGCCCCTGTCGAGGAGGACTGAATTACTGCAGACTCCATTAGCTGGCTCGCTGTGTATGGGAGAGAGGGAATGAGAAAATGATGGATGAGAAAGACAGAGAGAATTTTTAAAAATAAAAGGGAAAGAAATGAGAGACAGAAGGGACAAAGAAGGGGGGAGAGCTGGGGAAGAGACCTTCTCCGACTTGCTTTCTCCCTGCCCGAGGGGCTCCCGAGCCGCAGTGCCCGTCGCTCCGGAGGCAGGCGCCTTTGGCAGGCACAAATCCTGCGGCGGCGGCAGCGCAGCGCGGTGGGGCTGACGTGCTGGGGGGGAGAGGTGAGCTTGCTCGGGAAAAAACAGAAAGTCACCTGCGCACCGGTCCCGTCTCCAAGGGCAGGCAGAGGCTCCTCCAAGGGCGACCTAGCCTTGCTGGCAGTTCTGCAGTTGGGGCTTTAAGCACATGCGGTGCATTAGTGGGAAAATGAGAAGTTACGGTGAGGCTTGGGCAGTCGGGGGGAGCGGGGAACCCCCCGGGCTTCTCCTCGCCCCGCTCACCTTGCTCAGCACCGTCCCTGCAGGCTCCAGGGAGCGCGGCCACCTTCGGGCGCTGCTAAAAACGAGGGTGGTCAGTGCCGGGGAGCCCTGCGGCGGGGCTGGGCGCGTACGGGGCGGGCGGCTGGCGGCTTTGCGGCTCAGGCCGGGGAGGGACCGGGGGGGATGATGGAGGAGGCAGCTGGTGTTGTCGAAGTAGCTGGGCAAGAGCGGGGATAAACAAATGCAAAGAAATTATACCTCTGAGCCCGAGGAAGAGGTGGCTGTCACTGTTAAAAGTTTTCTCTGCAGTTGTCTGTAATCAGCACTTTGAATGATTGCATAAATATATTAATTACACTAATTAATTTCCCCAGAAAAGAGGCTTCAGTAGCTGGAGACAGCAGGTATCCGAAGGAGAGTATGAGCATCATTTTGCAGGCAGTGCATTCTCGGCGAATTCCTTAATTAGGGCTGCTCTCTGACACCGAAGTTTGGTCCAGGGATGAGGCTTTAAAAAAAGAAAATCTCAGTGCAAAACATTTTAGGAAACGCGAAGAGATCTAACAGGAGCCTAATTACCGGGCAGTCTGCAAACAGCCGCCTGGTGCCTGAGCCCCCCCAGCACGGCGCTGGGACCCGCACCAGGGCGCAGGGGGGGCACCGGCGCTCCGCGCAAATGGCCGGTTCGGGGGGTGACGTGCAAAATACCTGGTGGTCCCCAGAGCTCCCCAGTGCTTTTTTCCCAAGGGGGAGGTGTTGGGAGCGGCCTAGACGGATCCCTGTGGATGGGCAGCCGAAAGGCACGGCCCGGGGGAAGCCCCGGGAATGTTCCCTCGTGTCTTTGGTTCCCACAGTGTTGCGAAGTCACTGTCATTCTGCAAACCCCCCTGCAGAGGTACCTGGCCCTGGCTGAGGGCAGACCCCAACCCCCCTGTCCCTCCCCTGCCCTCCTCTCTTGCCCTGTTTGCTTTCCACCCCACGCCGGCTTTTCAAAGGCCATTTTCAGACGGAGCGAGTGATGCACAAGCCGCTGTGCCCCTCATCCCCTTCCCAACCTGCCTCCTGATAATAATGAGCCCAGACACTTTTATTATCATTATTAATTAGCACTTTCAAGCAATGGAATTAAATCAATATGGTGGACTGAAACTAATTTTAACAAGCCATTGAGATCAATCATCGGGACTTTTATCTACATAAATGCCACTAAACTCAGCTCGTTAGTGTAACATTAGCTGGAAAAGGGGGGGGGAAGAGAAGGGAGACTGGCGGGGTTTTAATTAGGAAGACATAAACCATGCCACAATTTTTCTTCTTTGATTTGCTTTTAATCTCGTCCATGAGCTCTCCTGGTGCCCTGGCTGATTATCACTCTCTTCACCTCCTCTCGGGAAGCAAAGGCAGCAGGAAGGAGAATGGGGGGAGCGGGAGAGGGCAAACCCAAGGAGAGGTGCTTGGCCATGGTGGCTCTGCTGAGCTGCTCGCCTTTACCAGACTTGTGTGGGATGCTGCAGCATGCAGGGTGCTGCGGGATGCTGCGGGGCTGAGCTATGGTGGGATGCAGGGTGCTGTGGGATGCTGCAGGATGCGGGATGCTGC
>RSEF01000022.1:3752756-3780255 GCA_003993805.1 Himantopus leucocephalus
TCTTTAAGGCCCCTTCCAACCCAAACCATTCTGTGATTCTATGTCTGTCGATTCAAAATCTGTTTTTTCCCCATATAAATACTGTCTGGTTGTATCAAGACATTCACTCATGGCGCGGAGAAAGGGTGGTAAATGCACCTGTAAATCCCTACTACATAAAAACTCAGGGAGTGTTCCCCGTTGCACGCTTTGCCCGTTGCTGTTTGAGAGCTGCCGCATCCATGCGCCAAAGGGAACGCGTTGCCGGCGCAGCTCCGGGTGTGCGGAGGGCACCCGGCTCCTGCCCCATCGCGTGGTTTGTAGGGCTTTTTAATTAAACCCCACAACAATAGGCCTCATTCTTCATCACTTCACACATTTTCCTGGGTGCAAAGTGGGTGTGAAATGTGAGCAGGCTGATTCGGTATCAATTTACACCTGGTTCTGTGTGGGAATAAATAAGGTGGGCAGGGCAGGGGCTGGGGGGGACCTGGCTGGGGGTGTCCTGGGCTCCTGCTGCAGCGTGGAGAAGGGAGAAATGTGAGTTCTCTGTTGTGAGGCTCTTTTAGTTCAGAAATCTCTAACTTTAACGTGTGAGTTTACCTCTGTGCTTACTCTGTTGAAGTAGTTCTCTTCAAAATGCCCGTTGGTGTTTGGGGAGCTGCTGATATTTACTGTCCGACGGTTAAATTCCTCCAGAATGGGGGTGTCAGTGGGGTTTGCAGAGTGAGCGGTGGGGAGGCAAACTGGGGTCTTCTCTGGTGCTGGGATCTCTCCCTGGTGTACTTGCCTGCTGTTTGGGTGGCAAACTGGTCCATACTGGTCCCTTAGTGAGTGAAGCTGGTGCTTCTGAGCTGGGTGAGCTGGGTCCTGGGTGATCTGTGGTACTCTGCCCTTGCTTTCCCCATCAATGTGGCTTTTTCTGCCAGAGATTTGGTGGAGGAGTGAAACTCCAGGGGGTGTGCAGTCTGGGTTTTATTCTTTAGGGGGGTGATTCCTGCTTCTGAGCTGCTGGTGTGGGTCTGGAAACCCATGAAATGCCCTTTTCTTGCTGTTCCCAGCCAGCACAGAGCCCTGCGGAGGGGGAGCAGGTCACCCCGCGGGGCTGGCACGCTGCTGCGGGGTCTGCTGGGCTCTGGGGAGGTGCAACCAAAATCCGCGGTGCCCCTCTCCCCCGTGCCCTGCCCTGCGGAGGAGCTGCCTGCCCACCGCTGCTCCTGGTCCTATGTTTTTAAGGTCTTATCTGCCATATGGCTTCCAGTTGGGATGATTTATGGGGTGAGGAAAGCACACTGATAAATTTTACGGCTGGGCCCTGCGCAGACTGGGGGTATCAACAGCCCAATCCAGACAGCCCTAATGGAAACTGCCGGCACCGAGGAGCAAGGCGTTATTTATGACTGTCTGTAATGCCACTGTTGGAAATTTATCATCGCTTCTGCCGGGCAGGCTGGAGCTGCGGCATGGCCAGGGGAGGAAGGGGAACGTGGAGGGGAGAGGGCAGGACGGGCACTCGTTGGGGGACATGTGGGGAAACCGGAGCAGAGCGACCGTGTGAGTGAGCCCGGGGGCTCGGCAGAGCGCGGCCAGGCTTTGCCCCGGGGAGGGAAAGGGGGTGCAGCCGGGGCTCGGGGTGCGGGCGCCTGCCCGGGCTCGGCTTCGGCCAGCTGCTCCCGAAGTTTCACATCCCTGGCCGGCACCAAGATGCTGAGCACAGCGTAACGGGACGGCTATCAGTGTCCCTTCCCAAGCTGGCATCTCGGAGCCGCACAGGCAGGGGGGACTCTGGGGGCACGCGTTGTCCCCGAGGCTTGGTCCCCAGCCCCGCTGCCTGGCCCTGGTGCTGTGGGCAGCCAGCAGGAGTGAGGGGACACTGAGTCCCAAGGTCACCCTGGAAATCCGTGGGGAACAGCAGCCCCGAGAAGGGAGGCTGGAAAGCCAAACCCCTAACGGCCGCTGCCGGGCTGGGAACGCAGGGGATAAATCAGGGAGCCAGGCAGGGGGTGTGGAGACATGTGAGATGCTGTCCCCCCTCTTCTCAGCCCATGCTACATTTGCTGGAGGAATGAAAAAAATAATAAATTTAAAAAAAAATTAAAAGGGAGCAGCTATAAAATCTAGATACTAATAAAATGTTCCAGGAAGATGAATTCTTCCGATATAATGGTGATCCCTGATACTGAAATGTTCCACAAATACATTTTCATAGCCCCACTCAGTATTATTTGTAGATCTTTTTGCAACCCTTGTCAACAAATTCCTGATAAAAAGGAGACACTTTGCTGTGTGCTAAAGCTATGAATTTAAGAAGTGTCAACTGGTCCTTATTTATGGCGCAATCTTTGGCTTTCTCATTTTACTGATGTGGTTTGGTGCAGACTTGCTTCTTCACTCACGCGCTCTCCCTCCTCGCTCCCCAGTTTGGGATATTAATACTGCAGCTGTCGCGGGGAGAGCGCTGACTTTCTCAAGGTACAGAGAAGTTATGCTCTGCAGACAAATCTCTCCGAGTAGGAAAATCCATCAAGGGGAGGGGGAAAACTCCGCCTTGGCAAACATTGAAATTCTCCCGGTGGTGTTAGGCAATGCTGGTGTTTGCTCAAGCCGCCCGTCTCCCCTGCGGGATGATTGCGGCTGTGGAGACCTCGGGACAATGGGTGAGGAAGCGGCTGGTTAAATAGAAACGGAATCCCTGCGGGATGGGATGGAGGGAGCAGGAAGGGGAAGGTCGGGAGGGGAGACCTGCGGGGCTCCCTGCCATGCAAGCCAAGGGGCTGCGCGCTCCCTGCCGCTGCCTGCACCCTCCCTTCCCCGCACGGGCTAGGAAGGGGGGAAACGGCTCAAAATCCTGCCTGGAGGTGTGGGCTTTCCCCACGGGTGCCCGGGGAAGGGAGGCACACCTTGGACGACAGCGAAGCACTGTGTGAGCGGGATGTTAAGTGGCGAGTGCCCCCAGAAGTGAGCAGGGTGAGAGGTGGTCCTCTTAAGGCTGTCGGAGGTGCCCTTCTCACATACAGCAGAGGACAAAGCCATCAAACTTGTTTCTTTGCTAAGTTGGGCCAGAAATTTTCATCTCAAAGACTGTGTTCAGTGTCCAGCTGACCAATAAATGCCGGTTTGCCTTGGGAGAGCTGCCTTGCCTCGCAATAACTCACAGCTGGGCGCCTGACTTTCCCTGAGAAGTTCTAGCTCAGGGTTGATTTAGGTTCCTCTGGTGAGGCCTCGGCGTGGAGCAATGGTCCTGTGACTCACAGCTCAGCCTCAGGCTCACCCTCCCGCAGACGCTCCATCCAGGACTCATAAAGGAGGCTGTGTAAAGCCGGGGGGCTTGGGAAACTCTTTTTCCGGTACAAATCCATGTACAAATCAACAACAGATTATTCAGAGTTTGTGCTTGGAGGGGTGGTGACAGTAGTTACTAAAATAACTGCTAATGGGAAGTTATACTTTGAGTTTGCTTGCAGAAAGCTGTGGCAGGAGGAGAGGCCGCGTGGAGCTGGGCGAAGCTCTGGATTTCCATCTCGCTGCTGGAGACCCCGCGGGGGTCTCAGCCTTCTGCTGCCGCCCAGGAGGGAGCTCCCTGTTCCCCTGGCAGTCCCCGAAGGCTGTGCGGGCTCCGGCTGGGGTACAGCCCTGTACCTGCGCCCTCCGGCTGTGCCCGCAGCTCCTGCGCTCCCTGGCACAACCGGGTATCGCAGCCCGGAGCGGCGGCTGGAGCGCGGCATCCGCTGGGGCTGGAGGAGGGATGCTGCAGCACCAAAACACCTCCTTCAAACGCTGCACGGGAATCTCCGCTGTAACTGTCATCGGAGGCTCCCGATGAGCATCGGGGCTGATTGCGTGCAGGTCTGCGGGGTGGGCTGTGCGTGGAGGGAGAGGCCGGGCTGTGATGGGTGCGAGCAAGGCAGGAGCCCCAGCTGCCTCCAGAGCTCTGCTCTGTGCGCTCGTCTCCTTCCCTGTCTCTGGCCTGAGCTCTGCTGCCGCAGCAGCCGCCTCCCAGACCCGCCTGCACAGCTGGGATCGGGGATCGGCGAAGGGCGCCCGAGCAATGAACCTGGCTCTGGGAGGAGCTTTCGACATGGAGACTTGAGACGAAAAGATGCTTTCTGGGTCCTTTGCTCTCACGAACATCATCTGCTCCTTTGTGCACCTCTCGCTCTTCCCCAGAGGGAGACGGGATCTTTCGCTGGTCCGTGGGATGGAGATCCCGCTCCCTGCAGAGCACGGCCGTGCCTGGGCAAGGATGCTCCGAGCGTCCCGGGGCGCGTGGGGCCAGGGGCACCGCTCTCCCCAGCTGCACTGCAGCAAAGCTCTTCCAACTCTTACAAATGAACTGGGAGCACTGGGATTCCCAGGGACAAAGGACCAGTAAGCTCAGCCCAATTTCTCCCACGCTTGCAGAGATGCTTGGGTGCCCTGGGGACAATTCCCTCCCAGTTTGCAGATTCTGCTTTAACTATGGCACGTGTTCATAATTTAAGGTCTTTACAATGGTGCTTGGTTAACACCGGAGCCTGCTCCCCGCTGCCCGTACCTTTTGTTTGGGTGATTTACTATTCCTCTGTGCCCCTCTGCCCACTGAAATTCATAACAGCTTTCACACAGCAATAGAAAGCTCGTAATTATAGCTATGTCTGGTAGTGCCATTGGAGCTAAAGGGCCTGCTGGCACTTTCTTTTAACAGGAATCCAGCTCCCAGCTGGAATGAAATTTGCCCTGCTGACGGGGTCTTTTTATTAGTTTGTTTGAGCCCTTATTAAAAAAATACCCTAGTTTTTGGCAGCGACGGTCCGGTGTTCTCCACCTTCGAGTCTCCTGTGCTCAGACTCAGAGTTTTCAAAGGAGTCTTGGGAGTTGGGTTCAGCAGCGCTTGGGCACTTCACCCCAGCCAGAAAGCACTGCCCTCGGGCTGTTGCTGCCCGGGACAGTGATACCGTTTGTTTGGTTTTTATAAGAGAGGTTTATTTTTAATTATTCAAAGTGGCCCAGGCGAATGTGCAAGAAATCAGGTATAACCCAATAAAAGCCATGCTGTTTAGGTGCTTGGTGATCTACAGACCTCACTGTCCACTGCAGCTTTTTTTTATCCTTTAACTCCATTTGTGTTTCTGAAAAGGCGGCGGTTTACCTTCTCGCAGTGAAATGTCACGTTGGAGTGACGGAAGTGTGGGACACCAGTGTCCCCCCCAGTGCTGCTGCCTGCAGCAGGGCTGGAGTCACAAGGACCCTTACTCTGGGGAGGGATTATCCTCTGCCCGTGGGGGTGCCTTAAACCCCGGCAGAGCAGGGTCCTGCCAGAAGCGTAACCAGGGCGAGCAGAGGGGGCTCCAGGGGAAGGAGGGAGAGGAGAGGGAGGAGGAAGGACAGAAAGAAAAGACAGATGGAAACGCAGACAAGAAGGTGTTCGCAGGGTGGATGAGAGAGGCAACGCTCGGGGAAACACTCCAGTTTTGCTTTCAGCCTCCTGTGTTCTTGTCTGGGGACCTCGGTCAGTACTTGAGCAGCTCTTGGAAGCCAGCAGAGGTGACAGATGTCCCACGCAGCCTACCAACAGCCAGGGGGTGGCAGGGGGCTGATGTGACACGGTGTGCCACCACACAGCCCTGGAGGAGCTCAAACACCTCTCGGTCTTGGGGCTGTATTCCTCGCTTGCCTCTCGGAGTGGGTGGGATGGCGTGGAAGGGACACGTGTGGGGTACAGGTGTCTCAGGGGATAGGTACAGGGGATATCTGGGGGGTATTGAACCCGGGAGCTGCCGCGCGTGCCCAGATGCTCCCCTCTTCTTCCAGTCCCACACATCGCTTCTCAGGCACTCACCAAAGAGCGGCCAAAGAGTCCCTCCGCCTTATTTTCAGCCCCTCGGTTGTTGCTGCCGGCCGGTCCTCGCAGGATCCTTGGCCCAGGCACCCTCCCGTGCAAGCCTGTAGGGTTAACCGCCAGCGCTGAGCCACCAAGCCAGGGGACGTGAAGAATCCAGTTACAGGGAAGGATGTGGAACCATGAGACCACTTCCAAAAATAGAGAGAAAGACAAAAATAGCGGGTCGTGAATCCCAAGCCCAGAAAGCAGGTCCAGCATCGCAGCAGGGGGACGCAGGCTCCTGATGCGCCAGCCACGCTGCGGCCAAGCAGGGGGGCTCAAAATACAGCGTGCGGACGGACTGCGGCTCCGCTCATGTTCCGCATCGGGTTTCGAGGTGTAAATTCCCACCGAGAAACTGGCTGAAAGGAGAAGCACGTCATCTGATCTCTGCACAATGGATTTACAAGAAGGGATCACGCAGACACGGTGGGATCATCGTAACTAAGTCCAGAGAATATTCCCGGTAGCAGGCGACAGGAGAGAGCACCGCTCTGCGCTGCACGCTTGCACTGCGAAATCCTAGGGGGATTTTAACAGCATAAGACACATTTCATGAAAGTGTCAAAGGCAAAAATGTAATGGGGAAGATCTCAGGAATTTCTTAGTGTAGTTTGGTGTTCACGGGTAAAATCGAGCGACCAGAGCGGGTCCGTGCTGGCTGTGGGGACGTGGCAGCTGCCGGGGTCACCCTTCCCTGCTCCTGCGGCACCAGGTCCCGCCGCCTTTGCTGGTGCCGTTGGTGGCAGAGTAGGATCCCTTGTGCAGACGCGATTTTCTCATGCAGCTTCCTCATCAGCCCAATTTGTGGAAACTTATCCTAAATTATGCTCCAGGATGCTACAGATGCATCACTTACAACAGCGGAGACAAGACCCTTTATTCATGTTACCAGAGGGTTTCTTTAGCCAAAACGCTTCGTATTTAAGAACTTGAGCCTCTGAAACGATATTGTTGTCTCAGCGTTGTCTGTGTATGATGAGGAAAAGCAGAGACCAAGAGTTCTGTGAATTCCTCTCTTGATTGGAAATGCTGTGTCTTTTTGTTAGTGCTTGCAGTTGAAGGCAATTGCTATGTGTTAAACAGGGACTACAGCATGTATTTATTTACCTCTAAAGGGTTTTATTACTTCCACACACACATTCTTTGCTGATTTGAACATCCTGAAAGCAAAGCTATGCATGTGCCAGTGCTCTGCAAACTAAAGGGCCAGTTCTTGCAAGGTTTTCCTGCTCCGGTGATGGCTCCAGGGTCAGCTCACAAAAAGAAGGTCATTCAAAAGACAAGCGATGTTTAGAAACTGATAACCACCGGGTTCTGCTGAAAGGGATTTGATTCCCCCATCTAAAAGGAGATCTTTGATTAGTGACTGATGGGGCAACTTCAAAAGCTCATGGGGTCTGGCTGAGATAAGCATTCAAACCTGGGATGCTCCTTCCCAAAGCCTCTTTGATCTGGAATTAGAGCTAGAAATCTTGCAGGCTTTATTGTGAGATTTCCCGTGTTTTTAATGACGCGCCAGGCACAATAGGATCCACCTGGCTTTTCCTCACCAGCCAGCGGTAAACTGGTGGGGTACGGTTTTAGCTGTGGCTTTCCAGGGGGGGCGAAGGGCTGCGGCTCCCCGCGGCAGAGCGCAGCCCCGAAGCCCCTTTTGGAGACCGAGGAGGGAAGTGAAGGAGCCAAACCCCACTGCTCCGGGGTGCCTGGCACCCAGCGGGGCACGGACCCCCGCACGGCTCCTGGCTCCTGGCCGAGGTTCGCTCTCGCTCGCCCCAGGGACGAGAGGGACTTCAGTGTGCTGTCACCTGCCCCGCGGTCAGCCTGAGCCGCGGCCTTTGGTGCCGCTGGTGGAAGGCACTGGACGTTACTGGGGGCACACCGGTTTGCACCAGTGGGCAGCCTGCGTCGGTCGGCTCGCTGCCGGCGTCGGAAGGGACACCCGCTCCCGGCTCCCCGGCCCGGCGGAGCGCTCGCTCGGGGTCTGTTTGCGCTTACTCTGCAGTTACGGTTCGCAAAAGCGCCGTCGCGCGGCACGCGTCGGGCCGGGAGCTGCGGCTGTTCGCATGTGCTGCGAACGCAGACGCTGACAGGGGACTGCCAGTCCCGGCCTTGGGTTTAGGCATAAAATGTGTCACACCTGGAAGTAATTAGAAAGAATTTTTACTAATTCATAGCTAATTGCACAATTACTCTTCTGTGAAAGATTCAACTCTCGAAAGACACTTCAACACATGAAATAAGTTTCTCCAAATCTGGCTTGAAAAAATAGCATGAAAACATTAGGCTGGATCCAAAACATTATTTTCTTTTCAAATTAAGTAATTCTTTCTGAATATATTTCAAAATGCTCAGAGCTGACAGGGACGCTTTCTCCGGGGGTTTCCGAAGGGGAGAGCTGGGGGGTCCCATGCGAGCCGCGTTCCCGGGATGCACGAGCCCAGGAGCCGCCTTCCCCATCGCACGGCATCCCCGGCTGCGCCGGCCGGGCAGCGGGAGCTCGGCTGGGCGCTGGCTGCGCTCCCTGCTCCGTGTGAAGGAGAAGCCGAGCCCCCGGGACCAGCGCTCATCCCTCTACTGTTGGAGGTGTCGCGGTAACGCAGTTTCTGGCGGAGCCCGGGCTCAGCCCCCTGCGCCCGCTGCAGGAGGGTGCTGCGGCGCGGGACCACCCGGGCTCAGAGCGGGCGTGCGGGGAGCGGTGCCGGTGCGCAAACCCCACCGACCCGCTTTGACGAGTCGCTTGACGCGGTGTCTATATCTCCTGCGCACTTGCAAATAATGTTTACTATTTAATAAGATGTGATGAGACTGTTCTGATACTTCAAAGGCAGCTGACAGTTTTGTTAGAGATAATCAAGGAACTTTTGGACAATTACGGTGAAGGCTTTGACAGCAAGAAAACGCATAAACCTTGTAACTGTAACTAGCACCAAAGTCAAAGATTCTTCCTTGGAAACAACTTGAATATTCATTTTATCCATTAGGCGTCACTTTTTTATTTATTTATTTTTATTCCATGCTTTTTTATGTCACTTTGCTTCCTTCATGCCCAGGAGAGCTCTTTTCTTGTTACAAGATGTGAATCTTCCCACCTTCTTGAACTTCCTCTGCTCCAAACAGGCGAAGGGGCTCTCGGTGCTGTGCTGTCTCCCTGTCTGTCCGTCTGCTGCGCCGGCACGTCCCTGCTCCTGCGGGAATGGGGGGGGGACACACTGCGGTCCCCGTTTTGCAGATTTCTTATGAGACCCAGAAGCTCGGAGACCTCTGCGAACCCCGCCAGGGCCACGGCAGCGAGGCAATGGGCTGCGTCTGGTCAGCAGGAAAAATCCCGAGTGGCTTCTGAGGGATGGGGTTGGACCTGGGAAATGAAAAGTATCAGTAATTCAGCCAGGATGGGCAAAACTTAAATATCCCGTGAAAGCATCTGACAAAGCAGGTGAATGAGAATGAAAACCAGCTGAGCTCTTCCTCTGGGTCATCTGATATGCTGATTTCCCCTAATATTGATTGATGTTTAGCTTATAGACATATTGTCAAGCAGACGCACGGGGCTTTTTTCCAGTTGATGTTCAGGGAAAGTGTTTCATTTAATCACAGACCTTCTATCACTCAAGCCAGTGAGAAGGAAATTTGATAATATGGATGTAAAACTAAAGCCGCTGATCTAATAAGACTTTTGCGTGGTATTAGCAGGAACACGCGGTGACAGATCACCAGCGCGCTCGGGTGACAATTACCGACATGACGAGACTTCAGCAGCGCAACCGGCGCCTCCTGTTACCCCTTTAGCCAGGCTGAGGAGACAAAACTGCTAATAGGAGAAAACTTTCCGGCTGGGTTAGATCAGCCCTGCCCGCGCTGCGACGCTGCGGAGGAACGGGGCGATGGGCCTGAGAAGGCAGCGATGCCGCGGCGTGTGGCTGCCTCTCGCCGAGGGGGGGCCGAGCCCCATCTCTGGGTGCACCCCAGGAGATGCTGGGGGGGCCCCGTGCTGCTTCTGCCCTGGGTTTCGCCGTCATACGGTGTGCGACGGCCTCTCTTCTGTTTCCATCCCCATCGCACCCTGCGTTCGCATCCCCGTCGAGCTCGACCCCCCCAGCCCCTCCGGTGCGCGCGTGCCCCCCCGCCCCCCGCAGCCTCAGCGCTGTGCATCGCATCCTCCGGTAGTCACTCAGGAAAGTAATTGGCCAAAGATTATTCTGTATAATTGAATGGCAGGGGCTTTGTATACCAAACAGGGACTTGTCTTTGTCAAAAAGTCTTTACAAAGTATCCAGCTCCGGGTGTCAGGGAGGACAAGTTTTTTAATCATGTTAAAATGATTTATTTAAACGTCAAGCCATGTCACCTCACTTCCTTTCATTTTTCAAACTGTTTGTGTTTTTTCTGGATGATAAATTTATCTTCAGACAGCCTCAATATGACTAATTAACTTTGAAATATAAGAACCAGATGTGTGAGCTGGAGAGCTTTCTGAACTCATGCCAGGCATTTTTTTCCCCTCTTCTCTTTCCCTCTCCGCTCCCGTTCCCCGCTGCCTGCGCCGAAATCGCTTTGCAGACACACACAGCACATGGAAAAAACCAGTTAGAGAGCCGGATCGACCCTCTTCCCCCTCCTGCCTCGCTCTGCCCCAGCCCAGGTTACGTTTTTACCGCCCGAGGTGGCCCCTGCAGTGACGGGGCGAGACGCCGGCGGCCCCGCGTACCTGCCGTAATGATATTTAACGTGGAAGGCAAGCTGCCACGGTTCGTTTGCCACATGAAAGGAAATCAAGGCTGGATGTGACATAAAGTGATTTCTTTTAAAGAAGATCCTCCCGTGTGAAGTGGGTTTTCCCCTTCTCTTTTCACGAGACGCTCACTCCCGGCTCCTCGCAGAAGGGAAACATTTATGTACCAATTAATTAAGCAAAGCCTCTCAGCTTAATTTTTCTCGCTGTGACGCACGGTCTCGTCCCCATCGTAGGCGCAGGACGAGGATGGGAGCAGTTGGGTGGGCAAGGGCCAGGTCCCGGCGTCACCTCCCGTTCCCACTGCTCCGGGGGAAGCGCGGCACTCGCCTCCCCCCCAAAACCCCCCAAAGCCACAGCCGCGGCCGCTGGAGGGGGCGGGGGGACCGCGCTGCCGCAGCAGCACCCGAGTCCCCCGGGAGAGGCCGGGGTAAGGGGAACAAGCACCTGATGGCGACATGCTGCTGCCCGCAAAGGCGGCAGATAGTGAGGAGAGTAAACAACAGTCTTTGCGTCTCTCATACACTTTTCTTGACAAAACACTCATTAATCACAAAATGTGCTGAAGCTGATTGCAGCGCGGGCTGGCGTTGGTTCACTTGCTGTTCCGGAGAGCTGTCCCATTTCGAAACCGATGGACAAATACCAGCTTTCACTTTTAAATTATTTTTCATCTCGCAGCTCAGTGGGACCCGTGGAACGAGCAGAGTAAGGGCCGGTGTGAAGGCTGGAATCGAAACGAAGCACTGGGACCAGCTCTGGACTGGGGGGAGGGATTCCGAGATGATGGTGCTGCTTGAGCTCTGCCCAGCTCAGGAAGGGGAAACGAGTTTTCTTGGATCCTGGTGATGAGAAAACCCTTCCCTGCCCCGAGCCGGGGGCTGGGGCAGCATCTCTCCACACTGCTAACGAGCCCTTCGACTAATGGGGCTGGTGCGAGATGGACGGGACACGACGGAGAGGTGCGGGAAAATCCTGGGCTGCGCGGGTACATCTGAGCAGCTCTGCACAGGCACTGCGGTCCTGCGGGAAAGGTGGGAAAGACATCAACCCCAGCGTCTCCAGAGGAGCCAGGGTGACAGGATGCGGCTTTTTTCTGCCCCTTTTTGTGGCTCTGGTGTCTTCAGACAGGCACATGGGGAAACCGCAGCGGGGAATTGTCCGGCTCTGCCCCCGTGATCCCGCCGGCGCTGGCAGCCATGTGCGGCCCCTGCCCCACGCTGGGTCCCCATGTCACCAGGGGAGCGACATCGCCCGTCAAGCAAACTTCAACAAATGTCTTTTCAGCCAAAACAGATTTTTCAAACAGAGTGTAAATATTCATGTAAAAATGTTGATTTCAGTGGAGATTTTCCTGATCTTCTTGGAACTGGTAATCAAAATAATGTTTTTTAAATCGCTGTTTTTAAAGACTTTTTTTTTTAAGTTTTCGTTTCAACAACCCTAAATTTATTCTATGGAGAAACTTCAGTCAAAATTATTGGGTCGGTATGTTAAAGGGAGATGGCTGCCATTTTTTAACCACTTCCAGCACGTGGTCTTTTACGAGCGTGCTTCACATTCGCTCCTGCCTTCATCCGGGCGAGCACAAATGGCTGGCGAGGTCAGTTCTTTTAATTACGGCTTTCCAGGGCTGATTAAGCAATGTGTATCTGTGCACACACACGTGCGATTCCTGCGACGCCTCTGCTGAACACGGTGGGCAGGAGGGGGGTTGTGCCACCAGAGCTCTCCCCTGCTCCCGCGCGCCCCGGCAGGGTGCGGAGCGGCTCAGAGGGGTGCGGAGCGGCGTTTGCAGGCTTCATCCACGAGAGCTTTGCCCGCCTGGCACCCGTGGAGGACTCTGCGCGCTGAGCAGCGGCAGACTCGCATCCGCATCTAAAGAAAAATCGTAAGGATACCCGCTGGCCGGCGGCGCGGGGCTACCACGGGAGCAGCAGTTCGTGCAAGCAGCTGCCGATGCCATAAGGACAAATAAGCGGATAAATTGCATTGCCCGCTGCGAGGCAGCCCAGGGACCCTTCTGCTGGGCTTCTGTTTCCTCCGGTGGGTAACAGGCTCCGTGCGGAGAGGGGAGGGATGCGGGTCGGGGCTGGGGCCGGGAGGGGACCCGGCGCAGGCACGGCCGGAGCCCGCGCCAGGCATCGCCCTCCGAGCCGGCTCGGCGGCACCGCGCACGGCTTGTTAGGGCAATAATGGAACATTTCAAACACAACAGCATTAAAAAACGAGCTGAACTTTCCCCTCCCCGTGCCTCAGCCGTGCCCTAAATATACATAACAAGCTGCGAAAGCCGGCTGGGTGCGAGCGAGGAGCCATCAGCGGATGTTGACAGCCTTGATGTCTTGGCGGGCAGGATCCAACAGCATCTCCCACTGTATGGCGCTAGATATTTAATAAAGTAAAACCCCCAGGATCAAGAAGGCTGCAATCCCTCCCAGCTCCTTTCTTCTGCTTTGCTCGAGCTCTTTCAAGCCTGCCTCCCGTCTCTCTCCAGAAAATCCTTTCATGCCTCCCTCACCAGACTGACATTTTGACAAGTTGCCACGAGTGACATCTGATTTGTACAAATTTCAAGACTAATAAATCTACCTGTCAAAGCGGAAACTTTAAAAGGAGCTAAGCCCAGCGGGTATAGTTTAACAGAACTCAAGTTGATGAAACTGTAGGATGGAGAAATTATATCTGTCACAATCCACCCACATTAGTTCTGTGGAGATGTTGGCAACTGAAACAAACGTCTTTCACAGCCTGGAAAAAAAGGAAAAAAAAATAAAAGGAGACTGTTAATACTGTGAGTAACAAGTAACAGTTCTATTTGTAAACTAGCAAATTTATTTATTTAATTTTTAATTTGCTTGTAGACACACGAGGGAGGGAGCGACCCCCCCTGCTCCCGTGCACCGTCGGCAGCCCCGGCCCCCGGTGAGCCCCGGCGACGTGGCACGAGGTCTTGGTGCTTTCGGCCCCCAGCGCTCGCCAGCACCTCGCTGTAGTNAAGGTCTCGGTGCTTTCGGCCCCCGGCGCTCGCCAGCACCTTGCTGTAGTTATGACAACGCCGGGACGATGCTCGTGCAAGGCTGCAGCGCCTGCTGAGGCCACGTCCCCTGCGAGGCCGCGGGACTCGGTGCCATCCCGACGGGTCCGGCCACAAGACCCGCTCGGTGAAATCCCCTCCACGGGCTGAGCCCCGTGCGATGCTCCATCCCCCAGTCCTCCATTTTCTGCTGGTATTTTCTTCTGTTTTCTTTGCCTATGGATCCCCACCGCGCCGAGAGCCTGGGACGCAGGGGGAACGCGCTGCCTCCGCCAGACTTATCCCCCATCTACAAACCTGAAGCTTTTGAAGGGCTCGGCTCAACTTTCTCCCCAGTTTGTGGCTCATTTCCCTGGGGGGCTGCAAACACCCGCAGCCGAGGGAGCAGGTTTGGGAGCAGGGCATGGGCTTCCCGGGGGGGCCCCATCCCTGCGGGGTCGGTGCAGAGGCAGCGGTGGGGCTGCAGGGAAGGAGACCCCAAACCCGCTCCCGTTCCCCCACCTCGGATCCAGGGACTCGACCCCGTGGTTGAAACGTTTTGCTCATGCGGAGTTACAAAGGAGGCTGGGTGTTTGAAGAGCAGGTTAGAAAAGCATCCAGGCACACCGAGGGAAGGAGATGCGGTCTCGTACCCGGCTGAATTTCCTTTTTTATTGCGTCTTCTGTTTGAGACACACGGACGTGAGCAGCCAGTTCATTCTGCCTGTTGGAAAGAGATTGATTTGGAAGTCGCACGTTGCATGAAACTCCCGTAGCCACGTCTGCAGCACTGAGAGTGTCTTCAGGTGTATCTAATGACTGAACGAAACCTCTGAGCTGATGATTTATGACAGCTGGTTTGGTTATAACTTGCCCATCTCCTTTCATTACAGAGGAGACTGGAGTGTTAGCTCTTTCCACTTGAATCCCATCTGCCGAGAGACTCCCTGCTTTCTCCCCAGCCTGCAATATTGCTGTCTCACCCAGCGAGGATGTGCTGGCTCTGCACGGAGAGGAGAGGAGAGGAGAGAAGAGCTGCCAGCAGTCTCCTTTGCCCGGTGTGGGCTCCCACCTCGCTCCTGCTGCCCCGAGCTCTGCGCAGGAGGCACACAAGAGCACCGCTGCCCTTCAGCACGACCCCGCGCCGGCTGGACCCATGTGCAGGTCTGTAGCCGGCTGGAGCTCGTTTAAATCCCACTTGAGGTGATGCCCAGGCTTCGTGTGAGTCCTCTGCTCCTCGTGAGTAAACCACGACTTGTAAGCTTTAATCACAACTGACGTTTCTGAGCGCTGGGGCTCCTGGCCCCGGGGAGCCCAGGGGATCGGCAGCGGTGCGGAGAGGCGGCCGCCCCGAAGCCCAGCCAGCCCCGGGGTCTGTCCCCAGCCTGGCAGCAGCGGCTGCGTGGGGACAGGGTGTTCGTGGACCCCCAGTTTCTGGCCATCAGTCGCGCCTGGATGGCAATGAAAATCAAGTGTTGCCGGCAAAGGAGCTTCTACCCGTGGACTTAATGCGGTGCAGAGAGCGGTGCCCTGTCCGACGGTAGCACAGAGACGGCGCACGGCAGAGACGAGCGCCCACACGGACACCGGTTTCTGCATGCAGGACCACGGTGGCTTTTTTCTGGCCGCAGCAGCAGCGTTGCAGGCGTTGTTGCAGGCAGCTCCCTGGCAGGGCGCATCGCCCGGGGATTGCTCTCCCACCCGCGCGTCTCGCCCAGGGCTGCTGCCAGTGGAGAGACCCCCCCTGGACGGGGGCCGCCATCCTCAGCCTCCCGAACACCTCTTGTGGCCTCAGCCTCAGCCCTGGCCAAGGCCATCAGCGTGCCGGGGCGCCTCCAGACCAGCCAGGGAATGTTTGCGGCCGGCTCCGGGTCAGCTGGAAACCAGGAGCAGCTGTAAGGAGGAACGGGTCCGGGGGGGACGGCTGAGCGGGGCTGCTGGGCTGCGCCCCAATAACTCACGGCGGAGCAGGCGAGGACAGCTGCCACCCCGCGCCGGAGCTGTCGCTTTCCAAAGCAGCCGCTCGCTGGTCCCGCGGTGTGTGGTGGATCCCGGCAGCCACCAGTTCCCGTTGGTTGGACCAAATCCTGCCAGCGAGCTGGGCAGACGGAGCGCTCAGGACTCGGACCTCTCCTGTGCGGCTCCTGCCAGTTCAGGGCCATCAGTCCCAACGCCAAAACCCCAACCGCAAACCCAGGAGAGGTCGCGGTTCCCAGGCTCGCCGGCCGGCCGAGGCTCCCCAGCACAGGGGGGACAGCAGCAGGGACTCGGATGAGCCCCCACCGTGAGACCCCCATTCTGGTCCTGCTCCTAGAGAAGTCAGCAGGAGCTCTCCCGTTTTGCAGACTGGCGTTTCCACAGGATAAAGCAATTACCGGGCAACTAGTAAATCCCAATCTTCATCACCCTGACCACCGGAGCAGCTCGCGGTGCTGTGAATCTCTGGAAGGTTTCTAAAACCTCAGCTCTGCACAAACCTTTTCCAGCCACGTTGGGATCATCCTGGGCCATTCCTCACTTCCAACGAGTCTTATTTAGAGATGTGCTTCCGTGGAGAACCAGTCAATATATTTGTTTTCCTCTAGATGTACAGCTGCAGCAGCAAGCCGTGCAGGAAGTTTATTAAGCTTGGTTAATTTTCTAATAGCCACAGCAGTGATGGATGTAAGCCACGCTGTCTTCCATAAATAAAATAATCACGCTGATGGGAAAATATAATTCCTGTAGCTAAGGCAGATAATATATGATACGTTACTGCCTACCAAGGGTCTCGTCTCTGGTAACATTCCCATGTACTTCAGCGGGGTCAGAGTTCGGCTCGCGCTGTGTGCTCTCCCAGACACCATATACTGGGGATTTTAGTGTAAACAGCCCACCGAGGTGGGGGTTTTTTTCAACATCTGTATTATTTCTAATGTAATTGCTAAGTGGAGGGCTCTGTTGCGATGAAGACTGAATAGCGAGGCTCTGCTCCTGCGCACCTCCGGCAGCGGTTCCCGCGCCTGCCCGGCCCCCGGGGTGGGCGCCCTGCGGACGGGCGCTCGCTGCCGTGGCCGATGTCTTTGAAGCCCATTTTCACTTGCGGCTCTTCCCCCCAGGACTGGAGGCCCCAGGGCCGAGGGGTAGGTTTTGGCTGGCGTGAGGAATTGCTTTCCAGCGATTTCTGCCAGGAAGCCGTCTCTCCCAGTTGTGGGGGGGCACGCTGTGCTGGGCAGCCCTCCGCCACCTCTCGCGAGGGCTCAGCCCCGGCTCGAGCAGCCTCTGGAGCAGGGGGGGACCCGCACCCCTCTCCCTCGGGTCGCATCCAGCCTTCATCGCTCTCTAGCCTAGAGCTGCCCATTTATATTGAATGGCATCTGAAAATCTCTTGCTCAGAAAACCACAACACGCGGGGATTATCCAAGAAGAATTTAACTCACTTCTCTGTGATAAACTCTGGTTAGGGAGATTACGACTGTTTACCCAAGAAGTAAATATTGCTCAGCGCTTAACTGCTGCCAGATACGAGGGAAAGGGCTTGCGGCTGCGGGGCCGGGCTGCCGGCGATCCCGCAGCACACCCGGCCCCTCTGCTCCCCGGGCACGGTGCGAGCTGCCGCTCGGAAATAAGGACAACCCCATTTTTCTGCAGGGCTGCCCGTCAGGGGGGTTCACAGGGTTTGGCAAAGCGGGGATGCCGGTCCCCGCCGCCGGCACCCGGGTGAAGTGTTTCTGTGCTGGCTCTTGCTAATGTGATTTGCTGAGCTCAGCTAACTTGATAAGCTGGATGAGGGATGGCAGCCCGAGCCTGGCAGGTTATTTCGATTGTACTTCTTCCACTGCTCTATACCCCGTCTGCAGCATATGACGCCTATATATCTTGGCAGTGAAATTAAGCACGGTAAGGAAAAGTTTTCCTCTTTTCCACTAACACCTTGCGGCTGACCCTGGTTTTGATATCTGGCTGGACATTCTACTCTAACACATCTACAGTTTAATGGAGATTGTAGCACCGATGCTGCCACTGGGCACGTCCATCGCTGCTGCCTGTCCTCCAGCCCCGTGTCTTTGCCCGGCTGCTGCGCCCGTCTCCGTCGGACGAAGCCCGGCACGTTAATGCCATATTGCACGTCTGTTAGGGGAAAAATATTGTAAACTCGCGTATGCTCAGAGGTTTCTTAGCGAAGTGTGCCATGCTCACTACACCGGCCCGACTCGCTGCCTGGTCCCTACGAGGACAGCAGCCAGCTGCCCCCGGGGGATTCGCCCCGCTCTGAGCTTGCACCGCCCCACTGTTGCGTTCCAGCCAGCGCGTTACAGGGGCTTTGCAGGCTCTCGGGGGCTCCTGCTGCACATCCGACCACGAGTACGAAGCTGCCACGTGTCTGTTACCGTCGGCACATGAGCTCCCATACACTTGCACTGCGCCTGCATCACCGCTCGCTGCTGGCGCGCTAAAAAGCAACACATGGGCTTGAAAATCCAGTCGAATTACCACATCGAGCGCCACTCCTGCGTCATACCAAACCGCCTCTGGTTCCTCTCTGAAGCTCACCAGACCTCCTCGACGGCGATAACGGAGGGCACGCCAAGGCAGACCTTTTGTGAAGAACAAGCGCAGCCTCCCATGTACAAATACTTCCAACAAAATTTATGTCGCGCTTTATCTTTGCGGGGAGCGGAGGGGGGGGCGGGACGCTGCCCTGCTAATTTGCGGTCCCCGCAGCGGCTGGCCGGGCAGGCGAGCGGGTCTGTGCAGGCAACAGCTACGCACATCTGCACGGGTGGCAGAAGAAGACAGATAGACCCTGTTGTCTTTCTAATTCCTGTTCCCTTTGTAATGTGGGGGCTCCCCTGCTCGCCTGGTGTGCTTATCTCCCCTCCAGGTTTCAAAGCCACGCTAATCGTATCCATCACACGACTCGCATTAGCAAGGCAAGCTCCAGGCTGTCACCGCACCTCATGTGCAGGCATATGTTCCGGCGAAGGGCCGAGTGATTTAGAGGGGACCATTCACATTCGCAGTCATCGCTTCAAATAAACAGGCTGAGAGTTTAATGATTTCAAGGTAAAGCTCTTTTATTAAGACAACACAGGGAACTTTTTTCAACCACAGCTGACATCACTGTAATAAATCACCATCATGTCTTGTGGGATTGAAAAAGCCAAAATACTGTCAGAACTGATTTTTCTGGCTACTCATGCCTCCAGAACAAACCATGTGTTTTTAATCAACAAATCTTTGTTTTGCATTTCTAAGACCCTAGCACTCTTTAAATAGTTAGCGTTTACCAGAGGGATATTTTAAATTCAACACACTGCTTCCTTACTGAAGAGATTAGGAAACAGGACACCACATTACAGACTTACTGGGCTTGTCCGGGGCTTTTTGGAAATTTGTTTTTGTTATATTCGTGCAGTACAGAGAAGGGCTTTCCCATACTTCTCCCTAGCTTCATTAGAGCTTTTCTCTCCCCAAAATCAGGACATTTACTGCTTGCAGGAGTCAACCCCGTCTACCGAGACGTCAAGACAACCCTCCCTCTCCGAAGCCCGGAGGAAAACCAATGGAAATAACACCACAGCCAGGGAGGTTCCCGAAGCCCGTGGAAGCGCAGCAGCAATAAATACCCCTTTGCCCACCCTCAGGCGGTGTCCGGCACCCGTTACCCTTCGCCCAGCGGAGCCCCGGCGGAGCAGGCTGCCGGGGGACGGTCCGAGCATCGCCCCGGCCGTCCCCGCTCTCGCCCGGCTGCCGACGCCGGCGCTGCTCGTTCGTGCCCGGGATGTGCCAGGCTTTTCCACCGTGTTTCCCCCCACGCCACCCGTGTGATCCGGGGAGGGGGGGACTCACCTCCCTGCTCCGCTTTCAAGGTCAGGCTGAAAGCGGAGACGTCGGGATCCTCTTTCATGCCACGCAGGAACCCCTCCCGCTCTAGCAAATAAACGCGACGTGCTCTGCCTGCTTGGCACAAATGTCAGGGCTGAGAATAAACCCGGGACCGGGCCCAGGCGCAAAGATGCCCACGCCAATCAACCTGCCGCGAGCGGGCAGAGGCAGCGCCGTGCCGGGGAATTGCCAAAACCCGTGGGGAGTGAGCGGGCAGTGCCAGGGCGGGCGAGCGGTCCTGGGGGTGCTGCGAGAGGGTCCCTGCAGGACAGGACCCGCAGGGGCCAATCTGGACTCAACTCCCTCCGTGTCGCATGGCAGCTTTGGTTTGGAAACCCTGCTGGGGAGGGGCTGGGTGACCCGGGCCCTTGTCCCCATGGAGGACACCTTGCAAGGCTGCCGCCCTGGGTGGCTGCCTGCTCTCCTCCCAGCGCCCCTGGTTGTGCCAGGCTGGTGGCACCCCGGCGCAGGCTGTCAGCGGGACGGTGACAGCGGGGAAATGCGGGGACACCACCCAGGACACCCCCTTGTCTGCCCCAGCCTCAGCCCCCGCCATCCCGGGGTGCAACGTCGCCAACAGCCCTTTGGGCTGGGCTGGAGCGGGTCCAGGGGGACAAAGTGACCTTCTCTGGAGCCAGCTCCGGGCTGAGCATCCCCACCGCTCTCTTGAATGCTTCCCCCCCGGGATGGCGGCGAGCCCCTGGGGTCCCCACAGCTCCCCCGGATCGGGGATGAACTTTCCCCTTCGGACGAACTCCCGTTGGCCCCGGCACCTCCTGGGCTGACCCCGGGGCCGGCGGCCGAGCCCCCCCCCCCCCCCCCCCCCCCCCCCCCCCCCCCCCCCCCCCCCCCCCCCCCCCCCCCCCCCCCCNGCAGACCCCCTGCGGGCGGCATAAAAGCGACGTGGGCACATACATTGCTCCAACACCCTCCCACGCAGCCGGGCGAGATCAAAGCCCGCTCCGGGAATCAAAGCATGTGACAGGCAGGTGTCCGTCCCCCTCGACAGGGCCACGATTAATCACAGGGTCTATCCCACAAGGAGATCAAACCGGGCCTCCTGCCGGCTGTTGGTTAAAGCCTGCCTTCAAGTTACCCTAATTAAAGTTTTCTCTTCGCCTCCCCCGTGTTCGCCCGGCTGACTGCTGTCCCATGACCGCCCCTTTCACTCCTTAAAACAAAGGCTGCTGTGAGGAGCTCCGGGCAGCCGGAGCTGCCGGCCCCGGCCATGCTTCGCCGTCCCTTTCTTCTCGCCCTGCCGCCAAACCGCAGCCTGGCAGGGGAACCTTTCCCGCGGGTCGGGGCTCCGCGGCCGCCCGGCACCCCGCGCACAGCCAGGGCGGCCTCTCCCTCCTTCGCTTCCCCTGAAATTTTTGAGTGCGTTCTGGAACTACCCATTTTTCCTCCTTCTAAACCGGGAGAATCGGCTGAAAAGCGTGGCTTCGAGTACTTGCGGAAGGGCTGGACTCGCGGCGCAGCGGTGGGACCCGGAGGAACCCCCTCGTGCTAAAGGCTCCTCTCCATCCCCCTTCCCGAGGCTCTCCTCTTGCCACGACATCAATAGCGGCATTTTGATGAGAAGGCAAAGGAAACGCTTCTCTCCAGCAACGCTCTGCTTTGATGTGTTTCAGGGCTGCATAAAAGCAATCCAGGGGAGAACCAAACTGTTTTGGGATCCAAAAACTGGGGGAAGTTTAAATGCATGTTTTAGACATGTCACATAACAAAGTTTTAAGGTTTTCTTTTCCCCTCTGATGTGCACGTTATTTCACCCGCTTGGGGGGTTTGGGGGGGAAGAAAGGAAAAAATCACAGGGTTTCATTGAAAAGCGGCTTGCAGTTGGGAAATCAATCATTTCGATGGCAAAAATGCTCAAAACTGCCCCCGGCCCAGGGCTCGTCCCCGTCTGCGCCCGGGCGGTTGTCCCCACGGAGGGAGCGGGGGGACCCTCACCGACGGCATTTGTGCCGGGTGCGGGTGAGCCCTCGGCAGCACGGCCGCGGGTCCGGAGGGACGAGTCTCCCTTCGCCCTTGCGGCCCCGGGGCGCTCACCGGTGGGTCACTGCCCGCCGCCCCGGGGAAGCAGCCCCGTGCTTTTGAACTTGTTTTTTCTCCCCGTGCGGAGCGGGGCCGGGTGACACACGGCCGGGCTGTCAGTGATTGATGGCAGTGACTGCGGGGCAGGACGCGGGCTTCAATCGCCGGCACACGTTGACTCTGGCACCGGGACAAACCACCTTTCGCAGCCTCCCCGCGACCCCTCTCCCGCTCCCCGCTCGCAGGCTATCACTCAAACGCCTGCCCCAAACCTGACCTTTTTTTCCGGAGGAGCTCTGCTAAAAGCAGCGTTTCTTCCCCAGACCCCGCCAGAGGAATTTCGCTGGCGCTGGCAGGGACACAGCGCCGAGCCGGTGCCAGCCGCACTCGGTGGCTCCGGTGAGCCCCGCGGCACACGGGGCCGCGGCATCCCGACTCGTGCAGGCGAGGAGGCCGGTACGTGTCCGGCCGGTGTGGCTCCTCACACCTATTTGTCAATTTGCACAGCTGCTTCTAATCCCCGCTTTGAAGTGTCCCCTCTCTGTTTTTTTGGCTGACGGCCTCGACGCGGGGTTCCCGGGGTCAGGGCGGGCTGCGAAAAGGTTTCGCCGTCGGGTTTGGAGGACCATCCCAGAGTTCAGGCTCTTCCCAGTGCCCATGGCGAGCATCCTCCCTGCCCTGCCCGGGCACCGGCGCTGCGGCCGGGGGCTGGGGTCCCCCCACCGACCCCCAGCAGAGCCGCTCGGGAGTGGGGGCGGCGGGGCTCCTCTCCTAAAGAAAGCTGGGAAAAGCAAGCCAGCGCTACGGTGCGGGTTTGTCCGGTCTCACGCGCGCGCACACAGCCTAATGCAATGTTGTTCTGGTCTTGGCCTTACATTATTAATAATAATAACTGTAAAATTTTGTTACCCGCAACACGCAGATGGAAGTAGCCAGATAAAGGTCTGTGAGCTACACAACCTGCTGCTGGGGAGAGATGGTTATCTAAATAAGAATTTTTTTTCTTGAGCCCAAGATAATAATGATAATGCTAATAATAATAATAGTAATAATACCTCTTTTTAGCCTGCTTCAAGATCCAGATCTTATCCTAAACAAGAAAATAATTCTAAGCCCCAGAGAATGCATTGAAAATTAATATCGATTATTAGGAATAATAGTCCTAGGAATGGCACTGCAGTGTCTAGGGAAAGGATTCCTTCAGGGCCAGGTAATAATCACAATCATATTTAGTATCTGCACTGCACTTTCTATCCTCAAAGCAGATTAACCTCTTCCGTACTAGCTTAATTATCCGGCGACGGGCTCGCATGGTTGGAGGCGAGCAGCTGCGCCGCTGCACTGCCTCTCTTGCCTGGAGAACTCTCCTAACGTCGAAACCCCTCGCAGCCCACCGCGCACGGCCGCCGAGCGGTTGCAGCGGTCCCCGGAGCCGGCAGCACCGCGCTGCCCCTCCAGCCGCCCCCGGCCCCCCCCAGCAGCTCGACCCCCTCCCCTGCTGCAGCCCCCGCCGCAGCTCCGGCTGCGCCAGGTTCTCCGGGAGACCACACAATGTGCCTGACATGCCATTTAATACAACACAATGAAATATTGAAAAGGCTTTCAAAACTCAACATGTTGAGGCAGAAATCTATGGAAGATGTTTAATACTAATTCTATTAGGCATCTGAGTTAATGAATCACAACTGTAAGAAATCATGATAATCCAGAAGGCATTAGTGACAGATTAGCTTCAAAGCTACCATAAAAGTGCCATAATGCTTACCTAGCGGCATGATTAATACCAGCAATACATAATGGCATTATGAGGGATGGAGCTGCGCGGCGGCGGCCTGACAGCCCCTTTGCTCTGGCCATCGCCCCGGAGCGCAGCGCTCGCCCGCCCCGTGCCGGAGCAGGGGCACAGCCCCTCTCCAGCCACCTCACAGCCCTTGGCGTTATTCACCCTAAGGTGTTATTTCCCCCAGGTGTCGTCCACAAGCCTTTCTGCTGTCCTCCATCCCAGCAGTGGTCCCCGGGCGGTGGTGGGAGGTGGGTGCTGCAGGTGTCGGCGCTCAGGCGGTGATGGGGAGGCAGAGACCTCGGCAGCACCGGCCCCAGCCCCAGCCCCAGCCCCAGCCCCAGCGTTGCTGCTGGCAGGGCTGGAGGGGGCTCTGAGGGCCAGAGCTGCAGCGGCAAAATACAGCGATGCAGGGTGCCTACAGATGGCAAACGATGGTCCTGTGCTGTAGGTGCTTGAGCTGTTTCTTCCTCTTCGCTGAGTCTTCAGCAAGCCCTCCCGCTGCCTCTGCTGCGAGATGACCCCGACCCAGGGCTTGGCTTGCCAAACCCAGAGTGGATCTCTGCTGAGGACCGCGTCAGGAGAGCTCTGCCCCGCTCTCGGTGTCGCTTGCGCGTGTCCAGCTGATGGAAGTCCAGCCGAGCGTGCCCTCGGGGCGCTGGCAGGCACCGCGGTCCTGAGTGTCAGCAGAAACGTAAGTGGAACAAGTTGCTATTGAATGAAACTAGACGTCTCATTATGGCTTTTCAGGATTGTTTTCCTACATCTTTATTGCTCAGGTTTGCTTAATTCTAGAGTGGATGCCTGCCAAATTGTCTATCAAATTACCTACTGGCAAGTAAACCAAGATTAGTTCACTTGAGTGCGGCCTTCTTATATTTGACTTATAGCCAAGCAAAATATGGGTTTAATCAAGGGAGAAATTGGACATGATGTTTCAATGAAAGATAGCAGGGTACTATCTGTTCAGCGGAAACAGGGGAAGACACAACCCGGAGGCAGGGAGCAGAGGAGGGTTGGCCAGTTCAGCTCCACAAGAATCGGCTGAGGACTGTTACTCCAGGGCTGTGTGAGCGGCTCGGGGATGCCGAGAAACTCAGCCCTTGCCCAGCAGATCGCTTGGCTGTGTCCTGTTGCTTCCTCGGTGGAGCTGAGATCACCCGGTGACCCTGGTTGGGCTCCCCAAGCGCCACTGTCCGCTGTCACGTGCCGTTCAAGAGTCTCCAGCCATTTCAGTTGTGTCCCGTGCGGGTCTGTCCCCAGCAAAACCCCTCTTGCCCCAGAAGGAGACGGGCTGGGGAGCAAAGGCCGTCACTGGTGTGGTGCTTATCAATGCCGGCGTGCGAGTGGGGGTCTCCTGCAGGCTGGGCAACTTCTCAGCAGAGAGGAGTCGGTGAACTTGCGCTGACTCTGTCGCAGTTCTCCTGATTTACAGTGTCTGAGGACATGTGAGAAACTATTTTGTCCACCACCGGTGGACGCAGAGCCCCGGCGGTCGGCGGGGCGGGCTCAGGGTGGGAAGCGAGGAGGAAGATGAGGCTGCAGAGGTCTGTGAGGAGCGAGCACGGGCAAGCGTTTGGTGTTTGTCCAGGAGGTAGAGCTGACACGTCTGCAGGTCACGTGCGAAATCTCCTTTCGGTTTCTTGTGCTTCACTTTGTGCCTCCTGACGGCTCCCAGGAAAATGCAGCACCGCAGTGGATGGGCTGGCTGGCCCAGTGCGGGACACGGGGATGCTTCTGCACCCCAAAAGGTGGTGGTGGGGGGGTCCCCTCCTGTCCATCTGGCTGCTCCCCCAGTTGTAAACTGGCGCAGGCGGCTGTGGGCATGTCCCTGCTGAGCCCGGTGGGACCCGCCGCTCCTCCCCAGGACCCCCTCGCCTCTCCCTGCCCCTCTCCGCGCCGCTCGGTGCGTGCGAGGGTGAGCTGTGCCCTTCGGGGAGGAGAGATGTGCCGGGCTCCCGGGCAGGCGGTACCCACGGCTGCCCGCAGCCCCTGGCTCTGGGACGGTTATCGCGGTCCCTGCGACGTGCGGTGTCATTTTAAATCCCCGGCTCCTGGCATGGCGGGAACGTGGGCACATTCCTCTGCTTTGTGTTTTTCCTCCCCCCTTCTTTAATTTTAAGTGGTTTCCAACCCTCAGTGAGGCAAGCTCAAAAATTTGACTCCTGAAGGCTAAAAACTGGAAGGTAAATAAAAATAACCCCAAAGTTAATTATATACTTAACAAGTCATGATTTTTTTAAGCCCGTCTCGTTCCTTGTGGGGGTCTGACTCATGATTCTGAGCACTTGCAGTTGGCAATAATATCTTGCTGTAATTTGAATTAAACCACTTGTAGCAGTGCTCTGTTCTCTAATTTCATTTAGGCCCAGTGGGTGTCCTGTCTTCCTGGAATTTGTTGGCTATCTAATGAGAAGCAGCCCGGCAAACCCGGTTAATGAATAAAGTCGGGCGTCTCGAGGAGGGTGGGAAAGGGATGGGTGGAAGTGGGTAGGTGAGAGGGGACCGTGGGGATGGGGAGGGACATGTCGGGCCGTTGACATGGGCTCCTTGAGCATCAGGTGCCGTGCGAGCTGCATCCCTGCAGCCGCCCTGTGTCCCCCCGGTCCCTCCAGCAACCTCTTGACCCAGCGCTGAACTCGGGCTCAGCCCCGAGCTCCAGAGATGTGTTTGATCCTCACCATCTGCCCGAATTTTCCCTATGAAAGGGGGATGTTTGCTCCCTCGGGCAGTGCCGCCACCGTGCAGAGCTGCCGCCTGTCCTGGGGGTCGCGGCGCTGGTGCAGAGGAGTAGCTGTCCCCGTGGTCACCACCGCACCCGGGTGAGCAGGAGGGTGCCCGGTCCCCTGCTGCCACCCACCAGTGATGGGCCGTGCGATGCTGTGTGGCGGTGGTGGGGCATCGCTCTGCTCCGGGCGCTTCGTGCTCGCAGGTTCTGAGCGTGCAGCCTTCGCTCGAAGCCGGGCACGCAGCCTAGCAATGAAACGGTTCCTGCTCTGCCAAAATAAAAAGGCGGGGATATTTTCAATGGCCTCCTCTGTCCTGCAGGGACGTGCGGTTTTCCGCAGTGCTCTCCAGGAGAGCCGTTTCCACCAAACCTTTGCCAACGGTTCCCGCTGGCGGGGAGCCTGTGCCCGGAGCCGGTAGGTCCCTCCCGGGCTGCCTGCGTCGCACGGTCCTCGGTGTCCTGCCTTGCTTTTCCCATCCATCCCATTTTGCAGCTGGGACAGGAGCATCAGCCCCAAACCCACCGCCGAGCCCGGTGTGGGGCTGCGGACCCGGCTGTGCTGCTCCCCATTACCGTGGGTGAAAGAAGAGGGAGGTAATAACCATGCGAGCAGATGATACTATCCCTTCAGGGAGAAAAAAATTAAAAAGAAAAAGGAGGAAGAACGTTTGGGTTTTTATATATTAAAAAGAGCAGGGGGAAGGAAAAAAAAAAAAAAGGCTTCCAAAGTCATGCGAGTTGCTGAGTTGAATTACGGGGGCTGGGGTCGAATGATTAACAACCCTCCCGCATTTCTGCATCGCAGTCATTACTCACTCCAAACCTGAGGCTTCTCAGTTACATACCCCGGCACAGGCCGACCATTTTTTCCATTGACTGAAAACACATTCTGACTGAAAACAAACTTTCGATCCCCAAGGCTTGGCACGCCTCGGGTCCTTCACCATATTTAATCAACGGGAAGCTAAACACTTTCAATCTGTGATGGCTCATTTGGAGAGGGAGCTTTGGGCCCTCGGTAGGTGCCAGATATAATAACTCTCCCCTTTTCTTTTCTGAGGCCTACTTTTATAATTTTGCTATTTTTCAATGTCAGACCCATCTTTTGAAGAAATTTTATTGGATTTCCTGCTAGACTTCAGCGAGGATTTTTCTTTCTTTGGCAGAAATATCAAGCAGAACAGGGGAAAAACTCAATCATAATCTTGGAACGAGGATTATTATTAGTTAGGATTTCTTTGTCTGTTTGCACAAACACATTATTTAAGAGCCCCGCGGGTCGGTGGGCCCCTGGTTCTCGTGAACCGGCCCCTGGTGCTGGTCCTGTCTGTCTGTCCGTCCGTCTGCCGCGGCTGCTCCTGCCGGGAGAGGGGCAGGCAGCGCCTGGCACGGCCAGCGCGCGCAGGGCATGGCAAGGGTGGGCTGGGGGGCTCTTCTCCCCTTCGCTGGGGTATTTCTAAAATCTTGCCAAGACTTCTTAAATCTTTGTGAAATCCTTC
>RSEF01000022.1:3780355-3797672 GCA_003993805.1 Himantopus leucocephalus
GAGCAGCTTTTGCTGTCTCAAGGTTTTCCAGGGGCTCTCAAGGCTTTCCTTCTTTTTTCTTTCCGTGTTTGAGGTTAAGAAGTATGCTACAGTATTCAATAAATCGCTTGGCATGGCATACGACAAAACAAGAAAATGTAATTCAGATTAAAGTCACCCTCTGGCTAAAATGATAGTTTATTAAATAAACTGCAGCACTGCCAATCAACTCTGCTGGCAAGCAATCCTTTGACATTAATCTTTTTTGATGTGATTTAGGGTACACCTGGGCCTTTGTAGAGTATCTCCCATAATTTCTTTCCCATCTCTCTGGATCAAGCTGCTGTGCTTGGCTCCGTTGACAAATTCCCCAAGTAATCCCTCAAAAGATTGGAGAAATGCTCCAAACGCTCCATTAAATTTATTTTCCGTGCTTTAAGAGCCCCAAAACTATGTCCAATAAATAAGTGTTCGCTGTGATTTATTGAAATGCTGCTCTGATTTAGAGTTATAGGCGGGGGAAATATGTCACCCCTGGGAACTGGAAGACCAGCCTCGCAAGCGAGACCAGATGTGCCGGCGCGGGGCGGGGGGAGCGCGGCCGGGCCGGGGGGGGAGCTCCGCAGCCCAGGGCCTGAACCCCGCTCCCAAACCCCGGCACAAAAGGTCCTCGGTCGAGTTTTCTCACCTGAAAAATTTATTGTGGTTGTAGTTATTGGGGGGAACCATCAAAAGAGTAATTCTGGCCCTTGTTTTTGCACAGGCCTTTTGATAAATATGATACTTAGAAATATGCCTCCCACAAGACAGGAAAGCCATAGAGTTAAAATGAAGTAATCTGTCAGTAAACTTGCTGGAATCGAGGCCAAAATGAAACCTGCAAAAGCAGAAGGGGGAGAAAGGGCGCCTGTGCTGGATGGCGCGGCCGCCGAACCGGGGGGCCGGCAGACCAGGGGCTGGCCTTCCTCCGCGTATTTTTACCGTCGCACTTAAAAGTGAGGAGTTCTTTTCAAAGGGGCTCTGTCCACCCCTGGCACGGCCGCTCCGGCTGCTGCGAGGGCTCCCTGCTCCGCACCCTGTGCCGGGAGCACCGCGCCGCTGGTGCCCCATCCTCCCCAGAGGCATCTGGAGGGCTCTCGGGCACCTCGACCTCTCTGTCCACCCTCTCCTTGGCTCAGCCTCCGGGATGTCCCGGCCGGGTTCCCGCGTCCCCCGTGGTGCTCGGGGTCTGCAAACCCCACAGGAGCCCCAGGCAGCGGAGCGGCAGGGGACTGATCCTGCTCCCCTCCCGCCGGCGCGGTGCACGGCTCCCGCTGGCCTGGATGCAGTTAAAAGCGAGGTGTGTTGCACCACCTGTGTTTACACTGCACGATCTGCAGTTTACTGTAATAAAATCATTTAATACAGTCATAATTTTTTTGGCAAAGGCCACACTGGCGGGGAGCGATGGGGAGCGGAGCCGGCTGACAGCAGCCCGATGGACCCGATAACTCCCGAGCAGGGCTGCTCCGAGCAGGAGGCAACACGAAAATCCCGCGTCGCGGCACAGCCGCGCTCGCCGGGGAGGCAGACGGCTCCTCTGATCCACGGCCAAGCTCCCCGGGCGGGAGCGCGCGGGGAAGCAGGCTTCCTCCTGCACCTCGAGCGCTCGCCGGCTCCCACCAGGTAACGAATCCCACCGGGAGAGCCGGCGGCTCCGTGGTCCAGAGCGGGGAAGCGGGAGCCGGCTCTGCCGGGTTTGATCCTGGTGCGGGATGATGCTCTGATGGTGCAGAGCGGTGTGAGGTCTGTGCTCGCTTGCAGCCCCCAGCGCTCCGCAGGCTTGGGAGAGCATCAGGGTACCCGCGCCCCAAAATGAGCATCGTGCCCAGCACCAGGGATGCGGCTCCTGCGGAGAGCCCTGCTCTCGGCCAACGCTTCCAGATGGAAGGCGGCATGCAGGACGGATGAGGCTGCAGATGCGGAGGGTGACCTGACGCCAGCCCGGCACCCAAAACACCTCTCCTACCCCCCCCAGTTAGTGCCATCTGATGAAGCAGAGGACGGGCGGGTGCTCTCGGGCAGCCCGACCCCGCAGCAAAAGGGGTTGTTTACAAGTGCGTGAGACTGCTGCTGCGGCACAGCGCCGGGGTTGCTGCAGGGAGAGGGATGGAGCGTTTCAGGGGGCCACTGGGACCCTCTCTGGGGTCTGGATCAGGCCCTGGGGTGGGGAGAGGGGAAGGCGAAGAGAGGGGGTGAGCAGGGAGAAGGGGGGGGGGAAGGAAAAGAGCGAGGAGGCGTGTGTGTGCGACTGTTAAGAGAAACAGGATTCATGGTAATTTCCTGCCAGATGCCTGAGCTCCTCCAGCACGCAGACGTTTCACATGCGAAATATCAAAGCGTTCCCAGTAACAAATGTACTTCCTGCAGCTCCTCAGATCTGCCTCCGTGCCAGCCGGGGAGCGCGGGGACGCCGGCAAGAGCCGCGCTGCCGCTACCACGCAGGGTCCGGCCCCTCGGCCTGTGGGGCTGCGGGGGTACACGGGCATCGCCCCGCTTTCCCACTGCGGCGCGGGTGCTCCCCGGCTCGCTGCGCGGGGGCTGCGGAACCTCAGCCGTGTTTTTTGGGAAGCGCTGCCTGCGCCTCCCCAGGCGCTTGTCCGTGTATTGGTCCTGACAGCTTGAATTAATACGTCAGGGTGTATGATCCGCGCTGGCGACGGGCCTTTGACCCTATCAGCACAGTGCTTCCCCGGCTGAACGTCTCCCGGCCTCAAATTGATTCGGAGTTTTATAAACATCCCGACGTCGGGGCTGGGAAGAGAGAAGGGGGGGGAAAAAAAATGCTCACCACCAAGAAGCAGCTGGGCTGCACATCAAGTGGCGATGGGACGGTGATGGGATGGAGATGGGATGGCAGTGGGCTCCGTCCCACCGCTGCGAAGGGTCCCCCATCCCCTCTGCATCCCAGCAAAACCACCCTTGGAGCTGCGGATGCTGCTCACCCGTCGCCAGCAGCCTGGCCTCAAAATGTCGTCTCTGTTCCTACTCTTTGGGGTTGTTCTTTTCAGAAAAGGCAATGCCTCTCACCCAGTTTCACGTTTTCCTTTGCAATTCTTTTTAACGTCTTACAAAGTTGGTTCAAAATCCCAGTACATATAAAATCCCCCCCACCTGTGAACTTCATTCGATGCTGTTTTTCAAGCTCTTTCTAAACGCGGCGCTCGCGGGGAAGCAGTGAAGTTCATTTGATGTAACATTTTTAGCATGGTTTAGGAGCTGCAAGCTGATCCCAGTGCTCTCCCAGCGGTCAGAGGGCTCTGCCAGGTACCGCTGGAACTCGCTCCTCACGCCCTTTCCGAGGCATTTTGAACCTTGCAGCAAATCTCTCTCACTCCTGTTGGCGTCTCTCGGCGCTATTGAATGCGTGAGCCTCGTGGGCGCAGAGCGCCTTTGCCTGTGAGAAACTCATGCAAAACCCCCAATAATCATAAATCAATATTAACCGTGCATTGCTTATTATTTTCTATATATTGTCTATTGGCCTGAGAAGTGAATATTGACTCAGTCGGAACAAAATGTCAATAACCGCAGACCTTGAAGGTCGGGGGAGATTGATACTGATGAAAACCCCTGGCTGCCGGCGGGTGGGCTGGGGCAGAGCCGGTGCCGCAGCGGGACGGCGGCAGCTCCGCCATGGGAGAGGGTGCAGGCGGGGAGGTGCTGGTTGCGTTTCAGCCACCGGCTGCGGCACTTCCCACGCCGGAGCCCACGGATCCTCCCGGCTGTGGGAAAATGCTGCTCATGGCCCTTTTAGCCTGTTTTGGGGCAGCAGAAGACCTTCCCTGGGTGCTGCAGCAGCACAAGCTGTTTCTGCCCCTCTCCTGCCCCAGCGCTGTGCGGAGTCGTGCGGGACAAGGATGTCACCCATCATCCCCGACGCTGGCAGGTTGTCCCCAGGCTTGCAGCTGTCCCATGGAGAACTTGGCATGCAACGGGCCGTCAAATCGGTGGAATTAAGGGTGAAAACTGCACTCCTTCCCTCCAGCACATCGGTCCGTTCCTTCTCCGCTCGCTCCTCCTCGTCGCCCTGCTTTCGGTGCGTGTGCGCCCGCGCCGCCGGTGCCGCCCCGGCACCAATTATCCCCCTGCCAGATTCCTGTCGGCTCTCGCGGCGATGGGATCACAACAAAGCGACGCGACTTCAAACGCGTCCCAGCCTGTTTCCCATTCAGCCCGTCAAGTACAACTCAATACGGAGCTGGCAGGGAGGCATCGCCGCGCTCGCCGCCGCACCCCGCTCGCCGCCATGGTTGGGGGCCAAAGCAACCCAGGGAGGAGCAAACCTCCCCGGTTCTTACAGACCACAGGGAAGGCACTTGAGCCAAATTTGGCTGCTTGGTGCTATCCCCCGCTGTGCCTTTATTTTAGCTCCCCGGGCCAAGCCTTTCACAGGGCTCTGCGGTACCGGGGCGGGGGAAGGCTGGGTTTCGGGGAGGGGTGCTCGGCAGTCCTCACCCATTTCGTGCCCCTTTGAGGTTTCTCAGGCGGGAGCCCCCAGCCGTTTGCCGTGATGGGAAGCTGTGGCTCAGCCGCGAGCGGATTTCCTGGCTTCTGCCCTGGTTTGAAGCTCTGATGAAAAAAGCAGGCGGCTCTCTGTGGGCTCGGGTCCACCGCCACCAGCCACGGCCTCAGAGCGCTGGTCCCGGCACAGAGCAGAGCCTGAGCAGTGGCCCCGGCAAAGCCTCAGCCTGCCGGAGGACCGATCTAGTGGAAGGGGGGGGGACCTGTCCTTGGGGACCGCGGTGTCACTCCTGGAGCCTGCCCGCTCCCCGTCACGTCTGTCACCTCTCGTTAGTGCCCGTCAGCCGGGTAACGCGACTTGACTGATGTAATCGGGGCTGACACACCGGCAGAAGGGATCTCCGGAAACTTTACACCGTGCGGTTTCCCAGCTCTGGCTCTTTCCTGGACGCGTGTTCGGAGGCGATGCTCTGCCCGGCACACAGGAACATGGGGGTCGAGGCCCTGCGATGCTGCTCAGCGAGCCCCGGGCTCCCCTCCAAAAATGGGGGTCTCGGGGCCAACCAAGAGCTCCTCAACGGGAGCGGGCTGGGCTGGACCCAGCCAAATCTGCGGCTGACTTGGAGGGAAATCAAGGTGCCGGCAGAGCCCCCGGGGACGCCCGTCTGGCAATGGCAACCCTGCTGCCAGGGCGGCGGGCACCGGCGGAGCGTGCGTTCTGCCGGGTGCCCGCTGGCTGTAGCTCACACCGTGCTCACGCCGGCGGCTGTTTGGCCCCGGCAGCGCCTGACGCACCGTCTGCGCCGCCCCGGCCCCGCGGCGGCTGCGCGGGGCTGCCAGCACGTCTGCCGGCGGTGCGGGCAGGGGCAGAGCCGGAGAGGCAGATGCGGGAGGAGATTTGGGTCATTTCCAGCTGCGAGCCTGGCTGGCAAAAGAGGGGCGGCGAGGTGGGGAGCCACAGCGCCGGGTCAGACCCTGGGCGACTCCGAAACGGGTTCAGCGGGTGTTTGCTGGAATGAGGAACAGAGGTGCTGGGGTCTGGGCTGGGTCTCACGCGTGCGGCAAAGGGAGGTGGGAGAAAACCTCCTCCAGCCATGCCACGCACCACGGCTGGGGGCTTCCCACTGCCCTCGGGGAGCTCCCGGCTGCTCGCGGTTGGAGCCACACACCGGTGCAGAGAGATGGGCTGGGGACCGGCACGGGCTGTGGGAACGGACCTGGGGGGCAGAAGGAGGTGAAAAAAGGGGTTTTGAGTCACCTGAGGGTTTCTGCGGTGTGGGGAACGGCAGCGTTGAGGTCTCACCGCTCCCCTCCTCCCTGCCGTCGGGTCTGGCAACCGCGCTCCCCTCCAGCCGCAGCAAACCCCGGCACGTGCAGTCCCACATTCGGTCCCCATCACTCGGTGCAGTGGGCAAGCGGGAGCAAAGGGCCAGAAGCCCCAACAGCAGTGAGGGTGGGGTGGCGGGGACAGCGCTGCCGCTGACCCCCAGCACTCCTGGATCAATGTATATGGCAGGTTTGGGTGGTTTATTTGCTGAAAATACTTTCTCACTGCAAGTGTCACACGTAACGAGCAAGCACATCCGGCACTTCGGGGAGATCAATATCTCTGCAGTTGTAAATATCCCGGGAAATCGATGGGGGTTGTAAAATGTATTTCGTCCATTTTCACTTTTAACATCTCTTTGTAATAAAAATGCTATTTTAGTAAATGAAAATGAGGAGATTCACTGCCGGGCAATGGGTGGTTTCTGCCGTGCTGGATTTTTGTCATCCCTGCCACCGTTCCCTGAGCTCTGCGAGTGCAAACCACCCCGACGGCACCGAACTGCTGCACTTCATCCTCCATCCCTCTTGCCTGAGCCAAGGAATGCCATCACCCCATCGCCGGTGCGGCCGGAGCCCTCAGCCCCGGCAGGGCGCGTTGGCTCCCACCGCTGGCTCCGGAGCAGCTCCCGGTGCGACTGGTGGCTGCAATTCTCCCCGCGCAAAGCCTCTGCATTGCCACACTGCCTCCTAATCCCCCGAAACAGGTATTTAACGCCGTGCACAGACGTGTAGGTGTCGGGCCCGTGGCGCAGGGTGGGGTTTATTCTCTCTGCATACCACTGGCTTTTCCCTTCCCATCCACGCGGGTTCTGACCCCGCGGATGAGGTGCACCAAGGGGGGATGGCCCTAAACAAAACGCATCTCTCCGAAAAAAGCCCCTCGCCGCACCTGGGCCAGGTCTGGAAATGGAATCTTAACCTATTTGTAATTACTGTGCAATAGCCACTTGTTAATTACAACATAAAACCTCTCAGCATGTGAGAGACGGATTTATGGATGAAATTCCCTGATCAACATTCACGGCAGCGCCAGGAAGAAATGTGTGGGGTAGCAGGGAATATGTTTTAATTTTACTTTTTTTCTTTTGTAATTATTTCTCTCTGTTTTAATATTGGCTGACCTTGGAGAATGTAAAAGGAAAACAGGAAGACTTAACATTTGCTTTCAGAGGAGCGTCTCCCGACGGGCACTGGCTGCAGGGACCTGCCGATTGAGACACCGGTTGCCCGCGCAGGACCGAGCCACACCGTAAAATCCCTTATTTCCCAAGCAGAGGAGGCGGTGGGAGAGCAGCCGGTGTGGGCAGCTCGGGGCTCTGGGGACAGCCCCCGGCCGCAGCCGGCGATGCCCGGTTCCCTCTGCCGGGGAAGGACGGCGAGAGCTCTGCTGCAGAAGAGAGGCTGGATTTGGGAGAAGAGGTCGGGAAGAAATAATCCCTGCGGGGCAGGCAGCCCGCTGGCGTTTGCCGCGATGGATTTTGTATCTTCCCTTGAGGAGCCACTGGCATTTCTCTGCAGAGCTCAGGGGCAGGTGCCGCCTGGTCTGAGCCGGAGTGGCAGTTTCTGCGGTCCGGCTCCTGTTTGCCCGGATAATAGTCAGTTATTGGGCGGTTTCGAATGTTTAACCTCTTATAAAATGCTTGTTAACCAGATTTATCCGGGCGGCTCGGTGTTAGCAGAGCACTGGCAAACTGCTGGTTTGGATGGGAGGAGAGGAGGGAGCGAGGTCGGAGCTTTGCCGGGAAACACGGCGCTGCCATCCCGGCCCCAGGGAGAGGGCACGGATGTGTCCGGGCAGGGTCCCAGACATTCTGGACGTGTCCGGGCAGGGTCCCAGACATTCCTGGGAGACGTGCACCTGAGTGCTGGGAGTTCCCAAGGCAATTAGCATCTCTCTGCTAACAGTGGTTTTCTCCTCTGTCTAGGCAACTCCTTCATCAAGGTGTGGATCTGCTTTTGTCTCCGCGCTAGCAGAGCATCTCGGGGAGTTTAATTAGAAGCTTGGCACGGCGGGTGCAGTTACAACAGAAATGCTGTGTCCCGGCGATCACCACCAGCTGGGTCAGTAACCCCGTGCTGCCCCGGGTGCTTCCTCCCCGCGGATAAAGGTCCTGCTCTTGGGATACCTTCAGCATCTGCATTTTTCCCCGCTCCGGCTGCTATTGCGGTGAGGTTTTGTTGGCATTACAGCCGCGTTTGGAGCGCTCGGTGGTGGGACCAGGTCAGATGCAGCCCCAGGGCCTGACAGCTCTCCGAGCATCATCCCAGCTCCTCTCCCGGCACCAGTTGAGCGACACAGCAGCTCGGTCCCCATCACCGGCGAGCCAGTGGCAGCTGGCAGAGACACCTTTCATGTCTCTAAGGGCAGAGTGGAAGTCAGCACACAGATAATTACAAGGCAGCGCATCTCTGTGCCCTGTGACTAAGGCAGAATGTAGAGCAAAGGTAGGGACAAACCACCAGAAGAGCAAATAAATAAAGAAGGCAGCTTTAATAATGGGGTAATTACCTAGCTTAAGTACACAATCATCTAGCATTTTGCTAAACTTTATGACACATGATGACAAGTTAATAAATGAGATGTCTTACCAGCGGTAAAACAGCTGTTACCAGCCACCTCGTACGTCTGGGTAGCCCATGGCAAAAAAACCCACCAAGCCAAATGAAAAGAAACTGGTTATTTCTGTTTGTCGAAATAGCCCAGGTAATAAATCACCATTAATGATGCTGTCATTTATCAAAGGGAAAGCTCTTGTTGCAAAAACCTTTGAAGTCATGGCACCTATAATTTCCTACCTATAAAAAGGTACCTTTGTGTATGTGTCATACCTGGAACCGGCGGCGGCCAGGAGGTACCGGGAGTTCATTGCCACCCCACACCCCGTCTCACGAGCACGGCGCTAACGAAGGGGAGCTGCCCCGGGCTGCCGGCTGGGCTGGACAGGCCATCACAGAGCCCCAGATCCGGCAGGGATCGATTTGTGATGGTTTAAAGGTGGTTTTCCTCTCCTCCCTATACCTAATAGCTTGTTTACCCAGGAATATTTAGGTGGTTAATTCATGTTAATTAGCAGGGATCTAATGTGGTTAAAATAATCAACTTGACATTTGCAACGGTAGGACCAGCCAGGAGCAGGACTTGGAATTACCGGCGTAGCGAAGCCCCTCGCTGCCGTGGCTGAGCGGGCAGAGCGCAGCCCCCGCCGAGCCTCGCCGGAGCAGCGCGGGTCTCCCTGCTCGCCCGTCCTCGCTGGGCAAGCACACGCACTGATAACGCTGGTGCAATTGTCGCGTTATTGCGAGAGTCTTCATCTACCACCATGTCCTGGAGAAACACACAGCAGCATCTGCCGGGCTGCGGCACCGCTCTCTGCGCCGGTCCCTCGCCACGCAACCGCAGTGCAAGAGGGATGAGTTGGCGCGACGGTTACAAACGTGGGCCCTGAAGACGAGCAGTCTGGCTGTCATCGGAGATTAAGTCCTCTGTCACCAGAGAGCAGGAGGCACCAGGCACTTGAGCTAAAGGAACATCTCCCTTCAGATGTGAGAAAGCAGCCGGCTCGCGTAGCTGCTGGGGAGAGCGGGAAGAGGAGACACAGTCGTGTGCACTAAAGACACGTGCGTGCTCGGGAGCGCTGCGGCACCGGCGGGCACCCGATGGACAGAGCGGCGCTCTGCCCAGCCCTGCTGCTCCTTCCCGCGCTGATGCCCCTCGCAGGAGGCGATACACGTTTCGTGGGGGGGTCTCACCCGGCCTCGAAGCAGCCGTGAGCCGACCTGGTGCAGCCCGAGGCTGAGCTTTGCAGGGATGCGTCGTGTGCGACGGCCTCCAGCCGAGACCCGACTCGCCTGCCGAGATCGCCCAACGGAGGGTGAGATGCTTCTGGGTTTTTGGGTGCTTCGGTGCTTTTCGGCATTGCCAAGGGCAGCCGAGCGAAGCAGGGTGAGCCCCGGGGGGAGCTGGCTCGCAGCACAGCGGCTGTGGCTCTGTCCTGGCTGCAATACCCAGCGCACGTCCCTTAAACAACACGCTCCGCATGCAAAGGGGAGGCATCTGCTCCCCACAGCATCCATCTATTTAGGAGGAATGTGTTTCTTTTCTAGAGACCTAAGGAGGGTGGGGTTTTTTTTTTTCCTTCTTCTTGACTATTAAATGAGGCAGTTCCTATGTAGCTTTGTCATTTTTCCCCCACTGAAGACACTTTTTCTTTTCTTCTCATCTGAGCGGCAGGCACCTCACCCGCCTCATAAGCATCTGCTACAAGAAGTCTTCACCTGTCACCTCTTCCCAACTGACTTGAGAAAACAGGATAGGAAAGCTATAAATAATTAAGACCCATCCAACACAGGTGCAGTGACTAAATATCAAACCTGCCTGAGCATCACCAGCGCTCCCTTGATAGCCAAGGGGAAACTAACCTAGTTTGGAAGGAGGATGAGAAGAGAGACAGGAACCACATGCTAAAATTGTGGCCAAACTGGTTTCAGGTCCTGGCGAGGGCTCCCGACCAGGGAATAACCCACTCATATCAGTGCACCGTGCCGCACCTGCGTGAAGGTTTATGTCATCCCGAAAGACCTGGATGGGGCACCCCAAGAGTAAGAGGGTGGCTCCAGCACCCCGGGCACGCAGCCTGCGCTTACCCCCTTGTATTTCTGGGGAGAGAGGAACCTCTTGCATCTCTATTGCGTCTCCCTATTAACATGCATGATTTACTGATCAAATCCTACAGCCGTCTCGGAGCTTGTAAGAAGTTAACATCAAAGCTGTGGAAGGGAGGGAATGGCAAGTGCTGGAGAGAGATGTCACATTAGTGTCTGGCTCTCTGAGAGCTTCTGCATTTTAAACCTTGTTCGTCAAGACTTCAACTTCGTTGCCCTGTTTCGCGGGGAGGGAAAAGATGCCACATACAAAGAACTTGTCTTCCACATGGGAGAGGCTTCGGTGGCCGGGAGAGCCCAGGGACGGCAGGGACAGTCCTGCCCGGAGAGAGCTGCAGCCGAGGGCAGCACCGCTCCGGCCGGGGCACCCGGCCACATGGAAGGATGTAAATCCTGCTGTCGTCAGGGCATAACGAGGCTGATGAGGGTGAGATAGAAACTTCCCCTTTGGGCACTTCTGTAATTGTTCATAAGGGCGTCAGTTCAGCAGAGCATGATTAAATTCCCAAGTGAGCAACCAGGGAGATAATTAACTTTTGGAACAACTTACCTGTGAGACGGAGTATCCATCATTCAAGGTCTTTACGGAGCAAGCGATACCCTGCTGAAAGCTCCTGGAGGTGACCCTGCAGCCCAACTGGTGGGAAATATCCTCCTGGGATCGGAAAACGCTGATTTACCTGAATCTAAATGATCCGCAGGAATACTCCTGGCTCCAACTTGCAACAAAAGATAGGCAAGCTGCATAATGTGCTGTCAGCCTGCCCAGGCCTGGGGACGACAGGGTCACCCCGAAACACGGGGCCGGGTGCGCTCTGGCTCCCAGCTCGCTTTCCCAGGGCCACCGGCTGCCGCTCCAGCACGGGGCTGCCTGGGAAGCGGCATTTCGGCTCTCCCACCCTCCAAACTTTCTGCGGTGCTTTCTCCATCCATGCACACGCACACCTGATTTTTATCTTTTTTTTTTAAAAAAAAAAGTTTGATTTTGCCCTGGTTGGGGAAGAAATAATGACCATTTTTGCAAGCCCCGTTGCTGGGGCAGGGAGCTCTGGGGAGAGCCAGGACGTCTCCTGCCATCTCCGAACGCTGTGAGCCTGCAGACAGCCTGGGCCGGCGGGATCTATCTCCCCGTATATGCCAAGCAAAGAACCATTAAAATTCTGCCCCGGGACGAACTGCCCCTGTTCGCTGGTGTCTTGGCAGAGGCAGGAGGATGCAGAGTGCCCAGAAAGCATTTCCAAGGCAAACCCTGTGCCAAGGAACCAGCTCGGGGCTGTCCCCGCACCGGCCGCCCCGTGCTGGTCTCTGCTGGGGGGGGGGTCTGGTCCCAACCCGAACCCCCCTGCCCTTCCCGCGGGGGGCCGGGGCAGGACCCTCTCTGGACACCCATTAGCCCAGGGAGCTGCTTTTATTTGGGCTCCATGGCCACAGTCCCCCGGAGATTTATGGCCCGAGCGCCTTTGATGTGGGCCCCTGATAAGCATCAGGAATATTTTCGTTTCATGACAATGTCAGCCGGTGCGCTCTGGCTGAAGGGGGCTTACGGGGGCAGCGAGGTTTCCTGCAGCTATTGAGGCGGCTGCCACATTCCTAGGGAAGGCCAGCCATTAAAAGAAAACCGTAAACCCCCCTCTGGAAGGCTTTATAAACAGAGGGAAGCTTCTCCTTTAAGGGAGAGGATCGGGGAGTATTTCCATTTCAATCGGGGGCATCTCTGGAACAAGACCAGAGCCAGAATTTGTCAGGGGATTAGCTCAGGAAAAGAGGGAGTGCAGGATTTTTCCCCTTCGCACTCACTCGGCTGTTATTCCAAATTAGGCTGTTCGCGTTGGGCTCGGAGGAGGGTAATGAAAACCAGAAGGGAGCGCGGCGAGAGCCCGGCTGGGGGACGGGGACGGGGCGCTGGAGGAGCCCAGGCGTGCGCAGGGCACCCCGCTCCTCGGGCAGAGGGTGGGCAGCGCCGCTGCTGCCGTGGGCCGGCGTGCAAGAAGTACACGGCGCTGCGCGGCGCTGCGTGGTGCTGCATGGCTCCTCTCCTCCCCTCCACGCTCCACTGGGAGCAAACCTGGCGGCGGGAGAAACCTCCACCTCGGGCATAGGCAGCACCTCGTGCAGCAGCACGACGGGGGTGGGGGGGTCCCACGTCGCCCCCACCGATGGGGGTCCCGGCTGCGGGAAAACCGCCGTGGCCTGGCTTTCCCCCCGCGGCAGCCTCTGCTCACTGTCAACTGCTTCCCGCGTGATTTATTTGAGGTTTACGCTCCAATCTGTAACGCAAAACCACCGAGCGCATTTCTTCCTCCTTGTAATTAAAGCCCCCACCGCTGAAGCGCACACCTGGTATAAACAACTATAAAAAATACACGCGTGCAGCGCCAGCGCTGTTTTTAGGCGCCGGGAACGCAGCCCGGCACCGCGTGCCCGTCCAAGAGGCGGGCGAGAGCGGCTGCCCCGGTGTGAGCGGGGGGGACGTGGCCGGATCAGGCCTCGCGCAGCCCCCGGAGCCGAGCTGCAATCTTCCCGGGGTTTTTTGGGTGCATATTTTGTGCAGGAATAGGGGTTCTTTCCTCACATCCCNAGGGTTTTTTGGGTGCATATTTTGGGCAGGAATAGGGGTTCTTTCCTCACCCATCCTTCCCGGACATCCCGTGGAGCTCTTCGCCTCTAAGGGTGTGATTCCAGGGCTGAGCTCCGGGCTTTAAAGACAAATGATTAATGCCCNGGGGTTTTTTGGGTGCATATTTTGTGCAGGAATAGGGGTTCTTTCCTCACATCCCGTGGAGCTCTTCTCCTCTAAGGGTGTGACTCCAGGGCTGAGCTCCGGGCTTTAAAGACAAATGATTAATGCCCGATAGGTTTGAACTGCCCAGTGGCTGCGAGATTTATATAGCAATGGTTTTCCTGAACTTTACTGAAATGCGGTGGGCTGAAGCCAGCGTGAATACTAAAGCACACCGTCGTTTGGAGGCAGCGAGAGCCCCTCGCCGAGGAGCCTCGGTGGGGGCGGAGGGGAAAGCTGCCAGGGCTGGCGAAAGCCCTTCGGTCGGGTAGTCGGAGAGAAGGAGGGCAGCAGCTCCGGGGATGGAGATCGTCCTCATTTCAGGTCCCAACTCTTCCCTGTGCCGGGAAAAGGGAAGGGCGTTCCATGTGTTGATCAAACAGCATTTATTGCTGTCAGGGAGGGCATGGGAAGCGAGACCCAATGGCTGCTTCTGGTTTGAGCAATGTTCCCAGCTGGAAAATGGTGTCTAACTCAGGCGAAACACTGCTGGAAGAGCCGTGCCACTTTTCCTTATGGGAGACGGCTCTGACAGTCCCAGCCCTGGGCACAGCCTCGGCACCGGGCTCTCGGCTGAGGGGGCAGCACCACCCCGTCCCATCCAGGAGGGGACAGGGACCGGGCTCCGTCCTGGGAGCGCTGGTGGCTCCATCCCTCTGTCCCCCTGCTCAGGAGGCTCTTCCAGAACCTCGCGCCCCTGATGTTTTAAGCTTTTTTTTCTCATTTCCAGCCTAAATCTTTTTCATGGTTAATTTATCCCCTTTGTCCTCGTGCCAACATTGTCCTTTAAATTAAACAGCTCATCCCCTTGCCTGGTGTTTACCCCCTGTGTGTTTATAAAGAGCGATCATTTCCCTGCTCAGCCTCCTCGCTTGTGGATAAACAAGCTGAACTCGGCTGGTTTTCAGTTGCTCTTTCCCGGCGCTGGCAGCCGCCGTCCTGCCGCCCCAGCCCCCCCGGCCAGCCTGGTGCGGGATGAGACCCCCATCCCCGCGTCCCCCAGGACCTCCAGCCCCCATCGCTCCGGCCACGGCAGCGAGGAGGGAGAGGTTTGGGGTGGGAAGGGCACCCGGGGAGGGCTGCGTGCCAACTCCTGCCAGCACCGGTGTGAGCACTGGCGCAAAGACCGACACAAGATGGAGATGGGACACGCCGTGCTGGGAGCATGGGAATTTTCTCGACCTCCCTGGCAGGCAGCAGGGCAGGACAAACAGGTTTGGTGGGTGGCGTGGAAAAGAAAAAGGCTCGGTTGGCCCCAGCATACCATGCTGGTGTAGGAAAGTCCCAACCCATCGCTGCTCCTCTTGCAAAGAAGCGGGCGCTGGGGCGACCGCCAGCCGTCCCTTTGCTGTTTCCCCAGGGGACGTGTCCCCACCGACCTCGCTTTCTGCCAGGAGGTTTTGCAGGGCTTCCCGTGACCCCCCTGGCCACAGTCGCAGGATGAGGGGGGCAGAGCCCCCGGCCCAGCCTTCCTCTGCCTCGGTCCATATTTCACAGGAGAGCAGATACCCATCGGCCGTGTCGCGGCGGAAAACCAAGAACTCAAAGCAATTTTAAATGAACTTTCAAAATGATGAACAAAGAGCCCTTGTCCGTGTTATACAGCAAATAAATCACACCAAAATGATAGTTGTAATTCCCAAAAGTACACAGAGAATTGATTTTCCGATGACATTTATCATGATAAACCGGTGCAGCAGCATACAGGCACATCTTAAGTTGCAGCTGGTTGACTCCCTCCCATTTATCTCCCGTCCCATCTTCACCGGCCACATTTGCACAGTTGCACAAGTGATTATTGCTCCTAAGGACAACAGTCCTGGGGCCGGTTTCAGCTCACCCTGCACCAAAGCTCGGGCTGGGTTTGCCTCTCGCCCCGCACTGACTTAAGCCGCAGCCGGCGCAGGCAGAGGGCGAAGAGGCGTTTTAATGGCTCGCCAAGCGCGACGCCCACTCAGGCAGGTTCCCGAGCTGTGGAAACTATTTTTGGGTGGACACGAAGCGCCTCTGAATTGCAGAGCAAACAACAGGTCGAGTCTGGGTTGGTTTAAGCCGCCCTCCAGCCCTGGGCTCTGGAAAAACCTCCTGGGATGAAGCGCCTGGAGCAGCTGAGCCGGGCACGGGGCGAGGGGCCGAGAGGGTCCCGCTCTGCCGGGGGGACGGAGCAGGGATGCGCCAGGTCCTTTGCCAGGGAGAAGGAGCAGGGATGTGCCAGGTCCGTAGCTAGCAGAGCCCGGTGAGTGCAGGCGCCGGACTGTTCATGCTGCAGCGGGCAGGCAGGGCTCTGCCCCCCAGAAATCCCCCAGCCTGCGGCGGCCGGGCCGATGCCGCCGTGAGACAGCCTTGGTTTGGCTTTGGCTCTTGCCCAGGAACCCCCCCTGGTTCCTGCGCTGCTGGGGCAGGACGGACAGGGAGCATCCCGGGCCGTGCCAGGCCCCAAGCATCCCAAAAAAACAGCTGGAGACGCAGCTGGGCTTCTTAGCGAAAAGCAAAGCCCTTCCCAAAAACTAAGGACGTTCCCCCAGAAAGCGAAGGCAGCTCCGTTAGGATAACATTGCTTTCAATCCCCAATCAGATTTTTAAATTATCTGTGGCTGTGCCGGTGTATATATCTCCCTTTGTCAGAGCCTCGCCAGCCTCTCCCGCTCGCCTGTATTTGTCTTGCTGCTGTTGCAGTGAAAATGTATTGGCTTTGCAGTTAGTGATTACACGTCATCACATACCCAATTTATAACACCATACCCCAAAGAACAGATGTAATAAAGCCCGGCCAGGAAACAGCAATGTTATAAAACAGAGCAGTCAACTCAGAGGTCCTTGCATGTGTGCAGGAAAGAAAATATTATAGATGCTGGTTTGGGGAGGGAGGGGTGTGGGGAGGAAGGGGACTCGTGTGCCGGGGACGGGGCGGCGTGTCTGCGTCTCACGGGGACGTGCGAGGGGGGATCGGGGGCGTTCGGTCCCAAAGCCGCTGCCTGGGGTGCCGCAGCCTGGGCAGGAGGGTTGGGGGGGGATCTGGAGGGGGGTGGCAGTCCCCGGGTCTGGCTGGGGCGGCTGCGTCTGGGTGGGCAGAGGGGGGACACGGCTTTGCCTCCAGCCGCACAGGGGTTTCTCCCAGAGCCGGGCGCAGAGTCAGGGTCTCCTCGCTCTTAGTCCCACGCTGAGCCCTCAGCCCTCTTCTCTCCAACGGGAGGAAAGGCGAGGGAGGCTGTTATCTCCAAAAACTTTGATTCTCCCCTCTGCCTTCCCACGAAGCCCCCAAAGCCCCGAGCTATTGCGCCAGGAGACGCTCTCCAAGAAGACTTACCCAAAGCAAGTTTATCTTCTATTATTCATGGGCCAGGGAGACTCTCGCAGCGGGACGGGCTAATCACCGGCAGAGATAGAAGCAGCCCCATCCCGATAGCAGCGCGGCGGCAAGGGGCTGATAAACCGGCAGCGGCAGGAGCGGGTCCCCAACGGCCGGGCTCCCGCTACGAAGCCAACGGTGGAGATCCCAGAGCTTCATTATCGGAAAGTTTTTGTTTAATAATCCAGGGTAATAAAATGCACCTCTGGAGGGCTTTGCCCAGATAAAGGAATGTAAATTGGTGATAAAGAGTTTTGAATTTAGCTACCACAAAGAACGTGTTAAAGCCCATTGTTCCCCGCGCCTCCGCCGGTGACCTTGGCCGTGTCCGCGCCGCTGGAGCCGGTGCTGCTTCTGCACCCCGGGGACGGCGGGAGGGAAGGGTCGGCTTCCCGGTCGGAAGGACCTCGGGCTTTGCTGGGGAATCGAGGGGTCCCAAGGAGCTGGGGTGGGCCACGCGGTGGCGGTGGCAGCAGGACCGCAGGCGGACATCTTCCAGGGCGATGTGATTTTCTAACAACAGCAGAGCCAGAGCCTTGGGAAGGAGCTGGGGGAAAGCCCGAAAACTGGGTGCAGCCAAATCCCTGAAGTGCTGCAGATGTTCCCTGCTGCAGCGGAGCTGAGCACACGGCAGGAGCAGGGCCTCAGCCAGGGGCCAAAACACAAAGCCCAGCGGGTTGCTGCAGGCTGCACTTAAAAAAAAAAAAAAGGAAAAA
>RSEF01000022.1:3797714-3813321 GCA_003993805.1 Himantopus leucocephalus
GTCCTATATTGTATATGTAGTTTAGAAACCGATGATATGCAAATTAGTTAGCTTCAAAAGCTAATCACTTTGAAAGGTCAAAACTCAGATTCATAATCGGACTAAACAAAAAGCTAATTAGAGGCCTTTTGTGTGCCTAAATGAGGCCAGAGAATTCCCCCTGCTCCCAGGGGTGAGTGATGCTCAGGAGGGCTCTTGGCAGGATTATTTCCTCCGCGAGGTATTTACTAGTAAAACCCTCTTGCCGAATGAATGGAAATAATGATACAGAAATGGCAGCAGACCCGAAGCGTGTATTAGTGTAACATTAAACTGCCATTATGGCCTGAAGCATAAATTCGAGAGAGGCCAGAGCTGGAGCGTGATGCTCTGAGCCAGCCGGCTCCCGGGATGCAGCCGACAACTCCCGCCGTGTCCACCCCGGGCCGGCTGCTGCCGGTGGGAAGCGTGAGGGCACGTGCCGGCGAAGGACGATGCTCTGTCCCCTCGCAGGCGATGCCCAGGACCCCACGTCCCCTCCGCAGCTGCCCACGGCTGGGGGGCTCTGCGCTGCTCGGCGAGCGGGGGCCGGCAGCGAGCTCAGCTCCGCCGCTTGCACCTGCTGGAGGTTTGGCCCCGCGGCGCTGCCGGTGCCCGGCACGGTGCAGAGCGGCACAGGCAGCTCCGGCGGGCACCGCGGCACTTCCCCCGTGGGACCCCCATGTCCCTCGCCCCGCGCTTGACTGCTTCCCCAGGAGCAGCCCCCGGGCTCACCCCGGCTGTCAGCGGCACCGTCACTCCAGCTGGTCCGGAGCGCTGGATTCCTGTTGCCAAGATATGGATTTGGTTTTAATAACAGTTAGTGCAAACATTGTAAATTTACTGCTGCTAGAGAGAGTTTTTGAAAACGTCCAACTCTGGCTATAATTTTTCAATCGCACCAGCTGTTTGTGCTCTGCTCGTACCTGACACGCTGCTTTGAAATAGCAATCACTGTATTTATAAGAAGGGAAGGACTCATAAATATGTCAGGAGTGGAATATACAACGCCATATTTCACCATTTTCTATTTTAAAATTGTGAGTTATGGCTACAGAAATGTGGTCCCATTAAAGGTGATATGATGTATTTTGTGTCTTGTTCAGGAGCCCATCCATCATTGAGACAATAAAGAAAACCGCACTTACTTTTTTTCCCTGTCGTCTGTAATTTATGATGCCCAAAAAGCTGTAACCTTTTGGCAGGCTTTGCAGAAACTGCTGCACTGTTAGCAACTAAATAACCTTTTATAAGGTTTTAAATGTGTTGCTACAGTCTCAATGCACTTGCTGTATCGATCCAGAAGATCCTGCAAAAAAGGGGAAAGGAACATGATCTATAACAGGATCGATAACAGTATATAGATTGTTGAAAGATGCTTCTAATGATTTTTGCCAGCCGTCATCTTTCAATGTGCTGCTCCCCATCTTTTAGGCTTCAGTCTTTGCTCAAATTAATTAACCTTGCTCAGCCTCTCAGTGCTGCCGGTGCTCCAGACAGGGACTGGGAGCACCGCAAGGTGTTTTCAGCCTGCGGGGTAATCGGGAAGGGCGGTGAGAATATCACCGGACGGGGAGACCCTGCCGGGAAGGGTGGGAAGAAAGAGGGTGCAGAAGGAGCCCTCCCTCCGCCCGGCTCCCGCTGCCCGGCCCTGCTTTAGGGAACAATATTATTATTATTTTTTTTCCATGGCAAGGCACAGGCCCTGCAGCCGCAGGACGGGGCATCCTCCTTTTGGGGGTCGGGACCTATGAAATGCACCCAAAACCTGACGCCCCCCGGGACACGGGGCCCGCTGGCGGCGTGCCGGCTGCCGATGCTCCGGCCGGTGGGTGCCACGGGTCCACGCCACGGGATTGCATCATTAGCCCTCGGCCCGGGTTCTAAAAGTGCTGAGTGGAAAGCAATTACACGGCAGAAGTCTCGGTGTTCACGGGGCTATTTAATGAAAAATAAAAGAGAAGGGAGCCGCAGCGGGGAGGTGCGTGGCTGGGCATGGGCAGCGCGCTGCTCCCAGACAGCGCCGCTTTCCCTCCCCGCCTGGCTCCCTCGCTTTGTCATTTATGTTTTCCCCCCAAAGCAGCCACCAAATCATTATTAACGTTATAAATAAAATGAGAGGGCAAGTTATTAAATGTAAAATATGTGGAGTCCTCCTCGAACTCACTGCGTAGTTCATAAATATGATGGCTTAATTTCATCTGTAATCCAAACGGCTGATGAAGCATTACACAGCTCTCTGTTAATTGAAGTTGTTAACAAAGCTGAGGAGAGAGATTATTATGTATAGACTTTTATCCTTCAGGGGTATCATCATAACAGATCATAAATGGAAATGAATTCATCGCTCCCACACGCCATCGCGGGATCCCTGCACGCAGTTTTATGCCAGGCGGGTGGCCGGCGCAGGCACGGGGACGGGGTACGGCATGGATCCCATCCGTGAGGGTCCCCGTCCCCTCCCGCAGCCCCAGCGCCGAGCCCCCGCCCCGGCCAGCCCGGCCTCGCCGCGCCGCTCTCCTCCCGGCACCTTCGGCATGAGCTTCCCGCCGTCCGGCTCTCGGTTTGCAAAGCCCCTTGGAAGCCTTTAGCTGTGATGTGTGATCATTGCCATCATCGGGGGCACGCGATATATCAGGGAAGATGGAAAATCCATTCCCTCAGCCGAGGCATCCCGGCCGAAGCGCCCACGTGCGGGAGGATCCTCTGAGTTCAGGCCAGTTAATTTACTGCAGGGCAGGAGGCGAGTTTCTGTGCGGGCACCCAGGGCTCAATATATTTGTCGGCTGCACAGACAAAGGGTCGTTACCATCTCAGACCGGACCGTCTATGTTTTCAGCACGTTGCTTAAAGTAATAATTGTTTGGCTTCCAGTTAGTGATGGGTTGTTTCTTTTACGGAGGAGCGGCCGCCCGGTGATGGAAGTTGTATGGGAGGAGAATACCCTTTCCCGCGGCTTTCCGTGGTTGCTCCCTGCACCCTGCCTCTGCTGAGCCCCGGGAGATGCTCTCCCAGCACGCGAGTGCCCACCCCGGCCCCCCGATGGCGCCCTCCCCGCGGCGAGGCACGCCAGCCCAGCCGGGCTCTGCAGCGCCGCAGCCCGTATTTCTGGGCTGCGCTGCTTCCAGGTGGAGTTATGAAAACACACAATGCCGTTTCCTTCTCCTGGACCCCATCGGCTTTTTCCATCCAGCACATTATCCAGGAAATTCTCGTCTATACCTTTGAGGAGTTACGGTGATTATCTGGAACGCGTTACTTGCACACAGCAAATGCAAATTAATGTAGTCTTCACATTTCGCCGTGGCAATAAAGGGGAATGTTGACATCAGCCTGAAAGTAGAATTAACTTTTGCATTATGTGGTGTGAGAGCGAGGTGTTGAAACCCGTGTCCGAGACTTTCCAAGTTACAGTAAAGAACTGTTCTGGCAGCGCTGCAAAAACACGGCAGTGTTTCCAAAAGGCAGAGGTAAGCTGAGTGCTCTCTCTGTTCCAGGCTGGATTATTGCTTCTGCTGGGCTTTCAAAACCCTGCCATTTTGTCTCGTTACCTCTAATATGCTCCTTGGTTTATTGCAAGCTCATCTCCTTAAGAAGAGAGAGTTACAGCGCTGTCAGGCTCTGCTACTCTCCGATAAAGACCCCGCTCCCTTCCCAGCAGCATCAGCCTCCCCTCCCCGCTGTAATCCCTCCGGCCGCCCTCCTTTCATCGCAGCCACGGGAACCCTTTGAACCAGAGCAGAGGAGGGCTGGCGGGACCAATCCTGCCTGGGCCCTGCCAGCTCCTCTGCAGCCATAACTCCAGCAGCTCGGTGTTAACACCTTGTTCGCGGCGGCGGCGCGTACGTTACCGGAGCCCCTTAAATCACGCGCCGAGGCTCAATAGGAAGGGACAAGGCTAAGAGATGTATCGATCCCCTCTGCAGTGCACCGGCATCTCCGCGCTCCCAAATCCCCCAGCGAGCACAAAACCTGGCGTGGAGCGTCTGCTGCCGCCCCGGCGACGGTGTCCCCGGGGCTTCGTGCCCCCCTGGCCCTTGTCCAGCAATTATATCCCATCCTTCCCTCCTGGGAGGGCTGAGCAGAAGGGTAAATTAGCCTGCGTGATTTGAATTAACCCCTTGTCTGCCTCTGGTCTCGGGACCCAGGAGGCAGGAGGCTGTTTGCTCTGCAGCATCCCATCCCAGGGTGGGAGCCCCCCCTCCACCCAGCGCCATCCTGCCCTGTCCCGGCGGCGGACGGTCCGACAGGTCCATCGCATGCGAGTGCTCCACCGTCTTCAAAGTAACGCTGCCTCGCGGCAAGGCCTGGTTTTGTCATAGAATCACAGAAGCATAGAACCATACAATGGTTTGGGTCAGAAGGGACCTTTAAAGGCCATCTAGTCCCCCCCCCTGCCATGAGCGGGGACATCTCCAACCAGACCAGGTCGCTCAGAGCCCCGTCCAACCTGCCCTGGAGTGTTTCCAGGGATGGGGCATCCGCCACCTCTCTGGGCAACCTGGGCCAGTGTCTCACCACCCTCCGTGTGAAAAAATTCTTCCTTATATCTAGTCTAAACCTTCCCTCTTTCAGTTTAAAGCCATCACCCCCTGTCCTATCGCAACAGGCCCTGCTAAAAAGTTTGTCCCCAGCAAAGCCCCGTGCGGAGCAGCAGCTCTGGCAGGCAGGGCTCTGCTCTCGGTGGCTGCCTGCGCAGAGGCAGAGCATGGAGGGAAGGGCAGCGGGAAGAGTTTGGAAGAGGATGCCTGGACGTGCCTGGGTGCACGGGGCCGGATGCTGGCTGCAGCCTCGGCTTGGAAACCGCTTCCTTAATAAAGAGCGAGGTTGGTCTCATAGCCGCGAAGGGCGGCCGTGTCCTTGTTCAGCACGGGGCGTATGAAACAGGTCGTTCTGCTGAGACCCTCAGGACGGAGCGGAGCGCGGTAACAGGCGGCCGAAGCGGCTCAGCCACGGGACTCGGACCACCGGGACCGGGGCTTTGCAGGCTGTGCCGCGCGCGCACCCAGAGCGTCCCATCAGCTTTGCCGGGGGTGGGGGAGATGCGGGGGCAGCTCTGGCTGCCCTGGGGGGCTCCTTGCAGCCCTTCGAGGGGACAGCACCCCCCCGCCTGGCCGGGCAGGCAGCGCTCCAAGACAATTTGGGCTGAGCGAGCTGTAAATGAGAAGAAGGGAAAACAAATGATGCCAGCAGCAAGTGAAGGAAGTGTAGGAGCATTATGTAAAATATTAAATTTAATGCTATTCCATTTTCCATCTCAGTTATTAAATTAACTGAGAACTATGCTTGCACTTAAAAGATTCCTGTCATATTTTATGCACACGATGATCTCAGAGTAATTCGTGTTAGAAATATGTCATGTTAAATTACAGATACCAATAAACCTTACTTAAACTCGGCATTGATCATGTGTGGGAGATAAACTCCGCAGGGCCAGATCCTCTGGTTGTGCACCCCCGGCGCTTCTCCCCGCGCAAAACGCACCCGGCCGGGAGCAGCGGGTGACTGCAGGGGTTTTCTTTCCCCCCTTCCCACCAGCACCAGCATCTCCCACCACGGGGCCGGCGGGGACACGGGCACGGTGGTGCTTATCCGCCGGGGCGAGCGGGTGTTGCTTGACGTGTGTGGGAGAGCCGAGGGCGCCGGGCGGGGGTGAGGGGTGATGGCTATCCGCGGGGAGGTGATACCGCTTATCGGCAAAAGATTTGGTGTCGCCGTATCAAGCGTGGCACAGCGAGAGTCTGTGTCCTATTTGGTGTCACCTCTGCTTTCACCGGCCCCGTCTGTCCAGCTCCCCCCTCCTCGCAGGGACGGGGTGGGTGGACGCGTCGAGGCGATGGACGCAGCAGCTTTGCTTTCTCCGTGCACTTTGCTGGGCCACGTAAAACCTGCTCCTCCTCCAGTGCTGGATGCGCTACTTTTGGGAGCGCCGAGGTTGCACCCGCACACAGGACACCCCGATGCCAGCGTGGTGGGGCTGCGGCAACCCCGAGGAGCTGGGGGCAGCGAGTGCCCTGCTGCAAATGGGGAAAATGAGGCAGGGAGGTCGGCCCTGGGGATGCTGCCCCGGTGGCACCCCGCATGTCAGGGCAGTACTGCCCGCCGAGGAGTGCCCCCCAAACCCCAGCCCATCGCTGCAGGGTGCCCAGTGGGAAAGCGGGCAGCAGCGGGGCCGGCAGCCTGCCCTGGACTGCAGCACAGTGTCCAGCCGGCCACGCTCGCCATGGGGCTCCCTGAGCCCTCGGAGCCGGCGTCCATCCTCGGCACAGGCAAGGGCAGCCCTGGCTGACAGCTCTGCGCCGTGAGAGTGAGCCAAAGCTGCATTACAAGGCGCCAGGCTCTGCGGGAGAGGGAAAAGGCTAATAATAGGCCTAGGCAGAAAGGGGAGAAAGATCCCTCCCAGCCCAGCGTCCTGCTGCCGGCTGCAGGATGCGACTCGAGTCACCAGCCACCCCGGGGGATGCTCTCCCGGGCCAGGACCCCGCGCACGGAGCAGACCCCTCCGCCAAGGTGCGAGGCTGAAAGCTCTGCCGGCTCGGGGACCAGCTCACACGTCGGGGGGTGCACGTTCTGTTTTGAAGACAAGAGCTGTGTGGACGTGCTCAGGGCAGTTATGTGTGCTCGGTCCAGAGGGCCCTGGCGGTGCCCCTGTGCCGCCCACAGCCCCGGAGGCAGACGGACCCCACTGGGGCGCCGCCATCGGGGCAAAGCCGGGACGTGGGGACCACAGAGCCCTCGGCGGGACAGGGGCACCGAGCCCCTTCCCGAAACCCAACCTGCAGCCTCCCCCCACTCCCGGTCTTTGCTCCGTGGCACTGCCCTCATGTGATCCAAGATTTTCCTTTATTAAAACAGCCCCTGCCTCTGTGCGCAGGAATCACAAGCTCGGGCTGCCCCGAGGCTGCTCCCGACGCAGCACAGAGGCTTTTCAACAAAGTTTGGCTTCTCCCTTCCCTTGAATAGAGCGGCTTGTTCTCAGGAGCCAGCGGCCCCGGCCACTTTCCGCCCGCTGCTGGGCTCCAGCACCCGGCTCCCCACAGCCCAGGCGTTCGCTCTGAAGCCCCAGTTGCTCCCCAGTTGTCTTCACCTCGAGTGATCTGACAGGAACACCCCGGTGTCCCAGGGGAGCACAGCTGCTAATCCGGACCCAAAGAGCTCCCGAAAGCTCAACCCATTGGTTCCTTTCGCCGAGCGGCTCCCCACGGTCAATCCCTGCTGATGGTCACGGGCTTAAACGTGACCGCTAAGGACACCACGGCCATCCACCCTCACTGCATGAACCTGGGGCTGTGGTGCGACCGTCCCTACCCACAATAGCTCCCCCGGGCCACCGAGAGCCATTTTGGAGCTGCTCCCATCTTGTCTGGGCAGCCAGATGGGTGCTGGCAATACCGGCCCGGCGCTGGGCGTTGAGCACCCGCAAGCCGGGTGCTGAGCTCTCCGCACCACGCAGCCGAGCATCCCCGGTGCCAACGCAAACCGACGTTTGCCACGGCCACATGGCACCACCAAACCGCTCGCGTCGGCGGCCGTGACCTTGCACAGCTCAGCTCCGGTGGGGACCCCCAGCCCCGCGCCGGGCACCCCGCGGCTGCCGGGGCCAGGGGTACCCCTCGCCGCAGCCGCCCGCCGCCGGGGAGTAATTGGGTGCAGCAGCACATGCTGCAGGGCTGCTTTAATCCTGCTCCAGGTGGCTGCAATCCAGTGCAGGATTTACAGTGCCCTGACCCTGAGCTGTCAAGAAGGAACAGCCAGATTAATGGGGTGGGCGGGTTCGTGCAATAATCGTTTGTTTGATGTGACAAGCCTGATAGGCGTTGATTTACTTACAGACTGATAGGCTTTTAATTGAGCACCTCCGTCCCAGTCACATCAAAGGCAGAGGTTGACAAGGGGCCCCTTTTACCAAAAGCTCCCAGTGACTGACAGATCCTGGATGCTAATTCTCCTGGGGAGGGGGTTCCCTCTTTTTCTCTTCTTGTTGTTTTTTTCTTTTTTTTTCTTTATTTTTTCTTTTTTCCTCAGGATCGGCCAGGCCGAGCGCAGAGAAAGCCCCTGTTCTTGCAGGAGTGGGTGCCTCTCTGTCCCCTCCCCATCACGCTTACCCACAGCCCTCCGGCAAAGCCAATCCCCCCCCTGCCCCGCACAGCCCAGCCAGGCTTTTGTCCACTTCTGCGAGGCGTTTTGGGGTGCCCTGCCTCCTCCCCGCTGCCAGCTGGCTGTTGGCCACGATGCCCGGTGTGCTGCGGGCAGGAGGGCACCCACTCCCCCATGGCACTGTCCCCGTCACGGAGATGCTCGCAGCCCATCTCGTCCTTGGGGACGCCCTTCCTCCACGTGGGGCTGGCGGGTGCTCCCCTCCTGCCAGGCTCTCTGCCCCCAAAACTTGGGGTTTTGGGGTTGCTCTGGCTAATGTACCTCCTAAAGAAGAGGAGGGACGTTGCTCTCTAGGTTATCGGAGGCTCCTTGCTGGCGCGGTGCCACGCTCGGTGCTGGCACAGACAGGTCTGGGGGTGCACCCATGGGCACCAACTTCGCACCCCAGAGCCAGTGGGGCAACCCAGCGCCCTCGTCCCCATCACAGCACGCTTCGGACGGGACCACCGCGGCGCCGACAAGAGCATCCCAGGACCATCCTGGTAGTCAGTGAGTATCTACCATCGCTCCTGTCCCACTCTGTCCAGCATGGCACCGGGTGTGTGGCGTGCGCCCATCACCAAACCACCTCTGGGTCCAGCTGGGCCAGAAAATGGACAAAAGATGGTTTAAATGGGATGAAAAATGGGAGGCAGAAGCCAATCCACTGTTGATTTATCAGTGATTTTCTGTGCATCAGTGCGGCTGCCCTGCCTCACCTGGCAGGTCTCCTCGCAGGGATGCGGTTACCCACGAGAAAGAGATGTGAATTAGCCGTGGATGGGCAAAGAAAGTCACCGCGAGGCGAGTGCCTGGGCACACACGTGTGACCGCGCACCCAGAGCACGTGTGCACCCACCGGCCCACCAAACGGATCTGGAAAAGCAAATAAAAAAACACCCCGAGTGGCTCAGACATTTTGTGAAAGACTTATGGGAGATTATACTCTTAATGGGAAATTTAAGGAAGCGGGTATAAATCACAGCTCTTGTCTCTAACCTGTGGTGTAGCATTCGCCTGAGCCTTTGGGCTGGATTAGCTCTGTATATTTATGTTTTAAAGTCTGATGTGTTTTTCAGTATCTAAATATAAATTATTTTTACTGTATCAATGATTAAATATTTTTCTTTGAGATCATAGAGTCCAAAAAAATAAATGTTTCTGAAAAGGCATTCAAAAAATTTAAAAGAAGAAAAAAATCCCTCTGAGAACCCCTTTTGTCATTTGCAACCAATAAAAATGCCTATTGTTATGAAGGGCTCATAAATAATCTGATTTTGGCATGCTTTCATACCATACAGAAAATGAATAAATTAAACTTGATTTACAGCCTTTTTCATTTTTATTAGAGCCGCTCCAAACATTTTATGTAACGTACGTGCCAGATGAGCTGCACCAAATGGTTTGAGGCTCTGGTCCTGATATTAGAGAAATTAAGTTGTTTTAATTTGCATAGTTTAATTAACTAATACTGGCAAAGAAAAAAAGAAAAACAGAGGTAAAAGTGATTTTTTTTGTGGGTGTCTGAGCACTAAATGAACCCACCGAGACAGATCCCCCAAAAGCACTTGAGCCGGCGCCAGCCGTGGGAAACGCCCGCGTCCCCGCAGCACTTTTGGGGGACTGGTGCCGCGGGCACTGCCCGTCCCCCCCAGGGCCCCTTCCCACGGTGAGGGACATCGGGGGGCACTGTCACCCCCCCGTTTCACAGATGGGGAAACTGAGGCACATAAGCTAGACCGCTCCGCACAGCTCTCGGCAGCGCTGCCATGGTGTTAAGTAAAAATGGCTCATTGGGGAAAATTCCCCAAACTGTCCGTGCAGCCCAGCCTTGCGAAGGCCATCGCTCTGCTCGCAGCGGCAGAAAACTTTAAAAAAAAAAAAAAAAACCANAAGTAAAGCCACTGTGACCCGGCGTCAGCCCCGCTGCCTGTTTTGATCCGCTGCCCGTCCCTGCGAGGGGAGCAGAGCTCCGCTCCCCTCCGAAGCGCTTTGATACGTGGGGGATGTTCTCCTCCCCCTCCTACAATTTATCCCGTAGAATTTCACACCAGGAAACAGCTTCATTACATCAACAACAGGAAGACCCCACTGATTTGTCACACAGAAAAACAGCTGTTAGTCACACATCAAGGGAATAGGGGAGGAAAAAAACCCCTCACCTTTTTTTGCTTTAATGTTCGTGCCGTTCTTTAATGTTAATCGCTCTGCAGAGGCAAGCGAGCCACCCGGCTACCCAATAAGTACCCATCACCCAGCGAGTATCAGTTAATATCTAAGTGTCTTCTGCTTTTCCTGCTACATGATTGCTTTGGAAAGAAAGATTAATTCCAACTTTAAAAAAGAAAACACTATTTTTATCATTGCCAGAAGTCTATATGGGTTTAAAAAAGAAAAAGCACTTGCTTGTCGTTTTACATCTTGCAATTTTGTCAGTTGTTTTAAAACATGTCTCCTGTAATAAATAAGATCATTTTTATGCACTTGTTCTGCAGCTAAAAGCGAGGCCTGAGCCGGCGCGGCGCTGGGGAGAGGTGGGCTGGGGAGAGGGGAGCGGGGCAGGGAAAGGGCCGACTCCGACGCTTTGGCCTCCGCAGGGACAGCCGGAGGGGCCGCGGCTGCCGCTGCCTCCTTTGCAGCGGGGCTGAGAGAAGATGATTTTCCCATAAAAGAGCAGGTACTCAGCAAGCACCGACACGCAAATAAAAGCTCAGCTTTTAAGAAGCGTCTTGGATCCCCATCCTGCAGCGACGGCCGGAGCCGGACCCCGAGAACCCCTCGCCGGCTCCTGCGCTGGGACCTTCGTGGGACCCGTCCCGGGACCCGCCGGAGCCCAGGCTGCCCCTCTGCCCCGCAAACGTCCCCCCACTGCGCTCCCGCACACCCCGCAGCTCCCGGCCAGACCCGCTTTTGCCAGACGAGGAGCGTTTTCCCAGTTTCCCTTAAACCGCATCCCGCAGCAATGAAACTGGAAAGGCGTTTATGCAGAGTGCAGCAGCAGAGAGAGATGCTGGGAGAGTTACAGTGGATTAAATTCATGTCTTGTCTTATCCCGCCACAATTTTCCGTGCAGGCTGCAGCGCTCGGCCGCCTCTCCCCTTCTCCACCGGTCGCTCCCTGCCCGCTCCGCACCCCCGGCTCCGCTGGCACTCGGGGCTCCCGCGTCCGCAGCCGCCGGCCGTCCCTGCCACGGTACGGAAAACACGACGCTAAACACAACCATCCGCGTATCAGCAGCACAGGAACGTGTTGCAAAGCTGGAGAGGATTTTTCTGCTGAAGGGCAGAGCAGAAATAGAGAATTAAAGCGCCGAGAACTCGGCAATGTGTTGTCCTCAGGTACATTTCTGCACTGTTACTGGCTGCCGACACAGGCAGGTAAAGGAATGCACTTGACTCCCTGGGAAAAACACTTCCTTTTGATGCAGTTGAATATTTATGTATTTAATGCCGTGGTTTGTATAACAACTGCCTCGGAAAGCAATTTCCTAGAAGTCAGGACTGCTGTCCTATCCATCACGAAGGACACGCGCCCCGCGCAGGCAGCTCCGCAGGCAGGGCTGGGACCGGGGGGGGCTCCAGCAGTCCCTGCACATCACTCATGTCCTAGTTGGTTTTTTTCTCGCTCTTTAATAACACCTGGTGGATGGCGTGTGCCTTCCTCTGCAAAGCACCTTCCTGCACCACCCGGAACCAGTGGGACGAGGCCGGAAAGGGACCTGGGGAGCGAGGGACACCCCGGCAGTGTGTGTCCCCCGAAAGCCCTGCCCGGGAGTCATCCCAGGTTGCTGAAAGATCTTAAACTTAAAGAAAAACACCGTTCCCTCTCCCTCGGCCGCGCTTCCCAGGCTGCACAAACGCCCGAGCCCATCAGCGCTGTTAAGGCTCTGCGCTGGAGATACGTCCTTGGGAAACTAGAACCTCGTGAAGAGCCGCCCAGGTGGGGCAGGCCCTGATTAGGGAGAAAAAACATCATTAGTCATTTCTGAAAGCGCTCAGGGAGGCTTTTTGTCTTCTTTGGCTTTACTTTTATTCAAAATATTTTGCTTTTCATTTGATGCCTGTGTTGTTTTTGTTTGGCAAGTGGTCTCGCTGACTTCATTTGTGGCAGGCAATCTCTAGCGGAGGGTGACTTGTCGTGGAGCAGAACTGAACACAAAACAGGGCAGTTTTGTTGCCTCTCCCACTGGTCGCTGTTCCCCTTAGTGAAAACGGGACCCACACGGATTTTAGAATGAAGAATGTAACCAGAGCCGGTAAGGGCATCAACACTGGGCAGGGTTCATCACTACCCATGATGACCCTCTGATGAAGTTTTAACCCAGCGAACACAAGCTGAATCCAGGAGTGTTCTCCGCACCGGCGCAGGATCAGGCCTGCGAAACGAGCCCAGCTTTGGGGGAAGCGATAAACGCGGCCCTGGAGGTACCGCTGCTTCGTGCCCTCCCTCCGTTGCAGCATCCCCCGTTGCAGCATCCCCCGCCGCATCGCCACCGCTCTTACGCACTTGTCCCACCTTATGTTATGTTATTTTGTTAAGGCCGTGTTGTTGTTGGCATACAACTCCAGTGACTTTGAGGAAAGATTTTTTTCTATTTCCTCCTTACTTGAATGGCTCCTTTGAAAGGCAGCGCCTCTCCGTTTACATCCCCGCTGTCCGGATTGAATCAACCTTGCGGTCAGCTTCGGGAGGGGGGAGAAAAAAAGAAGAAAAAACCCTCACGAAAAGGGAAAATTGACAGATCTGCCCACCGGTGTGATTGATAGCGGTTGGAGAAGGAGGACGCGACGCTGGGCTGCGCCGGGGCAATGCCGGCGCTCGCTGGGGAAACCCAGCAAAACCTTTTTTCCCGGAACCCGAAGCAGAGGGGCTTGGAGAGGGGGGAGGGGGTGTGTGTGAACTTAATAGCAACATCATTGGAACATACAGCATCTGTCAGGAGCTAATATGATTAATTCGAGGTGTCTGCCTCTGTCTTCTTTCCCCTCTCCCTCTCGGGGTAGGCAGGAGGGACTGAAGCCCAAACCCAGGGAGGGCGGAGGTGGGTCCGTGCCGCGGCGCTGGCCGGAGCGGGCACGCAGCCCCGGGAACGCTGGGTCCTCCCCACCAGCCCCGGCTCCGCCGCAAGCAGTCGCCGTGCAGCCTGCTGTTGGCAAGCGATGCGCCTTCAGCCAGAGGTACCTGAAGGAAAACACGAAAACATCAAACATCCAGAGTCACAAAGACGCCGGTGGCACAGCACGCCAGTNACGAAAACGTCAAACATCCAGAGTCACAAAGACGCCGGTGGCACAGCACGCCAGTCAGAGGGACGGGGTTACCGGGCTCTCAACAGGGCATTTGTTCCAGCTAAGCCTTGATTTTAGCGGTGCAGCGATGACATCGCCCCAGTGTGCTAAACACTCATTCCTTCGCTTCTCGGTACCCGGCCCGGCAGCTGGGTTCAGCGTGTGCGGTGCGACACGCGGCTGCCTTGCGTCGCAGGTGGAGCATCCGTCCGGCTCCTCGCCTTCCTCTCCTAAAGGCACCACACCGCTCTTCTCCAGGCCAAGGGTTTTCAGCACTCGCCCCAGCCCGACCCCACCACTTTCTCCCATGACCCCACTTCCCCCCAACTTTGCACATCTCTCCCCGAGCCCCTGTTCTCCCACCAGCTCCCAGTCAAAGCCCCGGGGAGCCAGCGGAGTGGGTCCCCAGCCCACCAGGACCCCGCAGCCACCTCCAGGTCGGATGCAAGGAGGTAAAGCTCCAGGATTTATGCGCGTGCCTCGGCTCCTCGTGGAAAGGGCTCAGTGGGACGGTGGCTTTCAGCCCCCTCGACTGTGGAGCCCCAGGGGTTTGTGAATGTAATTCAAAGACGTCTGGAAAAGGTAACTAGAAAGAGGAAGTTAATTGTCGGGAACCTTAATTAGTTATACAGCGGTCTGCACTGTCACTGGCAAACTTTTAAGACTCTGCAAACTAAAGAAAGTAGAAAACCCCTGAAAGAAAGGAGTATTGTAGGTACATAAGGGAATTGCAGGACCCGGGTTGAGACCTGCCCCGTTCACTGCGTTGCAGGTGCCGTGGACACATCCCTGACGGCTCCGTAGTTACTGGTGGGGTGAAATGACCAGTGACTGGTCACTACCCCGAGAACAGGAAATGCTGCGCTACCAACTGCTGCTGCTGTTAACATAATTTAAACGCTGGTGACTGCAATACACGCAAAATAAAAAAGTACACATGCAACCTGTGTTGGCCCTTCAGGCTTGGGTGACACTGCTGTCCCACCAGCAACCCCAGCGCTGCCCCAGTTTGCACATGGGGCCGGCAGAGACATCGAGCTGCCTCTGCAGGGACGCTGGGGCCTCGCTCTGCCCCACATGGGGGTGCGCCCCCAGGCAGCCCTCCCCTTGTGCGGCACTGGGACGGGGTGCAGGGGTCAGGCTGGGCGAGGGGCACAGGCACCGGGCGCAGGTTTGGGTGCAGGGCGTGCAGACTGGGTGCAGGAGCCACTGCAGAAGGGTGCTGAGCTGTGCCGGGCTGATCTTGTCTAAGCCGTGCCAGCAGTGCCATGCCACGGTGTGCCAGCTGAGCCACGACATGCTATGATAAGCCATGCCGGGCGTGCCATGCCAGCTGAGCCATGCCATGCCATGACGAGGTGTGCTGGCAGCACTGTGCCGTGCCGGGCCATGCCATCTGAGCTGTGCCATGCCATGCCACGCTGTGCCAGCCGTGCCACACCATGCCAGCCGAGCCGTGCCATGCCATGCCAAGCTGTGCTAGCTGTGCCACACCATGCCAGCCAAGCCGTGCCATGTCATGGCGAGCTGTGCCATGCCGTGCCAGCTGAGCCGTGCCGTGCCAGCCAAGCCGTGCCATGCCGTGCCAGCCGAGCCGTGCCACACCATGCCAGCCAAGCTGTGCCATGTCATGGCGAGCTGTGCCATGCCGTGCCAGCCAAGCCGTGCCGTGCCAGCCAAGCCGTGCCATGCCGTGCCAGCCAAGCCGTGCCGTGCCAGCCAAACCGTGCCATGTCATGGCGAGCTGTGCCAGCCGTGCCATGCCGTGCCAGCCGAGCCGTGCCATGTCACGGCGAGCTGTGCCAGCCGTGCCGCGCCACGCCAGCTGAGCCGTGCCATGCCGTGCCATGCCGTGCCATGCCAGCCGAGCCACCCGCGCCGCTCCGTGCCGTGCCGTGGGCGGCTCTCGGCTCTCCCCCGCGCGGCGGCGGCGCGGGGCGGCGGCGGCGGCGGCTCGCCCCCCCCACCGGCGGCTCTCCCCGCCCCGGGGGCCCGGCCGGGCGCGGATTGGTGCGCGGCGCCGGCCCCCTCGGAGCGCGGCCGCCATCGGGGCTATTTGACGTGTCGGTGGGGCCGGGGAAGGGTTTCGTCTCGCCGGGGCCGCCGCCGCCGCCGCTCCGCCGCCCGCCCGGCCCGGCCCGGCCCCGCGGAGCCCGGCGCTCCCC
>RSEF01000022.1:3813421-3824868 GCA_003993805.1 Himantopus leucocephalus
GTGTTGGGGGGCTCCGTGCCGGTGCTGGGGGCTCCGTCCCGGTGTTGGGGGGGTCTGTACCGGTGCTGGGGGCTCCGTACCGGGGCTGGAGGGGCTCCGTGCCGGTGTCGGTGGGGCTCCGCGCCGGTGCTGGGAGGGGGCTCCGTGCCGGGGCCGCGGGCTCCCAGCACCATCTAGCGGCGGCGGCCGGTCCCGGTCCCNCGGTCCCCCGCGGGACCCAGCGCGGCACCGAGCGCGGCGCTCCCGCATCCCCGGGCATCGCTGCCCGCCCCGGCCGGCTGGCGGCTGCGGGGGGGTGAGGGGGGGTCGGCGAAAAAGGGGCGTCGGGGGCCTCCTCGGTTCCTTCTGCCTCGCGTGTGCGTTTCCCGCGGCGGAACGCGCCGGGTGTTGTCGTGCGTGGCGGCGGAGGGAAGGTTCGAGAAGGCGGTTTTGAGCTGAAATCGATGCGAAGAGCCCCGGTTCCCCCCCCGCGAGAGGCTGCGGGGAGCGGCTGGCAATCCCTGCCGTAGCTGCAGCCGCCGCAGGAATTAAGTTTTAGGGACGGAATTGCAACGTAACGGGGGTCCGCGACCCGCTCCCACCTAGGGGGGTGTGGGCAGGGAGAGCTGCTGCGGAGTCCTGCGGCCCCCTCCCCAGCCAACCCTTGTGCTGTCCTGTGTCCCCCTCCCCAGTGATAAGTGGCTCTGGACGGGGGCTCGCTCCCACCCCTCCTGGCGGGGGTGGCCGGCTGCCCCACCGTGCCTGTGTCCCCCTTGCTCCCAGCCTGCCCGGGGTGCTGGGGGGCCCGTGTGCTGCCCCCCTGCCCACCCCGTGCCCCGAGGAAGGGGCTGTTGTCCCAGCAGCAGCCCAAGCTCCGCAGCGGGACGCCTGGCCGTGCCCCCGCTCCCCCTTGAAATCCCACGTGCTCCTATTGCCCCACATCACTTTTTTTTTTTTTTTTCCCNGCTGTTGAGTGCTTTACTCCTGTTGCATTTTGGGTGAGTCATGCAATTAATCCCAGTTAATTGCCTTCTCTATGTTGCCTTATGCCCTGTGTTTAAATTCCTTTGTGTCCTTTGAGCTGAAAAATAATGCGCTTAAAACAGGGAGTTGTTTTGCCAATGGGATTTTTATTTTTCTGTCTGTTCCTGCGAGCGTGGCCGTAGGCGTGCGGCCGGCGGGGAGGGCCCTGGCCGGGGGCTCCCACTGGAAATGGGAGAGGCTGGTGGTGCCGGGGACCGGTCACCCCTCAAATGGTGGCGGGGTGGGCAGCACCGTCCCCGAGCTCCCCAAGGCTGGGGCAAGGCAGGTTTCGCGGGTCTGTGGCTAGCCCTTGCCCTGCTGTGGATGTGCCTCGTGTCCGGCTGTGCCCGGGGTCTTCCCGCGGTGGCCCCGCTCCTTCGGGGCGGGATGTTTGCAGGATGAGGGTGTGGGATGTGCAGGACTGAGTCCCGAGCAGAGGCGGCTGCGCTGCGGCCGTTGGCTGTGCGGGCTGGGCAGCGGCAGGAAAGGGCTGCCAGGCCCAGGCTGCTGCGACCGTGCTGGCGTCTCCCGTCCCTGTGTCCCAGCTGGGTGCTGCTGATTCCCTGGCTCTGGGCGTTGCGGCCGGTGTTGCCTGTGGAGCAGGGCATCGCGGCGGGCAGAGCACCGGTGGGGCAGCTCCTGTGCTACCGTCCCCTCTGCCGCGGAGCTACCCGGTGGCATTTGAAGGCGTTCCGGGCCCCACTGCCCCTCTGGAGCATCGTCACTCCCTGGATGTGGTCCCCACTCCCGCTGGTGATGCTGCTCAGTGTCGGCCTCGCTCAGGCGTCGCCGGTCCCCAGTGTAAATCACGGCTCCTCAGCCGCAGCTCCGAAATGCCGTGCCTGTTGCGGGTCCCAGCCACGGCATTTTGTTCCACCGTGCTTCTCCCCGGCTGTACCCAGGCATCTCTGCTGCCAGCGCCGCTGGAGAGCTTCGTGCCGTGGGGCGAGAGCGTGATGCCCGCGGATGCGCATGAGGCACGATAGCCCGGTGCAGCCGACGCTGGGTCTCGGGGCTGCCGGGGCCGTGCCACCTGCCAGCCGGCGAGTCGCTGCCGTGGGCCCGCACAGCCCATCGTCCTGCGGCGCCCGTCTCCCAGAGCAGGGCACGCTGCCGGGTGCACCCTCCCCTTGCGGCCAGGGTCCGTCTCCCCTCTCCCTCCAAACCCCTCCTCGCACCAGGATGCTCCCAGCTCCGAAACCGAGCCCGTGCGCCATCCCTCCGCTGACGGTGGGAGCTGGATGCTGCTTCGATACGTCCTGCCGCGCAGACAGTTCCCTGAGGAATATTTTTTCCCCTCCCTAAAGACTGCAGCACCGGGGCCAGACTGTGTAAACACTGCAAAGTATCATCTGATAGCAGTCGACACTCGGGGGCTTTATCTGCTGGGGAATGATTGTGTTGCCAATATATTAAATAACTCCCTATCTAATGTATGCCCAGGTTACTGCAGAATTCATTTTATAATAAGAGCACTGGGTTGCACTTTATTAATCATTCTGTCTAACAACTTGCACTCCACAGTTTTGGTTTGATTTGATTCAGTCCTGTCTTTCTGCAAAATATATGGCTGAGTGGGTTGGATAATGTATGGCTTAATTTAGAGTTGTATGGGTTTGAATTACCATTTTCATAATGTGCTGTGCATTAATGTGTTGCATCATTTATACAGAAAAATGTGCGAGGTTTCAAACCTCTCCGGGAGGCAAAAGTCACCTAAAGGGAACGCGGAGTGACATAAAAAAGGCCCTTTCAAGCGCGGCCGGCGGGGGGTGGTTTGGGGCGGGAGGGCAGGGGCTGGGGTAAGGCGGGTGGGTGTTGGACGGGGGGCGCGGGGCTGCACCGCCGCCTCCCCTCCCTATGGCACATCAGCAACTCCTCCGGCTCGCCCCGAGCTGCCGGGGACCTCCAGCGCTTGACTCGCCGGTGACCCCGGTGCCGGCGCTCGCCGCAATCGCGCCCGCCGTCAGTCACCCCGCGCCGCGAGGAAAAAGCTCTGATTATCCAAATACAGTCATTAAAGGGGAAATGTGTTTTTAGGACTGTCAGAGTGATTAATGAGGGTTAGCAATCCTTGCAAATGCACTTGTTTAGTCTAACTGGCAGCTTCTATTTTCCTATTGATTTATTGCGGCAGTTGCCGGGGCCGCGGTGTGTGTGGAAAGAGCCAGGACGCGCCGGGACTGTGCGCTATTTAACCGGCGAGCACGCAGGGCTGCGCGGTGCGCGGCGGAGGGGCCCGGCCGAGCGGCACGGCACGCTTTGCTGCGCCGGGCCGTCAGAGGCAGCCGAACAAAGGCAACATTATACCTTGTGCCGGGGAAGGAATGACTTGGACGCACACGCAGAACAGCTCCGCCGTGCTGCGTGCCGTATAAATATCCCCGTTTGTAAAGCCCGAAGCCCATCTGACCACAAATGATCTGTCCACCTAATAAATACGTGAATGAAAGAGCAAGGCCATATTATTTTTTTGTTGTTGTTTTCCTTCCGCTCCTGCACGCAAATCCCCGATGTCTTTTAGGTGATGCAGAGGTGTCTGCCCGCAGACGCACAAGGCGATTCAGAGACCAGACCGGAGCACAAAGTCTTCGAGGGCCGGTGCGCACCCGCCAAGAGGAGGTCAGGTCAGGATGCAGAGGCACGAGCCGGAGCAGAAGCGATGGTGGGTGGATGAGAAGTTTCTCGGCTGCATAAAGCAGCTTTTCTTTCCGCGTGAGCCGTGGTGGAAGCCCCGGAGAATAAGGGCTCTGTGCTTGTCCTGCCAGCCGGAGTGGTGCGGACACCTCCTGTCCCCCCGCCAGCATCCCCGCGCCCAGCCCGGCCGCTCAGCCCGGCGGTCAGGGGGTTGCTTTCGGGGATGCTTCGTGCTGTGTGTGCGGAGAACAGACCCGGAGGGACAGAGCTGCGCTCGGAGATGGCCCCGGCAGCCAGCACCGCCGGTGGCAGAGCTCCCGCTGCTCGGGGCTATGTGCCGGAGCCGGGAAGGGAGCAGCCGGCGGCAGTGATGGGGAGCGGACGAGGCAGCCTGGGGGCACCGGGGTGCAAAGCTGCTCCCCTGGTTTGCAGCCGAGAGCGTGGCCCCGTGCCGGAGCCCGGCGCTGCCCTGGCCTGTGGATTGCCTCCAGCCAGTCTGAGCAGTGGGACAGCACAAATGACAAGAGGTCACGGAGGAGGCGAGTGGAGAGGAGCAAAGACGTGGAGGTGCTCAGGGAGCCCCCCAGGCCAGAAGAGCATGGGGAAGCACCCGGGGTGCTGCAGTGACCGGGAATGCTGCGGGTGCGAGAGGGCTTTCATACGGCTTTGAAGCCACTGCTGTCACCTCCCTGGCCATAAATCGGTGTGTGGTGCGAATCCTCCCAGCGGCACCGGCGTCAGCTTGCGACAGCGATGTGCCGACATCTTCCCCACTGTACCAGGACACCGGCTTTCGGCTGGTCACCAGTTACCCCGTGGGAAGAGCCCAGCGTGACCCATGGCCGTGGCTCCCCCCCTTTCTCCTGCAATCTCTGATCCGGGGTGCCGGAGCCGGCAGACCCACGCCGGCTCAGCGTGGCAATCCGGCACGGGGCCGCGGGCAGGCTGCGGAACAGCCTGGTCCTCGGGCTGAGCCCAAAACCCGCGCGGGGCTGCAACCGTTGCCTGCAGAGTGCAGCCCTGCTCGCGCAGATTTACACCGGCGCGCGTGTAAGTGATACTGTTCATTACTGTGATGCATGGTTAATAGTTATCTCTCTGTTTATTATCATGATGAATAACTGAAGAGTCGTAATTCTGTATACACAAATGTTTCAGCTAAACGCTCGCTGGAGAGCGCTGGGGGAGACGCTCGGCTGACAGCTCAGTTTACAGAGTATATTCCTGTAGCTCATTTCACAATAACAAACAGATTTCCACAGACCATAATGTTTTCTAACACAGAGTTTATGGAAACCTCCCGGAGCAGCTTTACCGTGACTTCATCCCACCTTCCAGCGCGGTGCACGGGACGGGACGGGGAGATGTGACCTCTGCCAGGACGGACCCCGCCGGGAGGTGCCTTTCCGAGAAGAGACGGTGGGACGCCGCTGCCGCGCCGGCAGAGCTGACACCGACGGGCTGAGCAGAGCTGGGCGCCACGCTCGACGCTGTGCAGGGCACAACACGACCACCGCCAACGCCTTGTGGTCCCAAACGCTGGGGATTGTCCCTCCTGGCACGGAGAGCCAGAGCCCTGCCGGCCCGGCAAAACCTGGAGGCAGCCGAAGGACACGCAGCGTCCCGGGCATGTGGTGGCTTTGGGGGGCTTTATAACCGCCTGTAAGCCCAGCAGGCAGACACCCCACCGCAGCAGAGAACTGAAATGGCCTTTTTTTTGTCCCCCACATCTGCGAGAGGGCACCTCCCTGGCGTCATGTGGGGCCGTGCCGGTGCCCACCGCGGCAGCTCATGCATCTCCACTGNAGTGCCAACCGCAGCAGCTCATGCATCTCCACTGGACACCAGTGCCTCACTGGGAGAGGGAGATGCTGTTGCCCCAAAGGAAAAGGGACTGGTGGAAACCTGGGGGACCGGTGCTGCATCTCCATGAGCAGCTCCTGCACAGGGGAGGGTCAGAGGGACTCTGAGAGCAGAGGACAGAGGAGAGAGGGGACCGAAGCGTTTAGAGATGTGCTGGATCTTTCTTGCTGAGCCCTCACCACCTTCTCTGCACTCCTCTCCTGCTGGGGAGGGATGAGAGGGGAGACTGAAGCACCCAAAAAGATTTCCTGCATTTTTCTCTCCTGGCTTGTTTGCTCACTACCGCAGAGACCTGACCGATGCCACGCTCCTCTCCCGCTCTCCCCCCCAGCCAGGCTGGGTCCTGCAGCCCCCGAGCTCCACGCGGTGCCGGGAGCCCCTTTTCCACCAACAGCATCTGTAGAAGTGACTAATTGTTTCTGCTGGAGCAATGGTTACCTTCGCAGGGTTTCGTTCCAGTTCCCTGCGCAGTCTCGGTGACGTCCGTGGGGCCGGAGCGGGACGGTGGCCAGGTCCTCCCTTCGAGGTGGGAAGAGCCACGTTCTGTGGAAAATGTCTCTGACACGAAGCAAAGCGCGAGCCGGGCTCACGGGGAGCCGCTGATCTGCCACAGGCACGGAGCAACCCGAGGTTTGCAAGAAAATTATTGCTCAACCTGCCCCAGCTGACAACCCCGTGCACAGCAGGGCTGGGAAGGGGAATTTGCCACCCCGGCTGCCGGGAAATGGAGATGAAAAGCCCTTTTTTCCTTCTGGGGTTTCTGCACGTCTCGGGCTCTGGTGGAATTTTGTATTAGGAGCAACCGCTCAGGCAGAGCTCGCTGGGCACGCACCTCGCCCGCTCCTCCCGCTGCAGAGGTGTGCTCTGCCCCGATTGCCGCGTTGATGATTCCCAAACTTCCATGACTTGTGCGCACTGGCGCGGCACTGGCCGGGGAATCCTGCGGCATGCACCGGCAGAGCCCCGCACCAGATCTGGTCCACCGCTGGCTGATGAGCTTGCCCGGCTTCTGCGGGGGCAAAAAGCCAGGAGAAGCGCTGGGGCCGGGCTCGGCGGGGTTTCTCCCCGGGGAGCACCGTCAGGGGAGCACCGGGCGGTCGGCAGCCAGTTTCCAGGAGTCCCAGCCCCAGCAGCTGGGTCACTTGCTGGTGCGTCGTGGTGTGAGGCAGAGCCCACAGCCCTCCTGGCAGCAGAGGAAGGTCTCACAGCCTTGGGGTCTATCCTGTCATTTTTGGGGTCATTTTTGAGTTTGGCGGGAGATGGAGGCCAGGGCAGAGCCAGCGGCGCCGGGGGCTTGGCAGGGGATGCTCGGTGCGGGCCAGGGCACCGGGAGAGCTCGGCACCGACCTGCGGCACAGCCAGAGGGTGGGAAATGGGCAAAGGAGCCCCTCCAGCTCCTGGCGTTTGGTTACTCCGGGATGCACCCCACATTGTACGCTGACGCCCCTCCGCTTGCGCCCCACCACGGCGCAGTGATGGGTTTGGGGCAGAGGGGCCAACTGTCTCCGCGGTGTGGCGCGGCGGACCAGGGATGCTGTGGCATCCCGCATCCCGCCGCCGCCTCAGGGTGCTCATCCCTCTCCCCCCGTGCCCTTCTCTCCGCTGCCGTCAACGGCCCTTTTATCTCTTGGGTAGGTACAAATGGAGCTGTCAGATGCGATCAGCCCCGTGATATGACAGGTTGCGGGAGCCGGGGCCCCTCGAACAGAGCAGCCTTGTCTGTCAGAGCCGCCTGACACTCCCCATAATGGCCAGATGGATGAGACTCTGAAAGTAGGGCCCGGCGCGTTTTCAACTCTATTTTGGGTGAAAACACTTCTTGAAAGATCTTGAAAGGAGCTGGCAGTTTAGTAGTTCAAATGATTAATGAGCACTGGCTCTGCCGGGTGGATTTCTCGCGCCGTGCCAGCAGCCGGGCTGCTCCAGCGGGCCAAGACACGCTGCACTCCCCCCGGCTCCCCCCGCACCCCCTGCCCCCCCGAGCCCCCCTGGTTTTCCCGGAAATGACACCAACGCGACAGGCCCCGCATATGGAAAAAGTTAAATATAAATTACTGCTGAAAGAGGCCTCGCTGAGCGGAGTTAGTTAAAGATGTTTATGGATTCAGAAACACGGGCCTGCATATGTATTTAGGGATGACAAATGTGATTCAATAAGTAAGGAATTTCTCCGTGGGCTGAGGCGGGACCCGCGCGGCGCGGGCGCTGCTCTGGGCTCTGCGGCTCGGCCGCGCCAGCGCCATAAATCCTGCAGACAGGCTCCTTTTTCCTTCCCGGGCAGCTCAGAGTTTATTTTCATTTTTTTCCCAGATCAGACCAAGTCGCTGCATCTCCTGCGCTTGGGACGTGACAGCACCGTGCGCGTCCCCGTCCCCAGGCTCCCCCATCCCCCCTGGAGAGCCGTGCTCGACGGAGCAGCCGGACCCTTCAGGACTGTCAGCGGATGATTAATGACCAACAACCCTGAAACTGCCCCGATTGCCAGTTTGGGTGTTGTTTGACCCGGTGCTTAATGAGTTCAGACATACTTCTGCCAGCGGCTTCACGCAGGGCAGCTGGGCAGTCTCGTGGAGCCCGGTGGGGCGGGGGCACGCGTGTGTCCCCCACCCAAACTGCCCTGTGCTCGTGCTGCTCTTGAGCATCTCGTTTGGGGCACACAACATCAGGGACCACAGCAAACTTATGCAAGATAGCCCTAAACTAAACTCCGGCTGCCGTGGCGTGGGCCAGGCAGGGATGCTGGGTCTGTCGCAGGGATGCTGGGTCCAAGGGAAGGATGCCGGGTCTGTGGCAGGGATGCCGGGTCCCAGGGATGGATGCTGGATTTGGGGTGACAAACCCCAGGACAAAGCGCAGGAGCCGGCCCCTCGGCTCCCCCCCATCCCTCCTCCTCCGTGGGGCTCGCGGGGAAGCTCCTTTCGGGGGGTCAGCACCCGGCCGGGCTTTTGACTGACAGCCACATTCCTTTGTCCTGATTTTATTCGTTAGCAACGTTTGGCCTGGACACAGAGACAGCTAATGAGGGACTGAGTTTATTGCAGTTTGATTTTTCTGTTAAAACAATACAATAAAATAAATGCACTTGGAAATCTGGTATGTGTTTGTACATAGTAGATTTATGGCTCTGGAGGCTTCCAGAGAGACGCAGCCTTTCATTCCCTTCCTTATTGGAACAGATCATATTGCAGAGTTTAAAGGGCTCTGGAGTTGTGATTTATTTGAAGGGAGAAACTAGGGAAATCCAACTATCTGTTCCCTGGCTCAGATCATCCAGTAACTCCCCGGCCAAGGGGATGGATCTGCACCTCCTCCACAGCTTTTTCTTTTTTTTTTTTTTCCCCCCTCCTGTCGCTTACATTATCCCGCTCTAAATATATCACCGAGACAGGGCTGACTCCTGACCTGGGCTTCAGCACCTCGCCGAGGCTTCCCCAGCCCTTCCCGGAATCCCACAAATAAATCACCCTCCTGGAGCCCTTTCCGAGCTCCTCCGCGCCGCTCATGGGATGGGACCTGCACGGGGCCGGCCGCTGCCTTGATCCAGAGCAGAGACCAAGGCAGAGATCTTGTTTTTATCTCCGGGATCGGGTGATAAATCCACGCCAGCGGTTCCTTTCGAGGGAGCCCTTTCCCCACCGGGCAGAGGAGAGCACAGCAGCTTGGATGCAGGTCAGGATTTGTGCCTGAAAGCCTTTTTCATGCATTTTCTAACCCGCAGGCCCAGCCTTGCTCCCGTGGCTCGGCCGGACCCACCGATGGGGGGATGATGCTGTGGCTCCTGCATCCGAGAGGGACCGTGCTCCCGGACGGGGCTCCTGGGGCTCCTTCCCTCCCACCCTCACGGAGAAAACCCGGGTTTTGCCCCTCTCTGAGGTTTCCTGCACCCCGGGGATGAAGCACCTCGACGGCTGTTGCGACGACAACCGGAGCACCACCACGATGGCTCGACACTCGGTGCTGCTGTGGTGCACCCCAGTGCCATCCCAGTGCTTCCCATCGGCAGGAACAGGGTGAGACTGTTCCCCCCAGCCCAAAACTGGGCTTCCTCTAAAGCATTTGGCATTTGCAGGCAGGAACTCTCTGGGGTTTGGTGCAAAACTCCTCCTGCCTCTCCCTGGTCCCGGGTACTTCTGGGACATTTGGGAATGACCAGTTTACGTCCCGCCAGCAGCATTCATCCTTCCCCGTGCCGTGTCGGGAGGCCCACGGGAAGAGATTTCCCTTCTCCTCCGCTGTGACCATCTCGGCTGCAGGGCAGATGAAGGAAGGGAAGGAGGTTTCCAACCTGAGGGGACCCAGCTCTGGCGGCTGCTCTCCTCCTCCCACCCCCAGCTCCATCTCGGCGTCTCCAGCCCGTGTTTTTCACGGGGTGTTTTCTCCCCCTGCGCACAGACGGGCTCTGTTTGCCATTAGCTTCCCCTCCTCTGCCCTAGGAGCTGATCCGAGTGCTAATTCTCACGCGTGTTTCGGGTAAATCTACTTTCTTTCCTGGGATGAATTGTGGTTTCCAAGCGCCATTAATCATTTCCCTTTAGAAAACAGCATCGGGGGGGCTGGAAACATTGCTCCTTTATTTGCTGGGAGGATGACCTGGCGGGCTGGCACCCGGCCATGGGGCTGGCGTCTGCAGGACGACACGGAGCACGGAGCGAAGCCTCGGGGTGAGCTCCTCTCCGCTGTGCCGGGACGGCGGCGTTGGCTCCCACCGGGACCATCGTCCCCAAGGACGGCCACCCTCAGTCCCTGAGGTTAGGGGCGAGCAAGAGGATGGAGGATGGAGAGGAGGACTGCCGAAATGCCATGTGTTTTAACCCTTTCCCGAGAGCCTCTTCCCGGAGAGGTTGTTCTCCCGGGAGCCTGTGTGCACCGTGAGATGTGTTGTGGCGATGGCAGAAATGCCGACCCTGCTCTCCGCCTGCCCCTCGAAATGCCCGGAACGTGAAATCAGGACCCTCTGCTTATCGCCCGCCGGCGGGGCACGGGTGGGCAGGGAGTCAAAGGAAACTTCTCCTGCCCCGACCGCGGCGAGGGTAAAGAGGTGCAGCGAGCACATGTGAGCGGTTTCCTCCTCTCCAGCTCAGGACTGTCAGAGGATGATTAATGGCCAACGCCGCAGAACTGCCTTGATTGCCAAGTGCTGTATTGTTAGCACTGACATGTAACGAGCCCGGACATACTTTAACACAATTCTGCACCATAATCTGCAAATAACGTTCGATAGACTTAATTTGTTAAGTATTTCCCCCCTCACAGTCCCTCTCCCCACCTCCTTTCCCTTTCAAAGCCATGTCAGAGTGGCCAGGGGCCCGGCTCAGCGCCCCCCAGCCCCGCTGCAGCCCCAGCTCTCGCCGGGGAGTTCCCTTGCTGGGTTCGGCTGCTCCTTTAGGTTTTGGCTAGGTTTGGTTTTCACTCTTCTCCACAACCAAACAAAAAAATCAACTTTTTATGCATTTTCAACCCTGTGCAAGTTCAATTCCCCGCTGCCACCACACGCCGGTGGGAGCTGCAATAGTTACCGGTAATTTTGGGGTTCTGCCAGATGACTTTGGGTCTCCCCAGGCCAATAAACAGGTCACTGCGCCAGCCGGTACCCGGGCGAGGGGCCCCTTGCACCCGGAGTGGCTCCCAGCTCCGGGGTAAAAGCCCCGGTGGAGCTGCGGTGAGTTACAGCAGCACCGAGCGCTCACGGAGCACAACTCATCCTCCGGGCACTTTACAGATATTGTATTAAATAGTTATTACGCATCACGGTTAGCGAAACACAGGGTTTGCATTTTAGAGCAGCTTCCCCAGGAGTGCCAGAGCGGCCAAGCCTGGGGAGGTGAGCGGGGCCGTGCCGGAGGGCTGGGAGCACCGATGGGTGGGGACAGGGATGGGATGGGATGGGATGGGATGGGGATAGGGATGGGGTTGGGATGGGAAGGGATGGGATGGGATGGGATGGG
>RSEF01000022.1:3834427-3852547 GCA_003993805.1 Himantopus leucocephalus
GCTCTTTGCAGAAATACAATGGTTTTTATTTCTTATAAATGTGTGTCACTGGGTGTCAGGCATTTGGTTCAACTCTGCTGGCAGAGGATTCCTGTCTCCCTCATTCTTTCAAGTGTCCCTGCCTGGGACCGCTCTTTTTAGCCAAAAAAAGAGGAAGTTGTGGGCCAAACCACCCAATTCCCTACATGATTTTTAAGTGTAGCAGCTCACAAGACTCCCTGCTAGTATAGGTAAACAAATGGTTTATCCAGCTGTGCAGCTCTCAAATCCAGACTGGCATGTATTAAGATTGTGTGGCTCCCATTCATAGGAATGTCAAGAGATCACATTGAACCAGCCAGATGAAACTCATCTTAGCCTAAACATGATGGCCTGATATCACAGCATTGGACAGATAAAAAGTCAGAAAGAAAAAAAGGAGTGTGATACAGAAAGGGGAATTGTTCCTTTCCTTAAATGTCTTTGCTAGGAGTCAGGGAATTTCAGTATCCTGCAGGATTAGGCCCATTACAAAATTGTTGATATTGCAGAGAAACAGCTTTCCGACATCTGTCCAAGGGGCAGAGCCCGTAAAGGTTAAAATCGCCTGCCTCTACGTGCCAGAATCTTAACCTCAATATCCCAGACAAAATCCCATCTGGGGAATTACATTCACAGTCACAGACTTCATCTGTACAGCAGTCTGCTGTGCTGTTCTTGGAGTCCTGTGCAAATGTCGTGGGTAAATACCACTTTTTCAGTGGAACAGTTGCTGCGCTTTCAGCACGAGAGTTAGTGGCTGGCTAGAGAATAAAGAGTGTTCTCAGCCCGCGTGACAGGGGTAGTAATAAAAACCTTATGTTTATAAAATGCTTTGAGGTCTTCAGTTGCAGATGCAATTTACTTAATGCTATCATCCTGCAGCGTTTTAGATGTAAATTGAGATCCCATTCTTGGGTTTCCCATGTTGTTCCCTCTTCCCCTTGTTTTATCCCATACAGTTTAGGTTGGGTACTGGCCACTTTAAAAAGTTTCCAGCTGCAAATGGTGCGTATGTGGCTGGAAATAAAAATCTGGATATGAGAGCATGTGTTTTCTTCCAGATGCTGCATTTCTTGCAAGAGAGAAGGCAAGAGCTGATGCTGAATGCTACACTGCTATGAAAGTAGCCGAGGCTAACAAGGTATTGTTATTTACTTACGCTGTGCCTTGAAGCAGGGCTCCTTACATTAGGCTGTACAGAAATACTCAGCAAAAGAGCCATCTGTGATTATTGTTTGCTTGTTGTGTCTCTTTGTTTAAGTCAAAAAGCAAAACAAAGCCATCTCCTCTTAGAAAAGTTTTCATTGAGACTGAAACAATTAGATCCTTATTTGCAAATTCATTTTCTTCTCTGGACAGATAAATTTATGTCAGGATATGTGAAATATCTGGTCATCTCTGGAGACAGCTCTGCTGGATGCTAATGGGGCCATGGCTCCCTCTGTAGATAGAGTATCAGTTTCAGTGTTGCCCTTTCACGCTGTGTTAATCAGAAATGTCGATTCATTCCAACCTGCAGGCTGGCGAGCAGTCAAAGCAGGGAGAGCTCTAGAGTGACAGGCAAGCTTAGAGTAAACAAGTGTGCAGGTAAAGAACAAATGGAGCTGATCTTATACACCAAACTAATTACAATTAGCCTGGCAAAGCCTTGGTCCTGCAAAAGGAGGAAAACAAAACAAAACAAAAAAACCAGAAACCCTAGAAACAGACAAGTTATATGGATAGAACTGCCGGGCTTGTTGTTGCCTACGGCACGTTCCCAGGACATCCCCCAGGAAGACTTTCTGTTTTGTAAGGGTCAGTGAGAATGGACAGAGGTCTGGGATGTTTGTGCACAAGTTCTGTCCCAGTTACTCTATCCTCTGTGTTATAATGTCATTATCCTGAACGAATGAGCTCTGGTCTCCGAAACAGTCTCGTCAATCTACTCTCTGGAAAAAAGCCAGTTGTATTTTTCTTTCCAGTAGCTTTCATTGCAAGGGCTTTCAGTGAGTTATGTGCTTTCGAGCATCTCCATCTCTGGTACATTTGGATTGAACGTTTCCCCAGCTGCTTCCGTCACTTTCTCATTTTGCCGTTTAGTCACTGGGATTTAGAGCTTCACTGAGACATACTGAAAGAGAGCCTTCTTCTGGGCACTGTCTTTTCAGCTGAAGAGAGGATGAGCATGCCTGCTAGTGTTGTGGAAAAATAGATGCCTCGTATGCTCATGACAGAAATTTGCTTTTGACCAAATCCGAGCTGTTGGTGATCTGTTTTCTTTTTGTGCAGCTGAAGTTAACTCCTGAGTACTTGCAGCTGATGAAATACAAGGCTATCGCAGCAAACAGCAAGATATATTTTGGCAAAGATATTCCAAACATGTTCATGGACTATGCGGGAAGCCAGACCAAATTTGCAGAGGGACTAGGAGAAGGAATCCAAGAAGAGGATGGGGCAGGAACCAGTGAGGACACAAAACTACTTCATAACGTCAATTGAAAAGAAAGATTTCTATTCGTTTTATATCAGAAGAAACATGAACTGGGAAGTTCCTTTTTGTTTTCCCCCTTTCCTGTACTGAAAGAGATGAATCAGACTTAATCCTTTCAATCTTTTGTATGACAATTAGACACAAAGACTTTGGTATTTATGGAGTGTTTTTTCTTGTAACTGCTAAGCAGCCAGTTCCACGTATGTCCTCTAGACGCACCTCTCCCTGCTCTTGGACATACAGACCAAATTATTCTGGAGAGGCTAGCTAGACTACCTGTTCTGCAGCCAGCTTAGATGGATACTTAATTTTGGATTGAGGTGGTCCGTAGCAGTTGGAAGTAAAGAAATTTTGAGGTTTTGGAGGGAGGGCAATTGCTGCTACAACTTGGTTTGTTTTTTTTCTTGTTGGAAATTTCAAGTACTTTCTTTCAAACCCCTTTTAAAAAAAGGTGCTACTTTCGTACACTACGCGTGTCTGCTTGAAGGCCCGGACCTTAGCCAGATGGCAGGTTGCTGCCCGTTGTGTGGGGCGCTGGGACGATCTAACAGCCGGTGTGCATGCTGCGGGCCCATCCCAAGCGCGGGCTGGAGAAAATGCACGAAACTACCTTTGACTGAGGTCTGAGCCGACGTGTTTTGCCTTGGTAGGGCAGCTGAGGCCACGTGCACAGTGAGTTACAGAAGTTCAGCTGAAATCCTGCAGGTTACCTAGTTACCGGGGGGGGAACTAAGCCTTAGACCACGTATCACGCAGGTAGTGGCCCAAACTGTTCATTTTTTGCATCTTAACACTATTTTGGTTTCCATTTGTCATATTTGGGGAGGGCAAAGGAGAGTGTGTTTTGAGGCTTTTGCCAGCAGTTTAGCTGCTATGTGAGGGGTGTGGGCATGCTGCTGCAGGCAGTGTCCTGCCAGTGGATAATTGGACTTGATTTTCAGTGAAACCAGACTGCAAGCACGGTACTCGTCACAGTCATCATAGTTAGAAAAACTAGGGAGAAAAGAATTTTTGTCTCAGGGACCCTGACTTTGCAAAAGGCCTTGCTGGCAAGTAACTGCTTGAATGACTAGTCCCATGGTCATTACAGTAGGTTACTTGCCTCTGCAAGACCAACTGGATTTCAGTGTTTACAGTGTCTTACTAGAAAGAGGACATTCAGGTAAACTGAAATGAATGGAACTGAGTTACTGTTTCTTTGGGTTGTTTTTTTTCTGAATAGACCTCGTGAAAGGAAGATTTCCTAATAGCAAAGGACACAGAACATCAAACTGAAAAGTCACAGCACAAAGGAAAGAATCTCTGGACTGTCCAAAGATAAATTTTCCTTTTTTACTCAGAACAATGCTATATAATGTACCTTTCATTTCAGAAAGCTTCACATACCAGATGCAAAGAGGTAATAGGGTTTTGTTTTACATACATGCAAAACTTGAGGGGGTGTTAAAGACAAAAGTTCAGGCCTAGAGAGAACATTTTTTTTTTTCTCTCCCTAATCCATCTGCCACTTGGCAGGAGAGCCTGTTTATTAATTGCTGTTATAATTTGCGGCCAACATACTAGTATGAGATGATGCCAGTGTAAGTGCTAACTTAGTTGTCAGAGACCAGCCTACTCCATTTACAATCTTGTGCCCTAAACGCTTGCTACCTACTACACTTGGTTTCACTCTTCAGTGTTTTAAATATGCATTAGTCTTTTTAATAAGGCAATCACACTAAGATAGAATTCTGATGAATTTCAGCTGCTGGTTCCAGTATTTTTACTCCAGTTTTCTTTTCCCTCTTAGGAGAGTGGCTATTCATACTCGAAAATGCAAAATAAAAGATAAACATCAGTTTCTGCTGGAGGAAAGTCCCATCTCCTATGAGTTGTCTTTGTATTTGTTGGAAAATAGGAGCTAAGGGAAGTTCCATCTCCAGACCTGTGTACTACATTAGACAACACAGCGGTCAAAAAATTGCATCAATAGGTAGGCAGTAATATTACTGACTTCTATAAATAGGTCTGTGCAGGAAGATTATGAACAGGGAGTAGCAGAAACTTAGGAATGAGGTAATAGTATCTAAACCTTTGAGGATGATCTCATTAGGGATTGTTCTGCATTCATGTTAGAGCTTTCCATTAGTAACTAAAACCTACTTTTTGCGCAAGTATTTTTCACTAATGAAAAGACCCAAATAAGCCAAAATGGTATTATAAAGTATGTTTTTGTATGACTTCACGGTAAGACAGTAGTTTGGAATAAATAGGTCTTAATGATTTTTTTAATTGAAAGCATTACTGCTAAAGTATTCTTGTAATTTAGTTAAATTGTAATAACAGTAAAAAAGCAAAAACAAAGGCAAAATCATACGAGTCTTCACAAGCCAAAATCCACTATTGCGTTTTCATTCAGGTTTCTTGATTATATATATAACTTCCTTAATTTTCCAGAGTAGATCTGTCACTACAGGTAAATCTTTATTCCATCTATCTCTTTAACTGGCATTTTGTCCTAATTTCTGTAATCCGCAATCTTCAAATGAAGATCTGAATTTTAAAACCACTCTGTATAACAAACACAATACAGGTTTGTGGCACTGCTGATATCTGAGAATTGCTGGCAGGAGCACAGTAATGCTTTACCAGTACAGTCTTTGATCTTCTTATGTATTGAATTAAAAGCCTTTTTATTTTGGTATTTGCTATGACAATAAAATGGCCTTCAATTTTAATATCGGTCTCTTGGTTTTTTTCATGGATAACCTTTAACACAGTGTGTAGGTATATTTGCAGGCGCAGGTTTACCAGAGGTGACACCAAGGCTGCTGCTGCTCCGGTGGGAGCGCATGGAGCTGCGCGGTGCTGCGGACGGGTGCTGTGCTGGCAGGAACACGCCTGTCCTGCTGCATGGCGCCAGTTCTGCCTCCCCTGTGGGCAGGAGAGAGGAAAGTGGAGCTCCAGCTGAAGAAGAGGGGCAGAGGTGTCTCTATCAGCTGCCGCAAGCGTCTTTCGGCCCCACTTCGCAAACCAGATTGGTGAAAAATACAGTAACGAGGCTTCAGTGGCAAGTATGTAGGATTTGGTAAAGTTTGCAGAAAATCATTGTCATGTTTTACCAGACAAAGGGCAGGAACCTTCTGGGTATTTTTACGCAGCTGTGTAAATACTGTCACTGCGCAGAATATGGGGAGGGAGAGTTAAGTTCTGCGCATTAAGGCAAATATTTCAGTTAATGGGTTCCAGCTGGCAGTCTCCCATGCTTTCCATCCGACTTGCTGCGATGAAGGCCAGCGTTGTCCGTGGCTTGGCGGCGTCCCCCCAGGCGCAGCCCACCGCCCGCCCGGCCCTCACGGCTCCAGCGGGGCCTGCAGAGCGAGCGGTGTCGCCTCCCTTGGTTTTTGCGAAGTCTTTATTCTGAAATTTGCACCCTAGGGAGACCGCTGGGAAGAATGTGATTTTTTTTTTTAGGGCTGTGCGGTGGGTTTGCTTGCCCTTGCCCGAGGCTGGCGGCTGCTGGGTTTTCTTTCCAGTCGTGAGGGCCAAGGGTTTCTGCAGACGCCTTCCTCACAGCCGAGCGAAGGCAGGCAGCCCCAGCCAGGCCCCGCGGCCCAGCCTTCGCCCTCAGGCCCCCGTGGAGGCTGGCGGCCCACCCCGAGCGGCTCGGGGGGAGCGGCGGCCGGGCCTCCGCTCTGCCCTCCGCGCTGCCCTCCATGGCGGCCGCCGACCTTCCCAACATGGCGCCGCCGCCCTCAGTCCCGCCCCGCCGCTTCCATTGGTCGGCGGTGCGCGGCGGAGCGATCCCATTGGCCGCGGGGAGGAGCGACGCGCGCGCGCGCCTGTGTGTGTGTGGCGGAAGGCGGCGGGGCGGGCTGGGGATGTGGAGAGCGGGCATGGCCGCCGGGGACGGGCTGGGCCCGGCGCTGCGGGCCGTCACCGAGCAGGTGCAGCAGGCGGCAGCGCGGAGGCCGCAGGTGAGGGGCGGCGGGGCCGGGGTGGCGGCGGGGGGGAGCTCTTACCCCGCCGGGGTAGGCCCGCTCGCCGTGGCGGCTGGTCCTCCGTCACCATAGAGACGGGCCCCGCATCGTGAGGGCAAGTCCTCCGTCACCATGGAGACAGCCCCCCATCACCACAGAGACGGGCCCACCGTGGAGGCGGGTTTCTGTTCCCCCCAGCGAAGGAGGCAGGACCCCGTCATGGTCCTGAGAGATGGGCCTCATCCCGACTAGAGCCAGCCCCCCCCTAGGGACGGGGCCCCCATCACCGTGGAGGCCGCCCTGACCCCCTCCCATGGCCACCCCTGGCTGTGGGGTGACCTGACATGGGGCTGGGGGACCCGGCCGGGCGCTGCAGGATGCTGGGGAGAGCGTGGGGCAGGTTGGAGCCTCCCCCGGGCGTCCCCGTCACCCGCGGGTGCTTCTGCAGGGACTCCCGGCCGTGCAGCCGCGGCTGGTGGCCGTCAGCAAGACGAAGCCGGCAGAGATGGTGATCGACGCCTACAGCCACGGGCAGCGCAGCTTCGGGGAGAACTACGTGAGTTGGCTGGGCCCCACGGGTCTGCGAGCGGGCCCCCACGCCGAAGGCAGGCGCTGGGCAGCCCAGTGCACAGGGAGCGAGGTTTGGTTATAGTATCGGGCTCCTGGCTTTGTATTTATGAGGTGCACATTGGTCCCAAGAACACCCGTTCTAGAGAGACCATTCTTACAGCAGTGCAGGCACAGCTGGAGTGGTTTTAACAAGAGATTGTCTTGAATTCTCCTAGGTTCAAGAGTTGCTAGAAAAGGCATCAGACTCCAGAGTAAGTACCCAGCTCCTTACATATTCCCTCTCCTTGTATAGCTGTGCCCTGAGAGCTGTTCAATAAAAGTCCTGGGTTTTGTTAGGGATTTGGCAATGGAGACTGTTTGAGCCTTGTCGTTTCAGGTGAATGGTGGGGTTATTCTTAGCTCTTTGCCTCTGCCCCATTCCCCCTCCTTGCCTTGCTGGCTCCAGAGGATTCTGTGAATACGTGCGCCTTAGTCATAAAGTATTTGCCTGAACAGTGCTTTACCTTTTGTGCTTTCTGCTGTAGGAGATGCTCAGTCCTCATTTGAAAAAAATGGTGACACTCAGTTTGGGGAAAATGTCATTTTATGACTGTTCAGTTACAAAAGAGCTTTGCCTTCCCTATTCACTGTGTAATGCTCTGCAGCCGCAGCCCTGTTCCTCTCCACATTGTGAAGCAATCTCAGTACATACCACAAGCAGTGCCTGAACTGTGTATTTCAGGGTAAACAAAAAAAGAAGATTGGGTGTCTGGTATTTTGTTTGTGGGGAAACTAGGGCTTAAGTACTGTGTGGGGGAAGATGGAATTGGCATTCAAGCCTAACTGTTCCTCTCTGCTTGCAGATTCTGTCATCTTGTCCGGAGATTAAGTGGCATTTTATTGGCCATCTGCAGAAAAATAACGTCAACAAGTTGATTGGTAAACCCTTTTTAATTTTACGTGCAGTGACCCTGTGGGCAGTAGTCTTCCAGTATTCAAATAATAACAACCTCAAGTACATTAACTCACCGGTGCCTGGCTCTGTGAGAGAGCTGAGCTGTAGGTACAAAAATTTCTGTGCCAGCAGAATTGCCCTCAGGCTGTGTTTTCTCCCCAGCTGTCCCTAACCTGTTCATGTTGGAAACGGTGGATTCGGTGAAACTGGCAGACAGAGTCNATTGCCCTCAGCCTGTGTTTTCTCCCCAGCTGTCCCTAACCTGTTCATGTTGGAAACGGTGGATTCGGTGAAACTGGCAGACAGAGTCAACAGCTCATGGCAGAAAAAAGGGTCATCTCAGAAGCTGAAGGTCATGGTGCAAGTTAACACGAGCGGAGAAGACAGTAAGTGGCTTTTTCTGATGATACACAGATCGGTCTTGCTGACTTGATGGAAACAACCTGAATGGGGTGGGTTGATTTGTGCTCTTAAGGAGTTTCTCTAAGCTCAAATGAAACGTGCTCATCTGTTGGCTTCTGCCTGGCTGTGGGGGGGGGAGGTCTCTGGCAGAGCTTGGCACAAATCTCCTTGTTTCTTGCCAGGTAAGCATGGCCTTCCACCCGGAGACACCACAGCTGCTGTGGAGCACGTCATCAACAAGTGTCCAAGCCTGGAATTTGTGGGGCTGATGACAATTGGCAGCATCGGGCATGACCTTAGTAAGGGGCCAAATCCTGACTTTCAGGTGAGATCTTCTAGAAGAAAATGTGAACTGTTGGCTGGCTTCCACGTTACAGTCTGTTGTCTGTGCCAGCCAAACCAGCACGCAGTCAAGCTGTAAGTCTGACTGTAGATTGTCCATAGAAAGACCTTGTTCAGAGTAGTACAGACCTCTGAAGTGTCAGTATTAACACAGGTGTTAGGCTCATTTCTGCAGGTGCCAGGTGCCCATATGTGTTCAGTTCCATTCCTTCTCTGAAGCTGTAGCCAGGACATCGGCAGGGGCAGCTTGTGCAGCAATTATTGTTCTGGATCCTCTGGTGCTGCTTTTGGATGAGGTTTGTGTCAGCCTTCGTTTGCGCACTGTATGCACAGGGCTGCATCAGGCAGAGAAATGGGGTCTGTGTTCCTCGTCTGTCATGCTGGTGTGATAATTGGATGTCTTCAGGAGATGCGTAGACTTGTAAGTACGGGTGTTGTCAGTAATGTAGGCTGTAATGGGAAATCTCCAGGCGCTGTTACGGTGCTGCAGAGCAAATGGGAAGGGTGGGAATTGCACATTCTGTGGGAAGGAGACTTCAAAGAAAGGCAGAAATCATCTGTAAACCCCTGAAACTGAGCTGGCGTGGCTGTCAAGTGTATGATCCTCTTTTCTTTCCTCCTCCCTTCTAGATGCTGCTATCTTTGCGGCAGGAAGTGTGTGAAAAGCTGAATCTCCCCGTTGAGAAGGTGGAGCTGAGCATGGGCATGTCCACAGACTTCCAGCATGCAGTAAGTCTGGTTTCCTTTTGCCACCCCTTCTCTCAGGAACCAAACGTACCAGCACGGGCAGTAGGCACCCCAGCGTCCAGCCCAGGCGTCATCCAAACACGCCTCTTAGGCCTCCCCTTGGATGGCGATACTGCTGGTGCTGTTCCATGAAAAACAGCTCTCCTGGTCCTGGGGTAGTTCTGGGTATCAAAACAGACCCTAGCTGTAGCTGCGGATGGCGGGTACGTGGGGAACTGTCCTTCTGTGACATGGCGAGCATCGAGGCTGGTTATGGACTGTGTTGGCAGGTGTGGGTGGCAGCCCGGCCCTGAACTCCTTTCTGTCTCTTCGTAGATAGAGGTTGGATCCACAAACGTCAGGATTGGAAGCACTATTTTTGGAGAGCGAGATTATTCCAACAAAGCAGTTGGTGGCAAGGCCCCTGCTGAAGCTAAAGGCGAAACGGAGACCTTGACAGTGCAGGGTCATTAGATGGAAAAAAAAGTGGCCTCGACAGAGGACAGATGATGGGAGACCTCACTATGCATTCTTACCTCCCTCCATGTCGGCACCTGATCATGATGGTGAGAGGGATTCCTCGTAACAGAACAGAGGCCAGAAATGCCTCATAATTTATTGTGATTATAGAGTACCCATAGAAACTGGAAATTTTTATAACCAACAAACAATAAGAAAATTTATGGTTGAAAGTGACTGTGGTATCTTGGCTCCTTCAGGGTCATTAAGAACAGTGACTTTTGGATTACTAGGTTGAAGAAACTAAATATTTGTCAGGATGGAGTTGTTAATGAGCAAGATTTATCTGCAGCATTGTTGGTGATTATGTTTTCACTGAGGACTAAATTCTTCATTAAATAAGTTATAATCTTGCCAGAGACCTATAAATGTTTCCCCAAATAAAAGTTTTGCACATGATCACTGCTGAGGGATGCTTACATAGAAACTGTGATAGAGACGTGCTGTGACACTGGAGAGACTAATCCGTTTAAACAGGAGGACTAACAAGCACACGAGGATGGATAAGGAGCACAGTTGCCAGCATGAGTTCATGGCGTAACGTTTTGGATGCAGATCACAAGTGTGGGAGTGTCTTTTCGGCTGAAGTTTATATTTGTCCTTTCCAGGCTGACACTGCTAACTTTCCCCCTTGGTTCCATGTCTGTTCAGATCGTCTGGGATGCTTTCAACCTTCCCGTCCCCTCTTGTGAAGTGTTGTTGGGAGTTATTTTCATTCTGCATAGTAGTTCTTGACGCTGTAAGTTCTTTTTGGTCAGAATGGGGCTTTCGTGCAAGGTCCTTGGTCTACCATCAGCTTGCTGTTGCTTTCCAAGGCAAGTCGCTTGACTGTTTGGTGCCTCCACCATCCTGTCCACGTCCATATGAGGATTGTAATACTTTCTTGTCTCACAGGGCAGCAGGGAGGTTTGCTAAAGGCCTTTTGGGAAGAGTACTTCAGAAAATAAGGTATTACTGTTCCGCTGTGTTCTATGTTCCTGAAAAAAAATCTAGTCACCACTGACAGCTTCTAGGCCACGTCTTAATATCTTAAGGGCTGGTCTAGCCTTCGCTGCTTCTGGAAGAGGGAAATGACCCTTTCACCGCAGTAACTGTTTCAGTCAGATGTGAGCAGAAGCTCCAGCATCATGTCACGTGCTATTTGCCCCACGGTAGCTACGGCGAGTCTCTCTGGTAACCTGTGTTACACCTACATTTTTGGGCTTTTGTGTGCTGCTAAGAGGAGGAGACATCGGTTGCCGGCAGAAACATCCCTCCCAGGCTTTTCTCTGTGTGCGTGTGGTTAAATCTAGCTGTTGGTTTTACTCTCTGACTATAAATACTGAATGTAATTGAAAAGAGTCAACTCTAACACCAACCTGTCATAGCTACATGGTTTAGAAGCAACATGCAGTCTGAGCTGCCCTCCTCGGCACTGCACCATGTGTTGTTTCATAGTCTATTAATAAAAAGTGGTGAATTTTAATACCATCTGTGCCAACTATAAAGCTATTAAAGATGTTATTTTTATGTTCCAGCGTTGTGAATAAATGCCCTGAGTTGTCGTTGAAGCTATGTCCCTAACCTGGAGCTGCTGTTGAGCGAGACTTGCTTCTCCCGGGGTGGAGGGAGGAGGGTGGTTTGCAAGACAGCTGAAACAGAGCTGGCAAAGAAAGTGAAGCTTTCTTTGATCAGAAGGGGAAAAAAAATAGCTGCTGAGTTGGGCGAGATGTCAGATGGCGTGAGCTGTTTCTGGAGAAGCCCTCTGGGTGGCACTGCTCCCCAGGTCCGGGGCAGCGCTCCTGCTCCACCGAAGGAGAGACAACAGCTGCTGGCGGACAGGTATGGCTCAATAACGAGTCTCAAAAATGACTGCATGTCCCACCTGATGGTTGAAGTGAATCCCTTCCTCTTCCACCTCTCTCTTCCCCGAATTTCAGAAACGCACACTGACCACAGATCTCCTGTTTGCAGATTTCACAACCTTAAAAGCCTTTCATTTATTTTACAGAGCAGAGTCAGGACACCGCTTCTCTCTGACTTTGATTCCAGCCTGCAGAGAGTGCCGGTGTCCCTGCAGGTTTGCTTGCCACTTGTGAAATGCTGGCTGGAGCTCTCCATAGCAAACCAGGAACCAAAGTGACGGGCTGCCTGCGCTTACGGAGCTAGCCCAGCCCCGGGCCAGGCAATTCTGAGCCCGAGGGGTTGATTGGGGACCCCCTGCTCCGCTCACCCCGCGCTGACGGCCCTTTCCCACCAGCTGGCGGCTCCAAAACCGTCTGTGCTGCTGCAGTTCTTTCTGTCCGAGCACAGAGCAGCAGGGCGGGTTCACGTTGAGAGTTGTCTTGCGTTGTGGCTCACGTCCCCTCTTGCTTTTCCTCTCTCAGGCATTTTGTGCTTATTTCCTGAGTTGGAACTGGATGCGAGCCAAGCTTAATGAAGTAGTAAATGGTGTAAACTGGGAGGTGAGTGTGCAGGGGTGGCTGTGGGGTAGGGCAAGGCTTCTCCTGGCTTCCGTGTGCCCTGGAGCTCTGGCTCGGCACAGTGGTATTTAAGGACCAGACCGGCTCATGAAAGCGTGTGGTCTTCTGCTTTTCTGATCTGCCTGCTTACTGCCTGCTAAAACGCTTAGGGCTCCGTCACCTTTGATGGTGGCCGCCTGCGTGAGACCGTGGCGGAGCTGTGCGTCTCTGGAGAGCCGTGCCGCATGGCGCTGGGGAAGCTCTCGGCTGTGGGACACCTCTCCCCTCCAGCCGGGCTGTGTCCGGGCCGCGCAGGTGGCCTGCGGGGAGCAGCTTGGGTGCTGTGCCTCGACGGCAGCGCCGGCTGCAGCTGTGGCGGCCGGTGTTGGGCTGTGACAAGGCGCTGGAGAGGAGAAAGGAACAGCGTGAGCTTCTGCTCCCTTGCTCTGCAGCTGTTTCTCTCGCCTGTCCTGCTTCCAACTGGCTTTTTTTTCCTTCTGACCACGCTGTGCCCGAGAGCTTTGCCGTGCTCCTCCTGCGACCGAGCCTCCCCGAAGCCCGTGCAGCGAGCAGTGCCCACCGGTGCCTTCTGTTCCTCCTCGAGGTACCCACCTCGAGCCCGAGCCAGGAGGGTGCGGAGCCGCGGTGCCGGTGACGCCGGACACCTGTCCGGGGGGAGCGGGGCGCAGACCACCCACTCCTTCCGTGGAGGTCACCCGGCAGATGGTAACTGTTGGTCACTGGAGTGGAGCCAACGAGCGGGAGATGAAAGGCTCCCTGGCCTCTTAATGAACCACTCCCCGCTCAGGCACCGCGGCCCCCTGCGACACGAGCTTTATTTACATCTATTAAAAGCACTTGGCCGCTTTATTGAAGCAGCAGTGCTCTCGCTCCCCGCTCCTCGGGGCAATGTCACTGTCAATATTTGCCTTGGAGGAACGCGTCCAGCAGACCCAGGCTTGTTTTGCGGCCAGAGGGACTCCTCCTCCCTCGTGACTCTCAGCCCGTGCTGCTGCTGGCCCATGGCGCAGGCGCCGTCACCTCCCGCAGCAAAGGCACGGCCCCGGGTTTCCCGGCAGTCCCCTGAGGTGACCCTTGTTTCCACGCTGTCCCCTGGATGGGGGCTGGCCAGGCTGACCCCCCCAGACCCGCGCTGGCACGCCGAGCAGGACTTCGCATGTGTTATGGAGAAAAACTCTTCCCGGGGGCTTGGGGAGCACCTGTGGGCAGACTCGGCTGCTGCGAAAAGGGATAAAGCTGTTGATTATGCTGGACGGGGTGATGGGCTGCTGCTTCGGCAGTGATGGTGCCCCCGTACTCGGCACTGGTGAGGCCCCACCTCCAGTGCGGTGTTCAGTTTTGGGCCCCTCAGGACCAGACAGGCACTGAGGGGCCGGAGCGTGTCCAGAGAAGGGCAGCGGAGCTGTGAGGGGTCTGGAGCACACGTCTGATGAGGAGCGGCTGAGGGCACTGGGGGTGTTCAGCCCGGAGAAGAGGAGGCTGAGGGGAGACCTTCTCGGTCTCTACAGCTCCCTGAAGGGAGGGGGTAGCGAGGGGGGGTCCATCTCTGCTCCCACGGAACAGGCGACAGGACAAGGGGAAATGGCTTCAAGTTGCAGCAGGGGGGGTTTAAGATGGATATTGGGAGAAATTTCTTCATGGAAAGGGTTATTGAGCATTGGCACAGGGCAGCGGTGGAGCCACCATCCCTGGAGGTATTTAACAGACGTGTAGACGTGGTGCCAAGGGACACGGTTTAGTGGTGGACTTGGCAGTGTTGGGTTAATGGTTGGACCTGATGATCTTAAAGGTCTTTTCCAAATGAAACAATTCTGATTCCATGATTCTCCTTTCCTGGCTCCTGGGCAGATGGGCTGGGCTGCCAGAGGCCATCCTCATCCTCCGGGAAGTGCCGGTGCCGGAGCAGCAGCCTCTCCCATTCGAGGCACTCTCTGAAGCTGCTGAGTCCAGGCACCGGTCACTCCCCTTTCTCCCCAAAGCCAGGCTTGATTTTTTTTTTTTTAATCAGATAATATCCTTTGTGTTGCAAAGTGTCTGGAGCCGAGCTTGGCCTCCCTGCCAAATCGCCGGCCGAGCCGGGCGCGCGGTGCACGCAGCTGATGCGCAGGGAGGTGGTGGGGGCCGAGCCCGGCTCTGCGAGCGGGGAAGGGTTTGGAGGGACACGAAAGCGTCTGCTCCCCGATGGGTGGCACTCGGTGCCCGGCACCCCTGTCCTCCGCGGGCAGGCGCAGGGTGCTCGGCTTGCATGAGAAAATCAAGATTTGGGGCAGTTCCCTGCTCTGCCGCGGGCAGGTGAGAGCCGGGGGCGGCCGGGAGCCGCTCGCCCCGAGACAGAGCCCGCTGCAGCCCTTCAAAGTGGAAAACGTGTTTATTCCTGGGATATCGGGTTTCCGGCAGGAAGGCCAGCGACTGCCAAGGTTTTTATTGGATCCCAGTGAAAGGAATTTAGAGAGTCCTGCGCCGCTTGTCTTTCCCTGTGCCTGCAGCGCTTAAGTGTCATAAGGAGCGTTTTTACCTTTGAATGGGAGCGAGGGGCACGGGGATTTGGCATCCGGCACCGGCACGGCCGTGGTGATGGAGTTTCAAACAGGTTGCCTTGTTGTCTCCCGGGCAGGAGGCATCAGGAGGGGTCGGGGCTGGGAAAGCACGGAGCGGGGCTTGGAAGTAGTTGAAAGAACCTCAATTCCATCGGGCTCAAAGCACGTGGGAAGTGTTGCTTGAGCTCCTCTCCTTGTAGCGGGGCTGGGGCCAGGTATTTCACATTTGTTACTAGTTTGGACAAGGTTTTGACTGTTCTTGGAGGTAATTTTATAGGAGATTAAAATTCTGAAGACCACGTACAGTGGCTTGATTGCTTCAATGTGTCGTGGAGACAACTCCAGAGCTCTGATTGCCCTTGGATGCTGCCAGCACTGACCAACACCCTCCAGGGCCTGAGATCAGTGCCAAGTCCCATTCCTGTCCACGCACGGGGAGCTCTGGGCTTAGAGCGGGGGTTCCCCGGGGCTCTTCTAGCCCGGCTGTGGAGCCGCTGCCCAGAGGAAGGGGAAGAAGAGGGGCAGCGGCTGTGGTTTGGACCAGGGTCAGAGCTGTACTCGGTAGGAACAGGAGTGTGAGCGGCTCCCAGGCTCTCCCTGCGGAGGAGAAAGGAAAGGGGCCGTTAAGGCGACGCAGAATAACCCGGGGGTGAGTGCGCTCTGGAGCAGCAGGGCCACCGGCAGCGAGGTGCGAGCCCCGGCTCTGCTCGAGGTCCCTCTGAGCGCTCGGTGCTGCAGCGTTGGGCTGTTCCCTCAGGGATGAGCGGCTGAAATCTTGTGTCTTGCTCCCAGCTCTTGTGCTGATGGGCACAGAGGTGCGCAGTGCTGCACAGTGGTTCCCAGGGTCCTTGCAAGCGCTGGAGCTCTTGGAGACAAGGATTTCTTAATTTAGGGCTCGATACAGTGAAAGGAGGCGGCTGAGCCCTGTGCACTGCGGTGTTTCGGGATTTCCCTGTTTGGTGCTGGGTTTGCTGTGCTGTGAGTGCCTGGTGTCCAAATCGGACGTCAGACGAGCAGTCTCCTCTCCCTGTTGGTGGGGACACCCGGGGAGAGCAGTGGCTCCAGCCCGCAGGCTCATCTTCTCCAGAATGAGGAGGGAAGACCACTCTTGCTTTCTGCAGTGTTTAAAGTGGGAGGCAGAGCTCGCCATTTGGGTTTTTGGGGAGGTTTTCATGCTGTGCAGACGCTCGCAGGATCTCTGAGCGGATACTGGACACAAGAGGTTTCCTGTTGCTCTTCCAGCTTCAGCTGCAGGATCTGGGACCAGCATCCTGCAGCGCTGAGCACGGGAGGGTAATTCCTGCAGTGGAAATTTTGCTCAGTGGAAAAAAGGAAAAAAAAAAAGCAGGGAAGATGTGGGTACACTGTTGATTGTTGTTTTTTTACTAACAAGATGATGCTGTTCTCCAGGGCTCTGGGGTCCTGCAGCTGACCCCTGCGGCCAGGGATAGGAGGTCTGTCGGGGGTGCAACTGGCCACGGAAGAGCCCTTGGGGCCACGGTCCTTGTCCCTGCCTGGCACGAGGCAGTGAGTGCCTGGGCAGGGAAGAGCTGGAGAAACGAGGCAACTGCTGGTGAAGTGGCTAACGAGCCGTGCGGGACCCTGGGCTGCTTACGCGCCCAAAGAAAAGTGCATGGGGAAACAGCTCGGGAGCATGTGCTGATGAGTATCTCCTCTTTCCGACGCCCACCGCTGTCACGTGCCGGTCTGGGAGGACCCGTAACGATTCCACACGTGAGATTAAGACACAAACGAGGTCAAATGCTGTCTGCTAAGCTTTATTGTTATCTCCCAGCAATGATTACTGAAACGAGCGATAGAGTAAAGGAGGAAGTGGAGGAAGTAGAGGAAAGGCAGAAGAGAGAAGCAGTATTACGGAGCACAGCAAGAGTATAGCCACCACAACTGACCCTCAGCGTCCTGACGGTCCCCTAATCATCAGACTCATGTTCCTTGGATGACAACGATGGTGGGGGTTCTGGAGGCCCACTCGTAGAGGGACACGGCATGAACTTATAGTCAAAGTCTGCTCGATACTTGACCAATCAGTATAGAAGCCACTTTTGCTCGGCCAATCTTTCTTGGACGATGGTTGCTCCTGATGTGCTCCTGTGGCAAACAAGATGCTGTGGCTGATCGCGGTGGCACAGCTAGCAGCTTAGCTCGGCAAGTTTCAGGTGCTCCTTGCTCCTGTTATGAACAGGACGTGGCTGGTCCGCTTACGGTAAGCGAGTTTTGAGACATTNGGACGTGGCTGGTCCGCTTACGGTAAGCGAGTTTTGAGACATTTTGATCAAGACATCTTAGCAGTCTCCTACAAGCGCCACAGCAAGATGTATTTATTTGGAGAAAGGAGCAGATTTCTTTTCCCCTCCAGGAACTATTGGTCCTGGAGAGAAACCGCATTCCCAGAGCTGTCTCTTGTCTTCGTTCCATGACCCTCTTCCTCCGCTCCCTGGCGCGGGGTCCTGGAGACTTCATTGCCTGCTTTTGATCCCTTTTGATTTGAAGCTGCAGTGAGCCGTGGCCTCGGAGAAGCTGAGCTGCTGGGGGGAGAAAGGGTCGGGGGCAGCGCAAGAGGCAGCGGGGACATGGGAGGGGGGAGCGGGAAGGAAAATATTGAACTTAGCGTGAAAACCAGTGAAGCAAACAGGGAAGGCAAGAACGGAGGAGTGTTAACTGCGGAGCGGAGGCCAGGAGGGGATGGAGCAGCGCAACCATGAGTGAACTGTGTGAGTTTGTGCAGGGGGTTCCTCCATGGCGCGGGGCCCCAGGGTCCTGGCAGGCGCTGGGAGGCCACACGTGCAGGAGGACTGGTGGGGCCATGTGTGTGCTGCCACCCTGTCACAGCACCCTGCGCTTGTCACAGCTGGGATGCCACAGTGAGGCATCACATCATGGCCCATATGGACGATGTGCGCTTCACATCACACAGGGTTCCAGCCCTCCCCGCTAATTCCCAGAGCTCCAGCTCAGGAGCAGGTGGGGCTGGAGCTTCTCGCCCTCCGGGAGGATGCTCTGGTCCATGGCGGCTGTAGCTGTTGGTCCTGTGGGACTTCACGGAGCTCCAGTCCCTGTCCACAGGGGCTCCAGCTCTGCACCATGCAGGACTCAGAGGGACCTGGACAGGCATGAGAGGTGGGCCTGTGCAAACCTCATGAAGTTCAACAAGGCC
>RSEF01000022.1:3852647-3867410 GCA_003993805.1 Himantopus leucocephalus
GGTGTCCCTGCCTGGGGCAGGGGGTGGCACTGGGTGGTCTTCAGGATCCCTTCCGACCCAAACCACTCCACGATTCTGTGACTCCATCTCTCTCCCACGCAGGCTCCAGCTTTGCAGGACCACCCCGAGCTCCAGCCCCGGCCCGCGGGGGTCTCCATCCCTCTCCCACGGGGGGAGAAGCCGAGCCCGTGGCCGTGGCCGGGGCGGGGCGGGCCGGGGGAGGCGCCAGGGCCGGCGGCGGAGCGCGGCGAGCGGGGGGAGGCGGCGCCGCCGGAGCCGCCCCGGGGAGCGGGGCGGCGGCGGGCGCGGAGCCGGAGCCCGGAGCCCGTCGCCCGGGGCCGGGGCCATGCGGCGGGCGGCGGCGCTGGTGCTGCTGCTGCTGGCGGCGGCGCCGAGCGGCGGGGGGGCGGCGCGGAGCTGCCCGGTGCAGAGCCTGGGCTGCAAGTGCTCGGCCGAGCGGGCCAAAGCGCCCGGCGGCCCCGCCGCCCCCCGACGGCGGGTGGTCTGCAGCGGCGGGGGGCTCCCGGTGCCGCCCGAGCCGCGCCTGCTGCCCGACGGCACCGCCACGCTGTGAGTACCGCGCCCCCGCCGTCGCCCCCCGGTCCGCGCCGTCGCCCCCCGGCCCCGGGCATCGCCCCCCGCGGCTGCTCCGGCCGGGCATCTGCTGCGCCGCGGCGCCGTGAGAGGGGTGGGAGCCCACGCGTGGGTCGCGCTGAGCCCGCTCGGTGGCCGNTGCATTTCCTAAGCACGGTTTAAAAGGTAACGGCCACCCGGGGGGGGGGGGGGGGGGGGGGGGGGCGGGAGCAGCGGGGAGACCCCCCGCACCGCCCCACGCCGCGGGTAGCGCTCCCACGGGTGCCGGTGGGGTGAGGGAGACGGGGGCACAGTCCCGCCGTGTCGGGGGGCACAGCGCGAGCGGTTCCTTTTTTCACTTATTTTTTCACTTAATAAGTGAATCTGTACCAACGAAAGCGTCGCTCCGTCCCGCGTAACTTTGTTTAAATCGCGTTAAAGCGGGATGTGGCGGCTGTAGGATAACGGGGGGGACTGCGCTCGCCCCACGGCGCGGCGGCAGCACGGGTTTAAAGTGTGGACGTGAGCTGGAAATCCAGGAAACGGGCTCCTTCTCCACGCTTCCCTCCGCGTTCGCCGTCTGAGCGCTGGGGGAGGATGTTTGTGTTTGAAAGCGAAGGCTCTTACTGGAAATATTTGCTGGAAACAGATCAGGGGCAGTAAGTGGGTTTGGGGTTTGTGCAAAGGGTCTAAAGCTTCCTAAAAGCTTCCTCGCGCCCTCGGTGCCGGGGAGGGTTGGGGTTTCGGCCGGCGCTGGCAGCCGGCGCGCCTGCTCGCTGCAGCAGCGGGTTGCAGGGTTTATTTATAACTCCGGAGGAGATGTTTGAATTAAAATCTGGTTTGGAGGGCAGGGCCGGCAGCGCCGTTGCTGGAGGAGCGTCGCTTTCGCCTCGAGTGTCGTCCCACGAGGGTGGCCCTGCCCACGCAAGGGTGCCCACGGCCTCGGCTCGCCACCTTCTGCTCCTCGGGTGGGTTTTGGTGGACGCTGCAGAGGACTGGGGCTGTGCGGGGCTGGGCTGGGGGCTGCGGTGCTCCTGGTCCCGTCTGCTCTGATGTGCTTGAACCCGCTTGGCTGCGTGTCCGCACGCGCGCTGGAGTTGCTGCTGTGTCGAAAGCATCGCTCGGTTCCTGTGTGCCGTGCCGCTGGCTGCAAAGGGGCTTCGTTTTGGGGTGGCATGTCCACTTTGGGGTGGCTGCGAAGGAGATCCAGCCAATGCCACCGTCCCCCACGTGGAGCACGTTGTGAAACACGCCTGTGCTGCGCGGGTGCCATGAGCAGGGTCTGAACTGTAGCGGTCGTAATCAAAGTGTGAATCATCCTGGAGCACCAGCACTGAGTTTGTCCTGAGCCTCCTCTTGGTGGGGGACGCTGGAGGCCGCAGGGCAGGTGGAGGCTGGGCTCTCCGGTCGTGCTCTCCCTCGGGCAGGCTTTGCTCTTCATTTCTTTCCTCCTACGGCCCTTTCTTGTATGTCAGCCCCTTGCAAATACCCGCAGAGACTTCTGAGTCCTTTGTCAATTTGTATTGGGAAAGGCGTCAGATTAGTTGCCTGCTCTGGTGCTTTCTCCAGCGTGAGTGAGTGTAACCGCAACGCTGAGCACGAGCAGAGCCCCGCTGCAGCCCTGTGCCGGCGAAGCGGCCGAGGTGGGCTGTGCCCAGTGGGGCAGAGGGGTTTGGAGCCGTCCGTGCCGGGGTCGGCTCCCTCGGAGGGGCCGGGATGACCGTGTAGAAGCACTAGGGCATCACACGATCCCACTAAAACGTGACATGAAACCTACAGGCGTAGGCAGAAACCTACAAATATGCGGTGACCCTGGGCTCTGCTCTTGCGCAGTAAACATGATTTATTCTAAACCCTTTCCAGATGGAACAATCAAAACCAGAGGCTCCGGCTTCGGGAGCGTCTCCTGGAGCCGCTGGGGTGCGGGCAGGGAGCGGAGGAGGCAGCAGGGCCCGGGCACGTGGCAAGGGCTGCACGTGCCTTGGGGAATGCCCTGCTGGGGACAGCCAAATTTTGAGCCCCGCAGTTGAGCGGGGTCCGAGCAGGGCTCCTACGTGTGCCCCCGGGATGCCCAAGTACCGTCCGTGCCCCAGGGGTGCTCAGCATCAGTGTTGCCCCAGTCGCAGGAAACGCATGGTGTGTTTTGTGCAGAATAGCGCTTAAAAGCAGAGCCCTGTCCTAGTCTTCCGCCAGTCTGGCCTGGGAGCCAGCGTGCATCAATGCTAACGATGCTGCGCACGGGGGGAGGCTGCTGACACGGGATTGCTGCCGTCCCAGCCACAGCTCCGGCCGCCCGAGCGCTGGCTGGGGATGCGCGGGGCAGCCAGAGGAGGTCTGCTGCCCTGCGGGTCCCTCACCCCGGCTCTCGTTTGGCTTTTTCCCACAGTCTTGGTTTACTTCTTTATTTATCTTTAATTATTAGGCCCGCGCTGAGGAATCCAAGGCTGCCTCCGCGGCAGCTGCTGCTTATTTACCCCCCGCGCCTGAGAAACGCTCGCTGCCATCGCAGCCTGCGGATGGGCAGAGCAGGGGACGAGGGACAAGGGATGCCCGCGGCCCTGGGGACTGGCCCTGCCACCAGCACTGGGCTCGGCTGCGGCGTCCCGGGGGACGTGGCGGTTTTTCTCTTCCCTCGGCGCCTCACGGGGATCGCTGCTTCGGGAGAGAGCAAACCCGAGCGCAGGCAGTGCCCGCAGATGTGGAGCTGCAGAAATTAACTCCATGTGGGGAAGCCGCGGTGGTGGGGAACAGACCCGGTGTGGCCGGAGGTGCTGGGAACCAGTGGCCTTGCTCTGTCCTGGTGCTGGATGTGACCCCCGGGACCACGGCACTGGACCCCTCGAGCTGCGGGATGGTGGCGGCACAGGGAGATGGGGTCCCTCATTTCTTGCCTAAATATCCCCAGCTCTCCCGGTGGTGTCCCTCCGGTCTTAGCTGAGGAACTCATGCTGCGGGAAGACCCGTGGCCGGCGGGTACGGAGCGGCCCGCTGGGACCAGTGCAGGCAGAAGCGCCACCTTCATGGGAGCCGGCATGGGGACATGCGTGGGGTCGGGCGAGTGGGGTGATGCTCACAGGGGTGCGATATCCCCGTGCAACCCCAGCAGACGTTACAAGGCGTAGGCTCTCTGACACCCACCCCTTTTTTATACCTAGAGGTTAATTCTTGTCCCCAGCTCGTCGTGGGGAGGCAGGAGGGATGCCAACCCTAATGGATTGTGCTGTCACCCCTTTTTGACGCGTAGCCCTGCACAGCTCGCCCGGCTGCGGCTGTCTCAGCAGAGCTTGCACCGACGCAGCCCGGGGCACGGCCCTGTGCCTGTCCCCTCCGTCGCGGTCCAGCCTCCGGGGGCTGCGGTCTCCTCGTGGTTTGGGGCCGGGGGCTTTGGCACCTCTCGGGGACATCCCTCCGGCGCGGCTGCGAGGTGCCGGGGCTCTGCAGACGTGTATTAACAAGGCTTTAATTCCCTCCCCCTCCAGCTGACCCCTGTGCTAATCGCCTAATGGAAAAAGCACTGTATCCCTAACGAGACCCAGATAGCCGCGCCGGCCGCGGCCAGCCCCGCTGTCACACGGGCGGGAGCCCAAACCTCTTCCAGATGTGGAATCCCAGCACAGGCCTCATTTATGTGCACAGCTTGATTGCACTGAAATTACAGATTGTCTGCAGGGAATAGAGGGCTTTGACTTATGACCAATTTCCAGTTCTACTTGAACTCCCCTCTCCGAGGCCGGTTTATCCTGGGCCCTGCAGATGGGTTCTTTCCCAAACCTTTTTCAGCTTTTTATTTGTTATTTGTTGGGCTGCGGGTCCGGCAGGTTTGGGTTTGGCTGGGGACCGTGGGTCGCGGTGCTGCCCGGTGCCTGGGAGCATCCCGGCTCTGCCGCCCCGTGCCAGCTCTGGAGGTTTCGTCCTCTCTCCGGGGCTGATTTTTCCTGTGCTAACAAAAGCCGAGGGTTGAAACAATAATTTTCACCATCCGAAATAGCCCGGCGTGACGCGAGGCTGGAGGCAACGCCCCGGGCACGTCGCGGGGAGGGGAAGAGCCCCCGAGCGCCCAAACAAAGCGGGGAGGGGGCGGCCCCGGCCGTGTCGGGGGGTCTCCGTCCCCTTTGGGCTGGGGACCGCGAGGTCCCCGCTGGGACGCTGCCGCCTCCAGAGCCCTTCCCAGTGCCGGAGCCCTCGGCACCTCTCGCCAGCCCCGGGGCCCCTCTTTTTTTCTCTTCCTAAAATCCCTCTGCAAAGCAGCGAGCTCTGCTCGGGGCGCAGCCTGCGCTCTATCTGCTGCGAGCATATGCTTTGAATTAAAGCACTCGGAGAGCAAAGCATAGCCGGCCTCCCCGCCCCCACCGTGGCCCCCCCTTATTAACCTCCGCGCCGCTGCCGCTGCCTTGCCCCCGCCTGCCCGGCCGGGGACCCACCATCTCCCCGCGTCCTTTTTTGGTTGGGTCCAGAGGAAGTTTATTGTTTCAGCAGCCCAGTTTCTGGAGCTGTTATTTATCCAAGTGGATTCCAGCACGCTTGAAAAAACAATCTTGTTTTTTTTCACTTTTGGCTCCTCTTTTTGAGATGAAAAAAAAGAAGAAGAAGAAGAAGGGATCTCTCTATCTCCCTGCCTGCAGCCTCGAGGGGTCCGAGCTGTGAGAGCCCCGGTGCGGGTGGGTTGGAGCGAGGATGCTGAACCCCTTCCAAGGCTGAATCCCCCCGGGACGGGAGGATGCTCCTTGGGGGGCTCCCTCCTGCCGCCCGTGTCCCCACCACGCATCCCCCCATCGTTTCCGTTTGACTCGACGCTCTGGGTCTTAATCCCTGCATTGTCCGGAGAGACTTTTCCAGCCATCGCTCAATTAGCCGATTATTGTCCCAGTGGCGGGGCCATCACCCGGCGGGTGACGGGAGCCGCCTGCCCGCCCACGCACCGCGATGCCGGAGGATCTCAGGGCGGGATGAAGGCGCCGTTGGGCAGGAGGATGCTGGAGCGGCACGAGGACGGTCGGGCGTCGAGGGCTGGGGGTGTCCGCGGGGTCCCTGTCTGTTTCCACCGCGCTGTGCCGGTCGCATCGCTCCAAGCCTGTGTTGGGGGGTACCTCTTGCCGCGGCGTTTGCCGGCGCTGCCGAGGTGAGGAGTCCCAGCCTGGGCCGGCGCCAAGGCACGGCCGAGCGGCGGCTCTGGAGGAGCACAGCTGTGCTTTCATGGGCTGCCAAGCCTGCGGACGGCGGGGACGTGGGGGCACCGCGTCCCCTCCGCACCCCCAGCCCCGCACGGACCTCGGCGAGCATCCAGGGAGCTCGCCTGGCGTGCTCCCCAGCCTGCCGGTGGCAAGAACCGCCTTGGTTGTGGCGAGCAGGGGGGATTGGGCAGGAGCGGGGTTTGCTTCCAGATCCCCGTCCACTTCTGCCTCCAGCCGATCCCTCCTCCCGGCTGGGTGCGAGCGCAGGGGCAGCTCTTGGGGTTTGAAATCTGTCCGTGGGGTTTGGGAGCAGCCCTGCTCCCGCGTGCCGAGGGCTGGGTCCCAGTGTGGGGTCCCGCTGCCTTGCTGTGGCTTGGGGGCTGCTCGTCCGTGACCCCCATGGTCTGGGTCAGGGTGGCCTCGTGGGGACACTTATTCTGTCGTATTTGGGGGTTTCTCGGTTAATCTCCTGTAAGGGGATAGTGCTGGGGACTGCGGACGCGTGGGGCCGGAAAGTCCCGTGGAGCCTGATGGGAACTTCCTGGAAAAAAAACCCCGAAAACATTTTGGAACATAATAGCCATAAAACTAGAGAAAACAAAATAAAACCATGTTTGAGGATGTGAGTTGTAGCAGCGGAGCGCGACCCGGCTGGCTTCTACAGGATGGGGAAAAGATGAGCCAGAAAAACCCAGAAAAAGTTTTATCAGGGAGGAAAGTTTCAGTCAAATCGTTACTGTCAGTGCAATTTTCTTGTGCCAAACACCCAGTTTGGTCGAGGACCTCTTTTCCTTAAGGAGGGGCAGACCAGGCGCTGAGCAGCGGGCCATTGCAGGGGTGCTGCCGTGCTGGGGTCCCGGCTGTTCCCGCGCTCCCCAACAGCCGGTCCCGGGGGGGGGGCGGCAGCTCCGGGGGTGCCTTCANCAACAGCCGGTCCAAGGGGGGGGCGGCAGCTCCGGGGGTGCCTTCGCCCTGGGCTGAAGCTCGCCATGGGGAGGGCGTCCTGCGGCTCTTTCCCGGCCGTCGCAGGCGGGTTGCTGGCCTGGCTGCGGATCAGAGGGGAGGCTGAGCCCGGCGTTGCCTTTTAAGGCGGGGAGTTCTGTTTTTTTGGCAGAGGCGTGGATGGTCCCAGGGGTCTGCAATCAAAGCGAGCATCCCCAGCCCGGGGCTCAGCCCTTGGGGGGCTGGGGGCTGTGCTTCCAGCTGGGTGCAGCTCTCCGGTGCCCTGGCCCCCCTCTCTGCCCGTCTGTGGTTGTAACCCTGGTCCAGCTTGCCCGGGGTGCCCGGCTCCCCCTTGCCCAAAGCCCCTGCGTGTCCTTGGCCATGCTGGGGGCCCCCGTGTCGCCCCGGGCCAGGGCGTGGGAGCACACACGGAAGGTCCAAGACCGGAGTCTCATGCACTCATCTGTTTTCTGCATTTCCAGCTCATGCAGCCCCAAAGGCTGTTTCAGCAGGGTCCAGCGTGCCCCCTGGCTCAGCCGCCAAGCCGGGGGGCGTTCTGCTCGCCCCTGCCTTAGCAGGGAGCCCCTGAGGTCCCCCCATGCGCGCGCAGCCTGCGGAGGCTTTGTCGGGTTGTGAAATCCGCTGCTGCTGGAATTAAAACCTTCTGGAGCCGTTGGGGCCGTCGTGTCCTTGAGCAACAGCCCCAGCTGATGCCGTGACAGGGGATGGAGGCGTGACAGGGGATGGAGGCATGCCACGGGGCTGCCATATCCCAGACGTGGGGCTGCTCTGGGAGCATCCCTGCTGCCCCCTGCTCCGAGCAGGCTCCCGGGGCTGAGCCTGCCACCGGCCAGCACTGGGGCTCACCGCTGCTCTGCTGGGGCTCGCCGAGCCCTGCGAAAGTGGGGTCCCCATGGGGAGGAAAGGGTGAGATGCGGCTCTGGCCGCTGGCGTGTGGAAGCAATTTTCAGGCTGGCGGGGCCACCGGCCGCCTCCGCTCCTCATTAGCACAGGATGCAGCCCCGGGGTGGGGGGCTGCCCCCCAAACCTTCCCTCCCCACCACCCTTTGGCGGTTTGGCAGCCGCCCCTGCTGCAACGCAGCCCCCCGAGCCAGGTCTCGCTCCTGCCCCCTCTCCGGGCAGCCCCGGCGTGGGAGCCCGGCCAGGGCGAGCCGAGCACGGCCGGTGACGGCTGGGTGTCCGGAGGGGCTGGAGCTGTGGAGCACACAGCCGCCATTCAGTGCGGCTGCGGAGCCCGCCCGTGTGTAAACAGCCCCGGCTCCGGCCCTCAATGAGCCCTTTTTTCCCCGCGCCTCCCCCCCGGCCGGGCTCCAGGCTGCCCCCACTGCTTTTGGATCCCGTTTGCCGGCAGGAGCATCACCGGTGCCACGGTGTGCCGGGGAACACCACTGGTCCCCGAGAACCAGCTCCCACCCCCAGGCCAGGGTCTGGCTCTGCTAATTGCCACTGACGCGCTTTAATGAGCTCCTGGCTGAATTGCCGGGTGGTTATGCCTTCTCTCCCACTCCTAGCACCCCGCAAGGGCCCCTTTGCACCGGCAAAGTTGTTTATTTTGGGATAAAATCTCAGCGCTGGGAGGCTCCTGGGACGGGGGGGTCACAGGCTGGTGGGGGCAGAGCTGGGGTTGCCGTGGGGTCCCGTCCTGGCTGCACGTCCTCGGGGTGCCCTCTCGGTGCGGGTGCTGGGGTGGGAATCTCGTCCTCTGCACGTGCAGCTCCTTGCACCCAGGCCCAGGGACAGGAGCGGTGCCCCGAGAGCCGCCATGGCCTTGGGCACCTCCAGCCCAGTGCCGCCACGCACGTGGACCGCACATGGCATCCCAACGCGGCCACTGCGTCCCATCTCCCCAGCCCGGCCGTGCAGACCTGTCCCTGAGACTTCACTGTCGCCACCGGTGGCACAGCCGGAGCTGCCGGCAGGTCGAGTGACGGGGCTGCCCCTCTCCCTCTGCTCTTCCCACAGGCTGCTGAGTAACAACAAGATCACGGTGCTGGAGAACGGCTCCTTCTTCGGGCTGCGGGCGCTGGAGAAGCTGTGAGTGCCCGGCGGGCGGCTGGGGGGGTCAGGACAGGAGGGGTGGGCAGCAGTGGGGTGCAGGCAGGGCTTCCATGGGGTGTCAGCGGGTCCTGCTCCCCACGTCGCTCCCAGGTGCTGCGGTGGGGCTGGCACTGGGGCACAGGGTTTGCCAACGTCACCCGCGGGCGTCCCGGGGACCCCGGGAGCCACGCCGGGGTGGGAGGCACCAAGGGGGGCTGCGCTCCATGGGGGCCAGTATGAAAAGCGACATTGTCCCCCGGAACAAAGTCAACTTTCTTATCTGTCCATGAAAGGCATCTCTATGGAGGGAGCTGTAATAAGGGGAGATTTATGGCCCCCATATGGGTTTGATCTGTAGGTATGCAGGAGCGAGGACCGGCGCACTGAGGGCGTTTTGTTCCCCGCAAGGGTCTCGCGCATTCCTGCGCCGAGTGGGACCGGGTGCGCTCCCGCCGCGGGACGCTCACCCGGTGTGACGGTGGCCCGGCTGCCGGCCTCCACGGGCACCGCGCACCGCAGCCCACCTCTGCCCCGGGCATCCTCTGCGGCACACGGTGCTGGCGGGTCGGGGCTGCCGTTGTGGGGTCCCCTTCCCTTTGGGTCCCTGCCCCACAGCGCATGGCCCCCCAGGGGCAGCGGGACCTGCACCGCCCGCCTTTCATTAGCCCGAACGAGGAAGCGTTTATTAACGCGGGTCTTGTCCGAGTTACGGACTGTGCACCTGCCCCAGCCCGCAGCGGAGCCCAGGGTGGGCAGTGCCTGTTTGTGGCATTGTTCTGGGGTGCACGGCCTCCGGCAGACCCCGCTCGGGGGGTGCACGGCGTGGGGTGGGGTGTAGGCACCCCGGGGTGCAGGGCGCCTGGGGCACGGCACTGCGGCTGGGGCGCGCAGCGCTGGGATGGGCAGCAGGCGTGCCAGAGCACGCAGTGCCTGCTGCATGGCGCTGGAGCTGGGTTAGGGTTTTATAGCCGTGGAAATCCCTGTGGGAGTGTTTTTGGGGTGAGCGGGAAGGAGTCACCGTGGGGACCCTGCGTCCCTGCAGCCCCTCGTGTCCGAGTCCTCCCCAGTGCGGTTCCAGGCGCGGGGTCACCTCCTCCCGCTCCAGGCACTGACCTCTCAGTAACGGGAGGGATTAACGTGCGTGCGGGCAGGGAGCAGCCACGGGGGATCGTGGCTCTGCAGCCCCAGGGTCCCCCTAAAAGTCTCCATGTCCAGGGAGAGCAGCCGCCCCACGTCACCTCCCGCTCCCTTCTGCCATGCTGGAACCCTGCGTGGGTCGGAGGGGGAGTGCCAGCGCGGCCGGGGGGGCCGAGGGCAGCGCTCCCCCATCCCGGGCCAGCCAGCATTGCGCCTCGCCTGATTGCCCTCGACAGGAGCCGTAATTGTTTTCATCGGGTCGGTCCGGGGCCACGGCGCAGACGTGCCCCATGGAGGGACCGCGCTGGCACAGCGGGGGCGCTGGGGGCCCCTCGCTTCTCATCCCGGGGCTTGTGGGACCCCTGCCCACCCTGGCTGCCTGCCGTGGGGGCTTCGGTGTCCCACCATGTCAGGGGGGAGCCATTCCCAGGGTCTCAGCAGCGTACTGGGTGCCCCCATGTACCACCGCCCCTCCGGGCTTGCAGCTTGGCATCTCCAGTGATTTGTAGCGGCGTAATGAGATTAATGAGTCTGAGCGGGGCCGGTATGCAGCCGGGGCGGCCGCGCTCATTAGCGCAGCCCCGCTTGGGAACGTCCTGCCCTCCGCCGGGGCCAGCGCTTCCCCCCTTGGGGCTGGGGGCTGCGAGGGGGCTCGGCCGGGTGACAGCAGTGATGGGAATGGAGTCTGTCCATCTGTCCGTATACACTGGGCTGCGTCGGGTGCTACTGTGCACAGGGAGCCGTTCGTGCGGCTGCAGGCTCAGCCCTGGGGTGCTGGGCTCCGGCACCGGGCTGGATCAGGCTCTCTCTGCCGGCGTTGGCTGCCTCGGGGCAGGAGGCGTTGCTTTGCGGGGTCCCCATGCCTGCATGGCAGCAGGAACGTCCCCATGCACACGTGGCACGGTGCCGCTGCCGGCTCTGGTGCCTGCAGCATGTCACCCCGCGGGAGCAGGGGGAGGAGGGGGCTTGGGACCAGCGGAAACGCGAAGGAAAACAAGCGTGGTGCAGAGAGAAGAGCCTTATCGTAAATCAGCAGCAGCAGCAGCAGCCCCGGGCCCCCGGCCGGTGGGGAGGAAGCGGCTGAGCGAGGGAAGCTCCCCACCAGGCCATGTGCCGGGCTGGCCGCAAGCCCCCGGTCCCAGCACAGTCCCTGGTGGGTCCCATCCCTGGCCAGTGGTCCCCTGCAGCCCCCAGCCCTTGGCTGCACCCCGGCCAGAGCCAGGGCTGCTGAGTTTTGGCAGTGGACGTGCTTTGGCGGCTGCGTTCCCGAGCGCTGCGGGCCATGCTGGGTGCGTGTCCGGGGCGCGGGGTTCCCTGGGGACCTCCGGTGGCCCCCGGCGGGGAGCGGGGCTGGCGTGGATGGTCTCCCTGGGCGTGTGTGCGGACGGGTGTTTGCAGGATGGGTGTTTGCAGGATGGGTGTTGGTGCAGCGGGCGTTGGTGGCGGCAGTGGCGGTGGCGGCGGTGGCAGCGGTGGTGGCGGTGGTGGCGGCGCAGGTGAGCGGAGCTGTTCTTCAGCACCGCTGCTCACCTGGGCCCGTGCATGCCCGCCTGCGCGCCCGCCTGCGCCCCGGCCATCGGAGCCGGCAGGACATGCTTATGCCTGTGGGGGGAGACCGGGGAAGGCAGGCGTGGGCAGAGCTGTTGCGTTGGCCAAGTGGGGCCGGGACGATGCCGGCCGGGAAGGTGTCACACCACGTTTCCCTCCGAGCACTGCCCGTCTGGGGTCAGCTGGGGACCTGCAGAAGCCACGTGTGTGAGTTTTAGTCTGGAAGCAAAGCGTGTCTGCGTGTTCACGGTGTGCAGACGGCATCGCCTGGGTTTCCTCTCCCTGCGTGGCCCCTCGCATCCCGCTGGTGGGACACCCACAGCCACCTGCACCCCAGGTCTGCTGGAAGGGTTTGCACCGCTCCCCAACCCTGGCTGCCGGCTTGTGGCCTTGAAACGAGGGCTGCAGCTCACAGGGTGTCCCCAGGGCCGCACGCAGAGCAGCGGGTGACCCAGCGATGAGCACTGTGGAGACTGCTATAAATAAACACGGCATCGCCATATGGATCCCATTTCCTCTCCCAGGCAGTGCCGGTGCTCGGCAGCAGCCGCCTCGCTGGTCCCCAGGGCTGGATGGAGCGGCCAATGCCACCGGTGCTCCCCACCGTGGCGGCAGCCGCGCCGCACCGGCGCACGCCTGGCTTGCCTCTGATTAGATACGTGCCTCCAATCAGGCTGATAACCCAAACGAGCTTCCTACGGGCCGCAAAACCCTTTTGGGGCTGTGCTGGCAATTGCAGCACGCTCTTATCCCGCATGCAGGAGATAACCCGCCGGGATACGGCTGCTCCGGAAACAATGTGCAGGAGGGGATGGCGGCCACCGCCAGCGTGTGTGGGTGTGCGATGCTCTGCGGTGTGTGCTCGGAGCGTGCAGAGGGGCTGGCGTCCCCCCCGTGAGCAGCGGGGAGCCTCGCGCCTTCCCCGCGCCCTTTGGAGAGATAACGAGGGGGAAATGGGACGGAAAGCTGCTAATGAGGTGCCCGCGCCGGGTTTTGCAGCACCTGGGGCTGCCGAGGAACCCGAGCGTGGGAGCTGGGGTCTGTGGGGGGATCAGGGTGCGCTCGTGCCCCTGTCCCCACTGTGCTGGATCTCCTGTGGACGGGGCAGAGGACGCGTCCCGGGCTCCCTGCTGCACGCCTGGAGGTCTGTGTCTGTCTCGCCGCAGGGACCTGAAGAACAACCTGATCAGCACGGTCCAGCCGGGCGCCTTCCTCGGCCTCCCCGAGCTGAAGCGTCTGTAAGTGCTGCCGCAGCCCCCCAGAGAGCACCCCGGGGCCGGCGGGGGGTGGGAGCGGGGACAGCGGGGCGTCCCCAGCCCTGACGGCCCCTCCGCTTGCCTCGCAGGGACCTCTCCAACAACCGCATCGGCTGCCTGAGCGCCAGCGTCTTCCGGGGGCTCCCCAACCTCCTCAGGCTGTAAGTAGCTCCCTGGGGACCCCTGGCCATCCCTGTCCCCTGGCTCCCGAGAGGAGCCCCCAGTGCTGTCCTGTGCCCCCCCCCGGGGCATCGCTGGTAGTTTTGCACCCTGGGGCTGTCCCCGCGCCGCATCCCGAGGCTGGCTCCTGCCCTTTGCCTCCGGCTGGTGCGGGGGCTCGTTAGGCTGTGGCTGGCCCATGCCCACCCTCATCAGGCGCTGTGGTGGGGTGTGCGGGCACAGCGAGGGGCCTGGGAGGTGTTCCCTCTCCCAGCAGGTCCCCGGTCCCCTCCATGCCGCCTTTCTCTCCTGTCCCGCAGGAACATGTCCGGGAACATCTTCTCCAGCCTCCCACCCGGTGTCTTCGATGAGCTCCCCTCCCTGAAAGTTGTGTGAGTTTGTGCCCCGGGGGGTCCCTGCCGGAGGGTCTCGGGGACTGGTGCCATGCCCCGATCCCCGCGGGACCCCCATGACACCGGCCCTTGCAGGGACTTCGCCACCGAGTACCTGACGTGTGACTGCAACCTGCGCTGGGTGCTGCCCTGGGCTCGCAACCGCTCGGCGCAGATCTGGGAGCGCACGGTGTGCGTCTACCCCCGGCACCTCCACGCCTTCCCCCTGCGCAGCGTGCGGGAGAGCCAGCTCCGCTGCGGTGAGCCGGGGCCGGGGCGGGGGCGGCGGCGGCGGGCGGGGGCGCGGGCTCACCCGGCCGGCTGTGTCCCCCGCAGCGGGCGCCCCGGAGCTGCACACCCACCACCTCATCCCGTCGCTGCGCCAGGTGGTTTTCCAGGGCGACCGGCTGCCCTTCCAGTGCACCGCCACCTACCTGGACAACAGCACCCAGATCCGATGGTACCACAACCGTGAGCCGGTGGAGGAGGACGAGCGGACGGGCGTCATCGTGGAGGAGAGTCTCATCCATGACTGCACCTTCATCACTAGGTCAGGGATGGAGATGGTGATGGAGATGGGATGGGGACAGGGATGGAGATGGGGACAAGGATGGAGATGAGATGGGGACGGAGATGGAGATGGGGACAGTGATGGGGGTGGGTTGGGGATGGAGATTGAGATGGGGACAGGGATGGGGATGGGATGGAGATTGAGATGGGGACAGTGATGGAGATGAGGTGGAGACAGGGATGGATGGAGACAGTGAGAGAGATGGGATGGGGACAACGGTGGAGATGAGATGGGGACAGTGATGGAAAAGGGATGGGGATAGGGATAGACACACGTGGCGGCAGGGCTTGCTCGTTTGTGGGTGCCAAGTGCCATGGGTGGGATGACAAGTGTGGGCGCCTCCTGTGCATCATGGTGTGTGTCCCCATGCCCCCACGCTTGGGGGATCGCTGCTGTGGGTTCGCTGTGGGGCAGACTCACCGTGCCAGCCCATCCCCTCTGCCCACAGCGAGCTCATCCTCTCCAACATCCACGTCTCCGCCAACGGCGAGTGGGAATGCGCCGTCTCCACCTCCCAGGGCAACGTCAGCAAGAAGGTGGAGATCGTGGTGCTGGAGACCTCCGCGTCCTACTGCCCTGCCGAGAGGGTCACCAACAACCGTGGGGACTTCAGGTAGGGACCAGCGGTGCCCTGGCTGCGGGGTGGGTGCCACAGCGGGTCAGGGGCGTGCGTGGTGTGTGCCACGTAGTGTGAGCGGTGTGTGCCGGGCTGGGGGGCTCGCTGCAGGTGACGGGGCGTCTGGTAGCGATTAGCGGCCGCGGGGAGCGCGAGTGCCTTTGAAGGGCTTCCCGTGCCGGCGGCGCAGCCCGGCTCCAGCAGCAGAGGTGTTGGAATTTCTCTGGCACGAGACGAAAGGCTCCGGGCGCCTGCCGTAACCCCGGCGGGGCCGTTACGGAATATAAATTACTGGTACAGTCAATGTGGCTTAAATTAGCGGTGCTCCCCCCCCCCCCCC
>RSEF01000022.1:3893974-3904329 GCA_003993805.1 Himantopus leucocephalus
GGCACTGGATGAGCTTTAAGGTCCCTTCCAACCCAAACCGTTCCACGATTCTGTGATTCCCATCTGGGGCTCCCGGGGTGGCCCAGGGTGCAGGGCGGTGGGTTTGACTCCTTGGCTGCAAAGCTGAGGCCGTTTGTCCCCCTGCCTCTGCAGCTCAGCAGTAGAGTGACGCTCAGAGCAGGCAGCAGCGTGGGCTCACGGCGAGCGTGGTGCTGCTCCGTTTGCAGCCCCCAGAAAGAGGTGCCGGCCCCCGCAGCCCGGCGCAGCCCAGCATGTGGAGCACCACCACCAAAAAGCAGCGCTTGTCCCACCCTGCCCCGACACGCAGGACCCAGGCTGCGCCGCTCGTTTGCACCGCTTCTCGTTTGCCCAGAGGCTCTGCTGGCCGGGGGCCAGCGGCTCCCCGTTCCCCCCCCACGGCCCCCAGGGCTGCCTCCGCCAGCCGGGGGAGCCCCCTGGGGATGGGGACCCCCGCTGACCGCCCCCCGGGGCAGGGAGGGCAGATCACGGCGTCGAGGGTCACTCGGGTCCTCGCGGGGTGTGGGGTGGGACCGAAGGGAAACTCGGTGGCTTTGCGCGGAAGCGCTTGTGGAGGCTTTTGCTCCCAGTGCGCTGCCGAAAGGGCTGACTCAAATGACGGTGGGGAGGAAGCAAAAACCCCCAAAGCCGCGGCATCCGAGCTGGCTGGAGGTGGTTTGCCCTTGGGCTTGAGCGAAGGCTCTGAACGCCGCTCTGCCGCGTCCCGCGGAGGCAGCAGCCCGTGTTGGCTTTGGCAGGGCAGGCGTTTCTGTTGCGCAAATCCCCGGGGAGGAACGGGGCTCAGCCGGAGGGGGTGTCGCGTTCCCGGCACAGTGGCTGCCTTTGTGCCCAGGTGTGAGGGCAGAGCTGGTGCTGCCGGGGCACCCCCGGTACTGGCGCTCAGCGTTCGTGAACGCCGAACGTTCCCGGCGTGAGCCCCGTCCGCCCGTGGCTTCGGCGTGCTGCGGCACCGGGGCGGCCGTGCCCCTCGGGGGGGTTCCCGTAGGATGCAGCGGGGAGGGGAGCCGGGGCAGGGGGTGACCCACAGCTCTGCCCCGCGCTGGGGCAGGTACCGCACGGCCGGGCTCAGCCGCTGCCCCCCGCGCCGCCTCCGCTGTTGATTTAAACTTCCTCCAACCCCGACGTAGGCTCCTATTTTTGCCAGGCGACAGGTCCGTCACCCTGGAGCGCGGCCACCGGGCTGGGGCCGTGTCCTCAGCCTGCACCGATGCCCGTTCCTAAAAACCGGGCTTGGCGCTGGTCCCCCTCCTTGCCTGGGCTTTAAATAGCAAACCTGCTCAGCTGTGTTTCTCTCTGTGTGTGTATATATACGCGTATATTTATATACACCAATTACAAACTACAACAGTGTGCAGGAAAACACAGGTGGTATTTTTAGGTAACAAAAGTCCTTAAGGGACAATGGCCCGAGTTTACAGCTGGTGCAACAAGCCCGGGGGCACCTTGCTGCTGCCCCGGGGGGGTTCGACCCCCGGTTGTGTAAAGAAGCAGAGATGGGGGGTGCCCCCCAGGCCTGGGGAGAGCGGGGACCAGCGGTGCTGGTGGCTGGAGGGACAATCTGAGTGCCCAGCGTGGGACTGGTCCCTCTCCCCCCTGCCCACCCCTCCTGTCAGCCCTTCCAGGGCTTCATCGAGGCTCCCGCTGAGATGCGATTCCCGCTGCGATGCAATTCCCAGGGGCGCGCAGGACAAGGAGCGCTGTTACCGAGCGGCAGCGCACGCGTTGCTGACCGGGGAGTAGGAGTTAGAGCAGGAATAGCACTGCCACTGAGGGGGTGACAGGGACCCCGAATGCCCCCCCTCCCGCTGCAGGAGGGGTCCCCTGCTGCGCCCAGCGCTGTGCGGGCGATGAAGCGGGCTCAGGCTCCACAGAGATGTCCTGCCCGGCGCAGGCACGCAGCTCATGCCGGCCTGGCTGGCGCATGCCTTGCACCAAAGCCGGCGGCGGCTCTGGCAGCAATGCCGAAACCAGCGGTGGTGGGAAGAGGGGAGCGGTTTTGCTCTCAGTTGCAAGACCATGGAAATATTAGGTGGGGACTGCCCGGGGACGTGTCCTGCTCTCTGCAGCCACAGCAGACCGCGATCCCATCCGGAGATGGGACCCATCGGCACGGTGGGAAGTGGTGGGGAGGAGCGGTCTGGGGCTGGGGCTGCTGGGGTGAGGATGCTGGTAGGCATCTGGGGCTGGGCTACGGAGCACATTTCTGAAATGTTTTAGGTTATTCTGGTTAAAAAAAACCCCAAACAAACAAACCAGAAAGTGAAATTTTATCTGCAAGAGAGAATGTGTGGTTTCAGTGAAAAATATCTGCAGATTTTCTGTTCTGCTTTGTTTTGACGAAAAGGCCGGCTCAGTGTGAAAACATCTCGGTGCCTTCTCGCTGCTGCCGTACCTGCAGCAGACTCCTCATCCTGCTGCGCCGGGAGCCACCGGCACGGGGCTGAGCAACGGGGTCGGCCCTGGACCCCGCTGCCCCGGACCCTCGGCTCGGCTCGGGCATCCCGTGACCCCCCCTTTCCCCCCGGCCCTGCCGTGCTGACCCGCTGCGCCCGCGTCGCTGCTTCCCCCGGCACGGCACAGCAATCATCTTTTGGTGACTGCTGCTTTGCACAAACACTTGCACGGGGAGTCACGGCAGCTCTGAAGTGGCCACCGATGGGTTTGGTGGCTCACGCAGCCCCCGGCCCTGCGGGGCACCCGGGGGGGCTGCAGCACCCAAAACAAGTGGGGTGGGGGTGTGGGTCCATGCGGAGGGCACTCACTGCTGCTCCTCATGTGNTGGGGGTCCATGCGGAGGGCACTCACTGCTGCTCCTTGTGCACTGCAGCCTGGAAACGGCCTTCGCAGCCCATCCGTTAGCAAGATTTATCGCTACCGGCGCACCCGGCTGCTGCTGCCGGCGGGGTCTCGGCGGAGCTGGGGCTCGGGGCAGAGGCTGCTGCCTGCAGCCACGAGGTGAGGCTCCGTGCGGAGGCTGCAGGCTGCGGGGGAGCTGATTGATGGGCAAGGTAATTTTTCAGCATCTTAAATTTCATTTCACTGGGTCAGCAGCTGCTCAGCCTCCCCTTCCCAGGTGTTTCTCTGTAGGAACAACCTGCCACCCTTCAGCCGTGCCCCGCTCAACCCGGGCACAGGTAACAGCCCCTCTGCCTGTAGAGTTGAGGGTTTTTTTTTAAATCGGGGTGCTTTGTCTCTTCCCTCTCCAGGACAAAGGCTCCAGCGGTTCCCAGCCCGTCCCTGCAGATGTTGCGGTGCCTGGGCCCCTGGGAAGCAGCCACATGGCTCCGGACCCCGGCAGTGCCGGGGGAGGAAGCAGCCGGCCAAACCCATTTCTGGCGCAGTCCCGGGCAGCGGCGCTGCAGCCAGGGGTGCCGCCGGGGCTGCATGCGCCGCATGTCCGCCGACGGGCTGCGTGGCACCGAGGAGGGCGATCCCCGCTCCACCACCCTTCGCGTGGCACACCGTGGCGCCTCCGCCGGGGAGTCCCGGCACGGCCAGAGCCGCCGCGGGGAGCTGAGGGTTTAGGGCTGGGGCTTGGGGTAAAGCCCAGTTTGGTGGCTCCTGTGTCCCCGTCTTGAAGAGCTGGAAATCAGGCGGCACTGGGCAGAGATCCAGCACAAGGCGCGGGGCGGCGTCGCATGTCCTGCTGCTGCCACCCTGCATGGGGCGACTGCCACCTCCGCCTCGGGGCCAGCTCCCGCGGGTGCCCGAGGCCCGCACCCTCCTCCACGTGGTTTCGTGGGCAGGATGGGGCCCCTCTGCCTTGATTTGCACGCGGGAGGAAGAAGCGTGTGCAGGGTGTTCATTGCAGGGATGTGCTTTCAGAGCAAACCCCCTAATTATAAGAGCTGCTCTGCACTGTAATTTAAGATGAACTCAACAGACACGTCTAATTTGTGGCCGGGGACAGATTTAACCTGCAGGACGGGTGCCAGGGACCTGCCAGCCCTGCCCCTCTGCGATTTCTGGACTCTGCTTCACTTGGCTGCGGAGAGGAGCCCCTGCCCGGCCGCGCGGGGCTGGCACAGGCAGCCGGGGGCTCGGCACCAGCGAGGCACAGCCGCCCCCGCGGCGCAGCCGCTGCTCAGGGGGTGTGGGTCCCCCAAATGCCGAGCGAGGTGGGTACCGAGGGATGACCCCGCTGGCTCTGCCGGGGCCCTGCAGCAGCCGGGCTGCGGGCAGGGCTGGCTCAGCCTTCCCCGGGATGCTCCGGGGTTACGCGGAGGCAGTGAGAGCGTGAGCTGTGGCGGGGGAGGTCCTGCTGCTCTCCCTCCTCGCCCTGGTCCGAAATAGAAATGCGAAAGAGGGATATAAGGGGAAAATGATGTCACAAAAGTTGCTGGAGGGACAGAGGGAAAATCAACAGGCGTGTTATTGGAAGTGAAGCCACCCAGAGTTTTCCAAGCAGCTCTTGCCAACGGAGAGCTCGCTGCAAAGTGGATACCGCGCCGCAGTCCTGGCTCTCTGGGGTCTGCTTGCGTGTTTACTCTGTTGGGCTGCTCTTCCCACTTGCTTTTGTTTGGCCTTTTCTGATGAATTATTTAGCAATTACTCTATCTGTCGCTCTGACACCTCCGGTACACGCAGAGTCTCTGGCAGATGGGCGCTGATGAGCTGACGCGTCCTGATCTCTGGGCTCGAAGGTCGCGGTTTCCAAAAGCAGAACCTGTTTTCCCTTCTCTGCTTTCTCTCTTACCAGCAGACGGCTGAAAAACACTCTCTTTTCCCCAGAGCGTGACCCACGCTTCTGGGAACTTCTGTATTTCCCCAGGTGAAGCTTTCCTTGTTTTGCACCCGCGGGCAGAGCTGCCCGGGTGCCCTGCGGCGCAGGGGATGCACGTGTCCCGTGGAAGGGCCGACACCGGGACCCGGCACGCTCCGCAGCCGTGGGGCTGCCCGGGGAGACCTTTCATCCCCTGGGGGTTTCCTGGGGTGGGCTTTCCCGCGGGACCCCACAGCTTTGCGGCGCTGGCGGCAGCTCATTGCCCCGGACAGGATGGGATGCGTCGAGCCGGGCTCGCTGCCCTGCTCCTAATGGGATCGTCTCTCACTAATGCACAGGGCGCTCCGAGACAGGCGTCGTCCCTGATACTTACCAACTCGTTAAATAGCAAAGAGGAAATTAAGAGGCAAAAGCGCAGTTTGCGGGAGGAAGGAGCCCAAGGGAGGGGGGAGATGCTGCGCCTCTGTCTGCGGGATCCGCCGCAGAGGGAGCAGCAGCCGGTTCAGCAGCCCCGGCAGTAACGCGAACCAGCGTGCTGTGTTGTCAGACTCTTGTAAGTGCAAACCAATGCATTATTTACCAGAGTCGAGTAAAGCGGCCTCTCACACCTCTCCTCCCTTCCCACTGTGCTGGGGAAGGTCCCGGGTTTCTCTCAGGCTGTAGGATCGGGGCAGGCTGCAGTGCTGGCCTCAAAGAGATGGCTGTGGGGTGGCAAGAGCCTATTTCTTGGAAAGTCCAAAGGAAATAGCATAGAAAATTGGGGCTGAGGGGAAAAAATCCACCCCAGTGCACCCTGAAAGCTGTAGAACAGCCAGCATCACCCTGGACGGGAGCCAGCTTGCACTGTGCAAGGTGTCCCGCGGGGCCACCACGGCGTGCAGGCCAAAGAGAGCTTCACAGCAAGGCGGGAGCGATGGGAGGAAGGTCTGTGCTGAGCACTGCCAGGGGCAGGCACAGCGCCCCTCACCCCGGCCTCGCTCCCCGGGGAGATGCTCACCAGTCCTTGCCAGCACGGGCTCCCCTCTGATGGTGCTTGGCTGCAGGTGAACGCGCTTCTCGGCAGTTTCAGCCTGGGTTAGTGCTGCAGTGCGTTAGCACGGTGTCTGCGCTCCCGCAGCGGCACACGGGTGAGGGTCCCGCAGCTCCTCTCGGCAGCGGGCGCAGGGCTGGCGGGGCAGCTGCGCACCGTGGGACGCTGCTGCGGGCACGCAGGTGTCTGTGTCGGCAGCGCCTGCCTGTAAACCAACCTGACGGTGTTTAATCGCTTCCTTTTAATGGGTGCTAACAGTGCAAAGGTTAATACGACCCGTTAAACTCACAGTTTTGTGCAGGCTATTTTATGCTGCCCGACGGATGCCGTCAGCCCCAGGAGCGCTGCTCCCTGGCGCTGGGCACGAGGCTGGGCACGTCTCCGTGGCCCCTCTGGTGCCATCCAGGAGGTGCAGGAGATGCAAAAAGCTTTCCTCTGCATCAGGAATCTCACGCGCTGGTGCCAAGAGACCCGCAGGCAGGGACAGGATCCCCGGGAGCCCTGCGGGCAGAAGCTGGGAACTCGCCCTTGGGAGAAGGTGCACCCACGGGCACATTCCCCTCCCAGGAGCCGGCGTCCCCAGCCCAGGTCCACCCTGCAGGCGCTCAGCACTCTGGCCCTCATCCAGGGAAGCACTTAAGAGCATCTCTCCCTTTAAATACAGGAAATTCTTTGAAAATACTTAAAGTTGGTGGATTCGCAGATTTGAAGAGCAGAAGCAGCCACAGGGTCAGCGTGCCCGAGCCTGGCCGACGGGTCTCCTTCACCCCAGGGTGTGCTCAGCACTCCCCGTGCACCCCGACACTCAGGGATGGAGATGGCACTGCTTCCCATCCCTCCTCCCCTCATCATCCTCGCTCTCACGAGCGTGTGCTGGTCCCCAGGCAAACCCTGAGTGCTGCTGGCTGCCGGCTCTCGCTGTGCCGTGCTCTGCGCCGTTTGATTGAAGAGCTCTCCAGCGCATGGCATTTTCTGCCCATGAAGGTACTTAGTCACTGCAATCAAGCCGGCACTTTGTCTCCTTTTGATTAGCTGAACACACTGCGCTCTGCAAGTCTGCGGAGCAGGGTGGTGCCGGGGCTAATCAGGCTGCGCGCAGCACCCCGCAGAGATGCGGCACCCCGCAGAGATGCAGCACCCCGCAGAGATGCAGCACCCCGCAGAGATGCAGCACGCCGCAGAGATGCTCCGCAGCACCCCGTGGAGATGCCCCGGTGCCGGCGATGCTGGTCCCGCTCCCCCTGCCCGGCGGGGGGCCGTGGGCTGGGTGCCGGCAGGACCCTCGCTGCACTGCGCGGGCAGGTCCCTGGGACAGGCGGAGGGGATTCCTCAGGCTCCCGGCTTGGCAGAGACGTGGCCGGAGCGTGCCCTCCACCCCGGGCGGCTGTGGAGTGGCCGGAGCTGCTTGTGTGAGCAAATCCCCCCCCAGATAACAGGAGCAGTTGCTAAGCAGAGGACGGGCTTGTTACGGGTGCAATTACAGCACAAATATCGCTTGTACTGTAGAGCCACTGCCTCGGCCGCAGGGCTGGAGACAGCCCTGACGCCAGAAGCCCGGGGGCCCCCAGAACCCCCTCCCCAGGAGCCGGCAGCCCCCCCACCTCCCCCAGCCCCGCCGGCGGGCAGTCCCCCACGGCAAAGCTGGGGACGGCAGGGAAGGGGCTGGGGGCAGCCGCGGCTTTCTCCAAGCCAGAATTACTGAAAAGCAGGAAAAGTTTAAACCCTCCTCTCGGAACAAACGCAGGAGGCCTCCGGGTGCCTCCGAGACACGTTGCCTATAAATCAGGGTGATTAGTGGGTTTATAAAGCCGGGGAGCATCGATCCAGGCTGGAGCGCTCAGCCGTCACGCCGCGCAGCCGACCCATCGAGCAGGCGAGGAGCCGCGTGCCGGCCTAATGGACAGAGATGTATGTGCAGAAACGTCTTATTAGATTGCTGCTGTGGGGGTTTTTTTGCCTTTCAGAATTGTTAAATCAATCGCCCTGGCCTGTCGTCCCCGTCCCTGGGGTCCCACGCTGCCCCGTCCCAGCCCCACAGGGCTCTCCCCAGCCGGTGCTGCGGCAGCTGATTTGGGCAATGCAACACAGAAATGGCCGCTTCTCACCAAGAAATGGGCAATTTAGGACTTTTATACTTCCCTTCTAACTTATTTAGACCAACTTTTTGGTTGGCCACAGTCCCTTCGCTCTTCCACAGGACACAGATACCCAGATGTGCAAATCTACGCGTGCACATTCTCACATACATTTCAACGCACACATCTTCAACCGTCTTTTTTATTTTAAAAATCCAAATCTTTATTTGAATGTTAAATAAGCTACTGGCTGCGAACTGCAGCAGTGGAACAGGCAGTGGCAGCGGCAGCGGCTGGGCATGAAACCCTCCGCAGGGTTTGGGTTATGCTGGGATGAACTCAGACCACTTTTCTGTAATGTGCTAAAGGGCTTTTTCCACGATGACGGGGCAATTTTTAAAGACAAAACGAGAGGACAGATTGCTCTTTTGGGGGAAGCTATTCAGTGGTGAAACGTGATATTTTCTGAATGAAGTGCTCAGCCTTTTCCACACACCTCAGGTGGGGACGCAGCGTGTCCGCAGTGCCTTGGCCCCTCCGCTCCCTTCGTGCCAGGGCGATGCCCGGGTGCCTTCGCGCTCCCTGCGTGTTTTTCATGTACGAGCCATCACTCTGATGTCTATTCTAGCCGTGTGCCAGGTTGCACTGACGTGGTTCTTTCCCGCATCCCCGCTGGAAGCCCTCAATGGGGCTATTGTGGGTCGGGAGCGGCTCCTCCTCCCTGGGCTTGGGACGGCGGCGCAGGGACCTTGTGCACGGCTGAGCCCTGCCAAAGCTGGGAGCGATGCTGGGACCCTGCGCTGAGCCGGGAGCGCGTTACCTCAGTAGCACTATTTCCTTTCCTGAGGCCTAATTAGGGTCTGAAATCAAAAGCATAACGACCCTATTTCCTCTCGCTCAATGGAGCTGTAAGAAGGAGGCAAGGAGCTTTCTGGTTAAACTGCCTGGGTGAGTAATGTCAACAGCAATGCAGCCCGCGGTGGCGGAGCCCTCGGAGGTGCATTTTTAAACAAGGTTTGTGCCTCCGCTGTGTTTGGACACCTAAATAAGGAGCAGCTTTCCCAACACAGCCCGGGCTGCTGCTGCTCGGCGTTGGAAGGAAAAGGGGAAATTCTCCCCTGCTCTCAACGGGAACGGCTGTGCGCTAATGGCGCGCTGGAAACCTGAGCCCATCTGAGCAGGAATTTGCTGGCAGTAGCGTAAAACAAAGGCTCTGTCCTGGGAAGTCAAAATGCCGGCAGAATTATTTAGATGAATACTTCAGATTGTCTTCAAGAGAGACACTTCACAGCGACCGGCCCAGCGGCTTATGCAAAGGGCCATGCAAATCAGGCTGATAAATATGTAGGAGGGTGGAAAGGCGACAAAAAGTGTCTGTGCTCTGCCGGGAGGGCGGCAAGTGCCGCACCGGCATATGGCCTGTCCCGGCGGGGGCTCGTCCCTGGCGCCCGCAGCGCCCTGACACGCGGCCTCTGCTCTGCGGGAGCTTCTCCGCTCCCCGGGGGGAAGGAGCATCTTTCTCATGCGCGGGGGCCGGGAGGGGACACGAGCACCTGCAGGGCTGGGCCAGCCTCTGGTGCCCCTTCTCACCGGCTTCCCCTGCCCTGCAAACGCTCCCGCTGCCGGAACCATTCGGATTTTGCTGTGGGAGAATCGCCCTGCCTAGAAAGCCCACCTCGAGCTCCTCCTGCACCACACAATGTCAGCTAAAAACGAGCCCGGGGTGGAGGAAAAAACGCCGCCTGGATGCTGGGAGGGGATGCAGGAGCCGGCTAAGAATAGAAATGCCTCCCCGGCCGCCAGCCCGGCCGGCAGAGGCCAACTGCTGCCACCAGCAAGGGACTTCTTCACTTCACGGGTCCGCGGGGAGCAATCGCGCGGGCAGCGCCAGGGCCGTTAGGAGGAAACGCGCTGCCGGCTGCGCCGAGCGATGCCAGGTTTCCTTCTTTATTCCTTCCAGTAATCTGTTAAAACAACTGGAATAAATCGATAGCTGCGTGCTTGATCTCCCCCTCCTGCTGTGCTCTCGGTAGAGGCTGCCGCAGCCTGGATGGCCGAGGGACGGCTCTGCAGGCACGGTGCTGCCCGTGCACCGCAGCGGCTCTGCCCCGGCGCGCCGGAGGCTCCAGTGGGCTGCGGGGGGAGAGGGGCCGCATCCAGCACCCCCCCAGGGATGCTCCAGCCGTGCTGCTGCCGCTGCCGCCTGCTCGGTGCTGGCTGGAACACGGCAAGGGGCTCTGCACTGCGTCGGCCAAACCAGCCCTTTGCCATGCGAGCGCCTTTCTTCACTCATAAGGCTCTTTGCCAAAAACCAAATGAAAAATAAAAGCCTCTCAGGAGCTGATGGCAGGGGCGGCTCCAGGGGGCACGGACAGCAAAGCCAGCTACGAGCCCGGGGTGGGTCAGCAAATTACCCCCGAGCCAGGACGGGAACCCAAGTGCCCTAATTCTCACCTTCCCTTTTACCCTCCAGGAAAACTCCTCCCGC
>RSEF01000022.1:3905329-3918726 GCA_003993805.1 Himantopus leucocephalus
GCCTGCGGGGATGGAGGGGAGCGGACATCGCCAGCCCGGGCTCCCAGTGTCCATCCAGCCACGCACACTGCGGCCGGTGCTTTGTGTCTGGTTCCCCCTCTTGTAATACCAGTCTGCATGATCGCAAATTAATGAATGATAAACAAGGATCTGCCCGTCCCTGAGCACCGCCGCTGGGAAGTGAGCCCAGTGACAAACGGCACTGCTTTCAGCACGGCAGATCTGCAGTCTGCCTGCCCGCCTCGTGCTCCCCGAAACCCTGTAACGCCAAGGCCAAGGCGTGAATTGCAAAGCTGCTTCTCCTCTCCCCTGTGCCACTCGCTGCAGCCAGTTTAATCATTTCTAAAGTGAGGGGTTTGTCCTGTGAAACTGTCTAAGCCAAAATCGCATGTGCTTTCCCCTTGGCTTTTTATAAACTCTTATAGTGTTAAATTGAAACCCAACCAGAAAGCCGCTCACCAACCCCTCTATTTTTCTGTTCTCTCTCTCCTGTAGCACGCAGACGCGGTGGCACAGCCGCCTCCTACCAGAGGATCGGGAAGAAGGAAGCCGTACTCCTCGGAGAGCTGGAACCTGGTCAGCGCCAGAGGCAGTGGGGTCTCCTCCGTGCCCTCGTCGGTCTCCATCACTGGGCGCTGGCTGCAGCGTCGGGACGTGCTCTGGCTCGGCTGCGCCGCTCCCGGTATGTGCTGAGCCGCTCCCGGCCGCAGGAGCGTACCTTGTCCCGGGGGGAGCCAGGGTCCGGCCGCCCAATGGCCGGAGGGTCCGAGCAAACACGGTTAAAGGTTGCCGATAAGGCGTTGTCGTGGAGCAAACATTGATCTCCGTCCCCGTGGGCACTCACCTATGGGGAGGGCTCAGGGAAGCTCCCTCACCGTGGGTGGGGGCTGTGGGCTGTCTCCCCCAGGACCTCCCCTCAGAGCTGCAGGGATGCTCCAGGCTCCCGTGGGAGGCCCGGGGTGCTTTCGGCGGGTGGCAGCGCAGGGGCGCTGGCTCTGCAGCCAGGCTTCCCCAGGGTCCCGGCAACGCCAGACTCATGTCCTGTGTCCTGCGCTTGGTCTGCAGGAACCGTGCAAGAGCTAGGGACCACCCACGTCCCGCTGGAGGCTGCAGAGCCCGGGCACAGCACAGACCCTGCGCTGCAGCATGCACCCTCAGCCACCGCGGGCACCGGCTATGGCCTCACAGGGCAAACGTGTCGGTGGCTGTAGGAACCGCCCGCAGCTCCCACCAGGCTGTGTGTGACACCCCCCGGGTGCCAGGGCCTGGGGACCTTTGTGCCTGCAGGACCGATATACGCTCCATCGGGCATGAACTGTGTCCTCAGCCCCGTGCTCGCATGAGGTGCTGCTGATGTATGTGCTGACAATATGCCCAGCACAGCCAAAATAAATTAACTGGAGCCACAGCCAAAGCGGCTGCAGCAGAAGTGAGCACAGCATGGCAGGGAGTGAAACTGCCTAATCCGCGTTTCGTGTCGCTTAAGGCTTTATCTGCATTTCCAGCAAACTGCCTAACGGCTGAACATAGGCTGACGTTGTCATTAAATTCCCAGTGCCAAACAAAGCGCGAGACCATAATGACAGTTTTAACTGGCAGCAGCGCATGGCGTGCCGGTAGCGTGCCCGCACTGGGGCACTGGCCGAGCTCTCCCCGCGGCTGCGCGCGCCCACTGCCAGGCAGGCAGAGCCGTCGGGGGTGCCCGGGGGGTAACTACACCTCCTTGCAGCGAGGGTCTGCGCGCTTCTGACCTAACGCCCCTGCCCGTGGGGGGGTAACGCTGGTGAGGTTCACGCTGCCGACTGGCTGGCGACAATGGAATGGGGCTGAAAGGGACCCGGTGGCGGGGGCTGCTGTTTCGGTGCGGTGCTGCCTTTGTCCCCCCCGGCAGATCGGTCCCCTCCCTGCGGTGGGTGCTGCCGCCATTGCACCCCCGTGTTGCTGCCTGGGGGTCAGCTGGGACCAAGGGGCCCTGAGGTGGGGGCACAACTGTGCGGGTCTTTCTCGTGGGAAGGCCGGAGGGGTGGTGTTTGCCGGGGTGTGCCGGGGCACCCCGAGCCCACCCAAGTGTCAGTACCGCCGTTTGCCTGCTCAGGGGATGAGGGCTGCAGCCAGAGCGGGGACGGGCTGCCGGCACGGGGGGGTTCCTGGCACAACGCTGCTCTGATGAGTGAAGCCCCCCTCCCACTGCCCCCCCGCCAGCGGGACAGAGCCTGTGGTCACCACGCACCCACCCTGCGCTCTCCTGTGTGCCGGCCGCCGTGGCAAGAGCCCCCGAGTCACTGGGACGGCCCAGTGGGTCCCCCCGGCTCGAGGGGGGCTTGGCAGGATGCTCTGAGCATCNCAGTGGGTCCCCCCGGCTCGAGGGGGGCTTGGCAGGATGCTCTGAGCATCCAGCTGCGGCACCGCTGGACTCCCCCAGCCGCCAGCCCAGTGCTGCCAGCAGCCCCAGCCCCAGCATGGCCAGCAGCCCCGGCATGGCCAGCAGCCCCAGTGTGGCCAGCAGCCCCATGGCCCGGCTGGTAACGGCCCCGCTGCCCCCCCCACATCTGCGCAGACACACGGCTCCCTCCAACACCTTTATTAGCACCTGCGCCCCAGCCCCAGCTCCATGTCCGGCTCTGCGTCCGGCTCAACGTCCATGTCCAGCTCCCTGTCCGTGTCCGTGTCTCGGCCGTCGCTGCCCTCCTCGGCGGCGGGGCTGTGCACAGAGCCGCAGCGGTGGCTCAGCCGCCCTGGTGTCCCCTGTGCCTGATGCAGCCCCTCTCCCCCAGCTCTGGCTCCCACCCGCTCCGCTCCTCCACATCACACACGGTCCGCTGCCACTCTCTGTTTTTACAGGGCCCCGCAGCTTCTCCGGTTTTCTACTTTTCCCCTTTTACAGCTTGCTTTCCCCAGGAATTAGCAAACAGAACACCTATGTCCCCCGGCTCTTGCACACAGACAGCACGCTTGGTGCCAGGAAATCCACCCTGAGTTTTGCTTCTCCTACGTTTGTAAATTTTAGACATCTGTTTGCTGGTTTCTTCCCTTGATGACCAACAATCGGTTCCCAGTTTAGCAACAAACAGTTCCTCTTTCCCAAGCGCCGCTTTCCCTGCTCTGCCCCGGCAGTAAACCCCCCGCGCCGACTGCCGCGGTAACTGCGTGCTCCCTGCCCATCTCCCACACCCAGAGCGGAGGATCTGCATCAACTAACTAACCAACTTACCCAGCCGTTTGTGATCCCCCCCTTGCACAGAACCTTTTCAGCCAACTCCGCTTCATAATCGCGACGATGCCACAGATGAGGGCGAGGAGGAGGACGCTGCCGAAGCTCAGCCACAGCCCGTTCTTCAGCACGGCCAGGGCAGGCGGTTTTGCGGTGTCATCTGGGGAGGGAAGCGAAGGTACAGCTCTGGGTAAAGGCCGGCGATGCCACGGGCCGCCTGCTCAGCTGTGAGCCCGACGAGGCCGTTCGCAGGGCCACGGGAGCTGCCGTTGCGCCCAGTAAAACCACGGGGCGCCCAGAGCCCGGCCGCGGCGCTCACCGGGGCCCAGAGCGCTGTCGACGCTTCCGCCTACAGAGGATCCTCGAGTCTTGCACTGGGGGGGGTTCCAGCCCGGATCGCAGTGGCAGTTGTTCTTGTTATTGCACACCTGCCAACGCCAGGGCGGGCAGAAGGCACCCCCGTTGTGAAAGCCCCGCTGAGGACCGGTGCTCCATCTCCACCGGCATTGCGGCTTTCCCACCGCCCCGGCTCTCCCCCGCACCACGGCACCCCCTGCGCCCACGCTGCGGTCACGGCCCGCCCGCACCCCGCGGCCGTCCCCCGTGCTCCCGCTCCGCCGGTCACCACGCTGCCTCTCGCCTCGCACAGCTACACCGATAGTTTCCAACACTATTTCAGTTATGTGCAGTTAAATCCTCTCTAGATACTCTTTTTCCGTTTTCTACTAATCTAGACAAATACTCCAAGCCCCTTTATCCCACTTATTTTTCGCCTGGGACAGAATGTAAGTTAGGTACTCTCACTTAATTTCTCCCACACAATAACTTGGTACTGCGTGATGATTTCGGAGAACAAGTGTTAGCCCAAAACACAGGTCTGGGCAGCTCACAGACGAGCCCCAGTGGGCATTTCACCAGAACCGCTCGCTCCTCTTCAGCAATATTCGTCAAACCCATAACACTAACTTAACTGCGCTGCTGTTACTTACTCCGTGCCCGTGGCATTTTTTCTGCACGTTGCAGTCATACCTCAGGACTGAAAGTGGGCGGCACGTGCCATTCATACAAACCTGAAAGGCCAAAAGGAAAAAAATCCTGCTGGGCGGTTTTTCATCACCCTTTACCACACTTGCCGTAATTCTAAAGAGGATCCCTCGCCCTAAAGAATGACCGGAAGTCAACAGCACAGGTAAGAATTATTAAAAACATAAGTATAGACCACCTTTAACTCATACCGCAAACCAGCAACTATTTCTAAAACTGCTGTGGCTGTGATAATTCTATGCCGTTTGCAGATGCGCGTGCAATACCTCTTACCTTTCCGGGGCCACATTTTGTGCCGTCTTTCACCAGGAGAGGATCTAGCGCTGTGGGTCCGCGCATAAAATCGGAAGACACGCACAGATGTTCTTGCACTTGGGCATAAATTACGGCACCCTTGACTTTTGTGAAGGGAATACGATCCGGGAATACACACACCAACTTTCCACATTCCAGATTCCTACAAAATTCATTAGGACAATAAATGAGAACGGTACAGACAGCGCCTGATTGATCACAGTGCTGGAGACGTTGAGGTGCACAACTTGGGGAGGGGGATTTAGACAAAATAAACCCAGGAGCACACGACATTTCAGAAGAGTTCAATCCTTGACAGCAGGGGAGAAGCTGTCCTACGAACCATCAGAACATTAAGCGCTCGCACAGTGAGGTGTGTGCGGGAGTCACCTGCGGAAGGCTCCGGTTTCTCCACATCACTCTTTCTCTAAGGAATGCCTCGAGCGAATACCGCAAGCCAATTCCACCCAGCAAAAGAAAATGTACTGGAGGCAACCTTCTCACTGATCATTACTTTGCATCGACAGTAAAGAGAAGCACAAATTAAATATATATTCCCAACTCAACACTTCGCATTCCCTTGAAACCTACGGCCAGGAACAGGGCTGATAGCCATCCCTTGGGTGGTTGCCACAGTGCCCAAACCTATCCCGCTGGCTGTTGACTTCTTCGTAACAGGCCAAAGGAGCATTTTTTGCACCTGGAAGTTTAGGAAGAACACTGGTTAGCACTGAGGGTAATACAGACTGATACCTCTGCCGCCCCTAACGCTTCTCAGGTCTCGCCTCTGACAGAGGAATACTTGGCTACTGCTCCAGCCCCATCACTAGCCGCCTCTGTTGGGGTTGTGGGACAGGTCTCACAGACAGCCTGCCCACTCCAGAACACCTCCCACAACGCATCAGGCGCGTTCCCGGCTCATTCTGCCCTCGAGGAGGCAGGGAGGTGTGCGTCACCGGCTCTGCCAGCCTGAAATCCCCACGGAAACCGTCACCCTCTGCCGACGGCCCATTCCCTTCCCCTCTCCCCAGGCGTGGGACACCCATCCTGCGGTCTCCCCTGCCCTTCCCTACACCGCATACTCCCGGCACTCTCCCGTTTCCTGTTTCCCGCAAGAGAGAGGGCGCGCATCCTCTGTGCTGGGACGCTGCCTCCGGCCCTAGACCAGCCCTGGAGCTCGACGTCAGCGCTCCGTTACCTCTCCCGTAGAGCTGCCGGCACTGCAGGTCCGGAGACTGGCAGCGTCCCTTGTAGCAGTAGCCGGTGCCGCGCTCGCAGCCGTGCCCGTCCTGCACGTACAGGTCGGGGGGGCAGGACGCGGAGGAGCCGTTGCAGAACTCGGCCAGGTCGCACTGCGCGTCGGCAGGGGGGCGGCACTGCGCGTTCCTCTGCTTGAACTGGCAGAGGAGGCAGAAAGGACTCTCTTCGCCACAGCCTTCCGCACCCCCCGGCGTGGCGTCCCCCCCGGCCCCGCGCAGCCCCTCCGACGCTGTCCTCAGACACGTCCCCGGTCCCTCGGGAGTGGCCCCGTGGCGCTGGGCTCATCCCGCACGTTACACTGCCCACGACGCTCTTCCCCCCGCGACGTCCCTCCCGGGGGTTTCCGGGAGCCGAGCTGAAAGCCCTTCCCCGGGAACCTCTCCACAGCGGGCAGTTTGTCTGCATCCTTCAGCAGGGGAACATGCTATTTCTCCAAAATTAAGTAACTATCTTGTGATAATTATAAAAATGCGCCTTACCTGACGTTACAACGTAATGCAGAGAGCAAACGCAGCACAAATACCGTAAGTATTTTGGGGATGCCCGTGCCAGCAGGGGCAGAAAGCGGCCTGACAGTGCTGCCCTAGAAACTACTGCTGCTCCGAGCTTTAAAAACGGCCGTGACTTCTGGTAACTGTGAACACACCTTACCTGGCAGTTTTCGCAGCATAATCCCAAGGAGCACGTCATTCCCGGTTTGAAGGTACACTGGGGAGTGCAGCACGTGTCTGACGCGCAGGCCTGCGAACGCGCCGGGAACCAGGATTTGCTGCAACCCCCCCGAGCCCCGTCCTCCGAACGAGGAGCGCGCCTCGGCGGAGCCCAGGGGAGAGCAGCAGCGCTGCATTTCTGCGTGGTACCACAGAAATGCTTCATACGCCACCTGAGACCGCTCTGAGGGCCAGAAGAAAGCACAGCCCTCCGGCGGAGCGCGGCACCCACCTCTGCCGCGCCGCAGTCGCACTGCTCGCCGGGCTCCACCACGCCGTTGCCGCAGACGGCCACGCGGTAGGAAGGCTGACGCAGAGCATGTCGGATGAAAGGGCAGTCCCTGTTCTGCTTCAGGAAGGTTTCGAAGTCCCTGATGCTGCAGCTGCTGAAGGCTTTTGTCCCACTGAAACCTCTAAAATAAAGCAATTATCCATTTACGCGTTGACAGCCATCCCGTTCACTCTCTCAAAAGCTCTGCGCAACTGAGGGACTCGTTCAGCTGCCGGCACGAGGCGCGGGGGTCCCCTGGGGGCCCTTCAGTTCACCTGCCAAACCAGACTTTGCACTGCGTTATTAACAGAGATTGAGAAGCATTCAGAAATATCGTGCTTTTGAAAAGAAAACTGTCCATTTCTCAAGTCAAATCACTACTTTATCATTCCTATAGTAAGTACAATTTTTTTTCTCCCGGTGTTTCAAGTTCCTTTTAGGATATCGCTCTAGATGTGCTATTTTAAAGTATATTCAACATGCAATCATTTTGTAAAACTTGATTCGAACCATGTATGACTAATAACACAGGCAGAAGTGCTGGGAGAGCACACTTCCCTGTTCAAAGCAAATCCAACTATTACTTCTCAACAATATTCACTAACACAAACATTGCATTTTTTATGGCTGAGATAATATAATGGAAGGCCAAAATATCTCCGGATTTCTAGTGATTAAAACATATTTGTATTTTAACTCCTATTTGCTCATTGGCTATTCTTTTCCCCATGCTAACAAAATCAAATCTGAACTGAAATCCAGATTGACTGGTCTCTTAATGTCGGGATCTACACATAAATACCGTTACATATATACACGTACCCGCTCACACACGCGCACACAGGTATATAAACACAGCTCCTCGGGCCGGGGAGGGGACGTTTCCCCCGTAGGCACTGGGCTGCACTGAGCACTTACCGCTCCCGCTCTCAAAGACCAAAAGCGTTTGAGGTCCACGACTCCCATGCGGTCAGTTCGCAGGCACCGCCTGCGTACAAAGCTGACTTTTATCGCATTTACAGGAACTAGAAATTAATTCAGATTGCCAGACATTCCAATTCTGCATGCTAAAATTCAAAAAAGGAGTGGATCTTGCCTGGCCTAAGACGTGCCCGAGACACCTCCGATGAGAGGACCCCTGCCCACCCACCGCATCCACCCCGGCCCCCGCAGCCGCCGCAGCGTGCCGGGCCGGGACCGACTGACTCACAGCGCCGCCGGGCTCATGAGGCAGACGCTCCCGGGGCAGCGGCACTCTCGGGGGTCGTCGTAGCCCATGCCCAGGCTGCGTCCCAGCAGCTGGGCCAGGAGGACGGAGAAGGACTCCAGCGTCGTGGCCCCTTGGTACTGGAGGGAGGAGAGAGCAGGGCTGCCGTGGCTGCGCTTTCCCGGCGGAGACCCCGGCGGACCCCAGCTCCGGCCACGGGTGCTCCCGCCCGCCCCTGTCCCCGCCGCCCGTGGGGGACCTCCAGCTTCACGGACACCCGTGGGCTGTCGGGGCACAGGCGGCACCGTACCACGGCCACTGCGCCAGCGGCGTCTCTCTGACACGCCTTCCCTGGAGCCGTTGCGCCCCCGAACGCCGCTCGGTCCCTGTACCTGAAACACAGGCGCGCTCACCACCCGTCCAGCCGGGACACCCGTCGCTGCCAGCCCCGGCCCGCGCCGCCCGGTCATGCCCGGCTGGGGCAGAGCTCGCTCCACGTCTGCAATGCCTCACTGCCTTCTCACTTAATTTTTACAAGAGGCATCACAGTCATCGCAAATTCTGTTTTTCAAAAGTACATGCACTCAGCAGGTTGTTACTCTCCGCTTTTCAATACCGACACTAATTTGTTCTTACAGGAGCAGATACGGCACTTCGTGGGGCTGCAGAGTGGGGCTGGACTGCTTCCACTCCAACAGCCGCGCCAGCGCTTCCCCTCCGTCCCCCGTTGTCCCAACTGTGCCGTTGTCCATCCAGACCTCCACGGCGGACAGCACGACTCTTAGATCAAGGGACCGGAACAGCTGCAAGTTTAACAAGAGAAGTGGCTGTTCCCATACATTTGTGGAGTGGAGATATTAAATAATTAAACATACAGAATACACAAACTTGTCCTTGTCTGCCTTCTTTAGGTTTCCAGGAGGAGACACTATATTCCCCATCGTGTCGAGCCAAGCGCTCACCCAGCGGTGTATGCTGTGTACTACACAGGCAGGAAAAAAAATAAAATCTCTCCCCTCAGAGAGATCGACAGGAGCAGCGGCGGCCGTGGGCACCCGCCTCAGTGCGGGACGGCCCCGCGGTGGAGCGTGTCCTGCGGGAGAGCGTGTCGCCGCAGGGACCGGCCCCGCTGGGCTGGAGCAGCACTGACGTAGAGTGCGCGTGTGTGTGTTGGCCAGCGAGGGGTAAAATCCCCTCCGCACCTCCTGCCCTTCTCTGGGCACAAACCCGGAGCTCTGACAGACTCAGCCAAAAAGTCAAAAGCTAAAAAGCTGAGATTCAGTATTTCCAGAATGCACATTTAATTATTATTTTCTCCAAAATGAGACAACTCGTACCAATACCCATCCATTAGCAGGCTGAAATCAGCCGTCAGAGCTTCCGTCTCGGTACGCACAAATCAGGAAAAGCTTACACTGTTGACCAAGCCGGAGACCTGAACTATCTTCTGCGTCACAACATACTCGTCTGCTCCCAGGTAGTCGAACTATAAAATGACGTGAGATTCTAAGTTATTCGCCACGCTGAAGCGCACGGGGTTATCACGATCCTTCACAGAGTGGCTTCTAGCCACCGAGCCATGGCCACCAGGCACAGAGCGCACCGAGCCAGGCAGGACCACGGCGAAGCTTCATCGCAGCTCGAGCAACGGCAAAGAAACCCAACACAGAACAGGAACTGACTGACACACACTTACCAAAGCCCTTTCCAAAAGCACGTAGAGTGCCATCTCTCGCTGGTATTTGGACACTGACTGGAAAAAAAAAATAGTCTTCACTGTTAATAATTCATTTCACTAATTCAGTCACGAGGCATTACAAATGCTGACTTGTCTGAGACACTAAACCTTCCACGGGGCACTGCCATCTGCTGGTTTAGTTTTCAGAGCAGAAAGCAAAAGCCGTGTATTAACACTTAGGACAACGCTGAAGCCTTTCGCTAATACCATCGGCTCTCGGCTCAGAGGAGCAATGGGGCCTCGGGACACTCACAGGGACCCCGTGGCCGAAGCGGACAGCACATCGCTGCCAACCGTCTGCAAACTGGAGGGAGAAATGCCCCCGCTCTTACAAACCCATCAATAAATCTTGTAGCCCCTGGTGACGCCTCTCATTCGGCACCAGATGAGTAACGAACCACGCGACACCCCACCACACGCACCGGCACTCCCGAACACCCCCCGGCTCCGTCCAGCCAGACACCACCGACCAAAGCTTCCTGCGGGATCGGACCCCTCCGCGCGTGACGGGGACATCAGCACCACCGCGCCCACACGCGCCCACTCACTTCATCCCTTCCGTGCGCTTTGTGCGACATCTCCTCCGCTGTCAGCCCGCCGGGCCCCCTCTCGGGGTGGCTGGTGGCCAAGAGGGAACCCGCCGTCTTCTCGTCGCTCACTCGATACACAAAGTGCTCGAACGCAGGAGAATAATCCAGGGGCTCAATGCCGTAGCTGACGTTCGCAAACTGCAGCAAGCCCCTGCCGCAGGGACGGCGCATCGTTTGTCACCGGCCGTTTGTCACCAGAGGCTCTGGGGAGGCTGCCCCAGCCCCCGGCACCTCGGAGCGCGGCAGCCGGAGCACCCCTGGGCTCCCCCGCGGCAAAGGCCCGGCAGCGCCCGCGGCACTAACGGGCACAGCAGTGCCAGGAGGTGGCGGTTCGTTACCTGAGCCCCGAGCAGGTGCTGAGGGTCACTGCCGAGCTGGGGAAGCCCTCGATGTACCCCCGGTAGTGGCAGCCTCCCTACGGCACGACAGAGCCCCTTCCGTGACCGTGACAGCAATTCCCGCACCCGTCACCCAACCCGCCGAACTGCACGCAGGGGACAGCAGCTCTACGCTGCAACGCTGACAGTACAAAATACCCCAAAGCAATCCAAGGTCACCTTGAAACGGGTTGAGTCAGAGCGCAAAGATCCCCTCCCATTAGACACGTAAATCCTGAAATCATCAGCTAAAAAGACGCTGCAAAAGAAAGGGGTAAAGTGAAGCACTGCAAATAGTTCTCTCTTACCCGGTTTCCCGAGTTTATTCCAGGCCCTGCAGCCCACGCTGCTGTGTCGCCCCGGCAGACTTGCTGGCTCACGGGTACAAACATCCCCCAAACCCTCCGCGCAGCACCCGGCCGCGTGGCACACGCACGCGTTACTGCGGCTTTGGGACGTGCCGGCAGCGGGGCGCCATGCCGGCAGCGCCAGGGCCCGGGAAGAGCCCGAGGGAGCCGCGGCCGCGTGAAGGGCGGCAGGCAGGGATGGCCCCGCACCGTCCCGCACCGGGGGCAGAGCGTGCGGCCGCGGAACAGGACAGCAGCGGTCAGACGGGGCAACGTCAGGGCCAACTCACTGCTGCTGCAGGTGAATGGTGTACGGCCTCCCCTCGATCCCGAGGACGTAGGACACCGCGTCCTTGCGCGTGCAGGAAAGCAGAGAAAGGGAGAATTAGGAACAACTCCTCCAGAAAAGCTCCGAGGGGGAGAACAAGAGCTCAGCGCTCCCTCGAGGCACGGGCACAGCCTTTGCTGTGCTGGCAGCAGCGATGTGGTGCTCTGTTACAGCTGCCAGCACATCTGTACCCCCCCTCCTCTGCAGCTGGAGCCCCCAGACCCCTCCATGGGCCCAAGACCCCCGACCCGCTCTGCCTGCCGAGGTACCACTTTTCCCGAGGTGTTTGCGGGCAGCCGCAGCGGGACCGTGACCTGGGCCAGCANGGGCAGCCGCAGCGGGACTGTGACCTGGGCCAGCACCGGCGAGCCTGCAGGGAGAGAGACGCGCGCGGTGCCGAGCCCTGTCCCCGGTGGTGCGGGGCGGCCCCAGCGTGGGGGGACCGGGGGGACCGGGGGTTCCCGGCCCGNGGGGGGACTGGGGGTTCCCGGCCCAGACTCACTCAGCAGCAGCAGCAGAAGCGGCCCCATCGCCCGGCCGGTAACTGCCGGTAACAGCCCCACCGGCCCGTGGGGTCCCACCCGCCCCCCAAAGCAGAGGCGGAGGAGAGAGAGAGCGCACCTTGTACAAAACCGGCATCTTTATTGCTCATTTGTTTCTTACAAAGGGGGTCGGTAACAGCCCTTTCGGCAGAGCCCGACGGTACAGGAGCGACACGCGTCACCGCACACAGCAGGGACGGTTCGGCAGAGGGCAAAGGTCTAAACGCGTGTCGGACACGGACATGGCCTGCGCTTTCCCCAGACCGCCTCGGGGGACAGGGATAAGCGTACACTTTAAACAAAGAAAGTCAGTAGTCATCTTCAATATTCAATGCATGTAAAATTTGAACTATTTCCTCTCCATTTCTAAAAACTGCGTGTTCGCTGCCCTACGCCACCACCCTGCAAATATTGCTAACGTTCACGCTGGAAGTATAAAAACTCTTATCTATTGAAAGGCACCATTTTCAGCATAGATTTAGTTCACACATACAGCTTCAAATACAACGAAGTACAACTCTCCCTCGGATGACTTCATTCCCTGGATTCCCTCCTCTCCTCCCCACCCTCCGAGCTGGCCCGCGCGAGCGGCCGGAGGGGCTCCCACGACAGCCGCCTCCTGCAGCCGCAGAGCCAGTCCCCACAGACAGACAGACAGCCCACACTGAGTAGAATACAACAAAAATGAGGAAGTGATTATCTTGGAACCAACAGAAGACCCCCACAAATACGTCTGCTGATATTCTAGGTGACATTTTACATATTTTAATAGTGTTATAAATCTTAGCCTAAGTTTATGGGAAACCACAGGAGTTCAAGTATTTTATTACTGCAAATGCAAACACTATATATATATATTTATATAAGTATATACAGAGGAAAAGATTTGGGGGGGCAATATTATGGAGGATTTTGCAGATCTGAGTTTGCACTCTGTGGCTAGCACAAAGTGAAACCGCCAAGCACTCTTTTCAGTACTTATTTCACTTTTAGCGAGGTTGTGCAACAGATTTCTAGTTGTGACCACCAGCAGCCAGTTTCTACCCACGGCACAATGGTATCACGATTAAGAGAGCTCCTTCGCCAGCACACCAAATGCTAAATGCTCCTTTTCAGGAAGCGTTTTAAAATCTAGTTTAGTCAGTGGTGTAGAAACGGGCGGCAGTGCAATCTAATGCAAGTTAGCCTGTAAGCATCCTGACTGACACGAAAACGGGGGGAGGATTAGGTGAGAAGTTTGCATTAGTCAACAGGTTCCTGTTTAAAGTGCTCCAAGAGGCTCGGGTGGCCGAGGCAGAGAGATGTTTTTTGCTTCTCAGTGTTCTGCACGGACTGTTAATCAGTCTTTAAACCCAAATTAAAACCTAACATCACCCTATTTTTTAAAACCAAAATATGGCCATGTCTTTTCGTACCTTTATTTTCATTGCCCATTCGCAGAATCACAGGCTGGCAGGGGGTGGCAGGGACCTCTGGAG
>RSEF01000022.1:3939095-3954572 GCA_003993805.1 Himantopus leucocephalus
TTTGGGGAGGTGACTGAGAGCTTTGGCTTGGGGGGGGGAGGGGTCAACTGGGCGCCCTCCCCACACCAGTAGAAGCATCAGTGAGGAGCAGAAGCTGGAGCCCACTCTGAGCTGGGGCTCTGTCGCACCCCATAAGTGAACGCTTTGGCATGCCAGCTTCAGGCAGGACTGAATGCCACAGCTCTTATTTAGGGCAAGGAGCCCACGGAGGCCCCTGCAGGATGCGGGCTGGGAAACGCAGGCCTGCCTGCCTTAAAAAGGGGCTTCTGCTGTGAGGCAACCCCAGAAAGGCAACTGCTTGGTGGCTCGGGTCCCTCAGGCAGTGCTTAGCTCAGCTCACGACCATTCTCCCGTTTAGGAAGGAGCCACAGTAAATCATGACGTCGTGTGTGTGGCAGTCACGTTGCTGGAAAGCTTGCAAGATGCTCTGGATTCAGCGCTGTGCTTTCATAGGGAGTTTAACCCTTACGTTGGTCCGGGGTGGCTTTTCCCAGGGAAAACTGCTTTTGGTGTAGGGGAAGAGCATTGCGAAGGGTTTCTGGGCGCGCTGCCCTTCAGACAGTCCCGGCACTTCCTCCAGCTTTGAATTTATCGACTTGTGCCATGGGGCTGTGGGCGAGAAGGAGTTTGTTGGAGCCAAGCAGGAGGCAGCCGCATGGATCAGGTTGAGGTGCATTCCTGGGGTGATGGGTGTGCCTCCCACAGCGTAAGGGGGAGAAAGGGATTGCGACTGTGCCCGGGCAAGAGCAACGTGGGATAGAGCTTGTTGGGTAAGGGCAGATCTGCTGAGCAGCAGTGGCTGGAAGGATGGCCTTCAGCTCTGTCCTCGTCTCACTGCTGTGTAAGCGAAACAGTGAAAGCTGCAGTGTTGAAACCCTGTGTAAAGCTGCTTCTGCTCAAGTCTGAATGAAACGCTTTGGCCATCTTCCCCCCCCCAAACTAGTGTCCGGCACTACTTTTGTTGTGTGGAGAGACAATTGGGAAGGGACCACAACTTTGGGTAGGATTTGGGTGGGTCAAACCCTGGCCTGAAATCAATTACCGAAGACTGATCTTGAATTTCTGGCTGCCTTTCAGGTCATAGAGGTAACCAAGCACTATGCCCAAAAACAGTTGGGCTTCTCCCAAATTCTTCCATCAGGACCTAACTTGGCCCATGTATTAAATGATATTCTGCTGAATGGGGGGTGATTTTTATCAAGGAAAGGCAGTCCTGAGGAAATTGGATGAGTTACCTCGTTTACGCTGGTTTTGATGTACTTGACCTTCCCCCCACCACAGAGTTCGTCAGCCTTGCGGCAGCTTTGATGTGTGTCGTTATGCCTGAGCACGCTGACATCAGCCTCCCGCCGGAGGAGCGAGTCCGAAGACTGATCCAGGTGGGAAGTGCCGTGGAAGTGAACGAGGATGTCCCGCCACGACGCTACTACCGCTCCGGAGTGGAAATCCTCCGCATGGCAACCATTTACTCGGAGGAAGGCAATATCGAGCGTGCCTTTATTTTGTACAACAAATACATCACGTAAGAGCAGCGTTGCTGTGTTTGCAAGTAACCTGTGTCAATACAAGGGGTTGTGGGTTTGGGTGTTGGGTATTTTGAGTGTGTCTAAACACCGTGAGGCCTTGCTAAGCCGGAAGAACTCGGTTCTGTCCAGAGCTCTGCTCCTTTTGAATTTCATTTCTCACAGAGGTGAGGCTACAGCTGGTTAGATTGACCAGGAGATGTCCTGAAGGTGTGCGGCACAAACCCGCAAACACCGCTCATCTCTTTGTAAAAGTTCCCTTTGAAAACAGGCTGATCTTGTATTCCTCTGTCCCTCTGTGCTAGTGGAGTCTGCTGTCAGCAGGAGGGAGGTTTTGGCTCCCTGTATTTCAAAGCTTCCTGGTGTTTTAGCACTGCAGAGTGGCTAGATTGGCTTTGATTGTTGCTAGGTTGGCTGTGACATCATACGGAGTGGCAAGGATCCGTGGTCAAGGATTTCAGTATCGAGTATCTACCTGGAAAAGATCTAGGCTGGTCAGTGGTTTCTCTAATAAACTGCCTTCAGAGGAGAAGCCCGCGTTACACTTAAGTTACTACAGCCTTTTACAGCAGGCAGTGAGTTCCTTCTTCAGGTGCAGGGATCAGTTGTAGATTTAGTTTTACGTCTCAGAAAGATGTAAAACCCCCCCACCCCCCCCTGCCCAAACACACACGCGTACAACCAAGCCCTTCTCGGGAGGGCCATGGGGAAGAGTTCTGGGTCCAAAGAACCCAATCCCCATCAACTGGTGAGTTTTTTGGGTACTGAGCACCCTTCTAGAAAGCCCCAGATTGTATATAAACCCAGCCAACACCCTGTTTTGTGTTTCAGTTGCCGGGTCTCCAGCTGTAGGGTCTGCATTCTGTGCAGAGCCGCATATTCTTGCCATCATCTCTGCAGCTGCCCAGAAACGAGCCATCTTGGGTCTGAAACCCCACCGCTGTGCCTGCCAAACCAGAGCGTACACCGTGCTAACGCAGTGACGTGGTGCCAGGTCTGGATCGTGTCTCAGCAGCCTGGAGTACGAGCAGAGCAAACATGTCTCTCTGTAGCTGTGCCTGCCAGTGTTTAAAGGGCTGAAAACTGTGATCCTCAGAAAATATCCCAATGGCACAGAGCGTTCCTGTAGATTTTTTTTGGCCAAAAACCTGTCCCTCTTGCTTTTGCCCAGTGCCACTCTGATATGGTCTGTGCTGTGCCCACACTACCCGCTTATCCAGAATGTGGTTGGCACCTTCGTGGGCATTTTCTCTCCCTACCCCTGTGTGCAGAGTTCCTGCCCCTTAAATCCAACACATTTTTCTCTGATTAGCTTTTCTTCCCGCCTTGCACTTCCTGAGCTTTTATGGGCATTGTAGCGAGTGCCCTGGGAGCTGGGAAGTGTAAAACCCTCGGGAAGGTTTCCAGGCTGGTTACGTAGCCAAGGCCAAAGGAGAAACTCTTTAACTAAACAAATGAACTAAAAGCACCTTCACTGGTTCATTATAGCAATGATAGGTGCCGGCGTCTTTTCTCTCCAGCAGCTTTCAAATGCTCGTGGCATTTACGTTAGCCTGGCTGCTGGGCTGCCAGGAAGGTGAAAAAACTTTCCTTCAGTGGTGTGATTTTTTCCAGTGCTGATGAATATGAGCTTCTGGCGTGGATTGTCTGAAGATATGGACTTAATGTCACAGTTCTCGTTTATTTAAATGAAGACATGAAGCTGTAGCTCAAGGGGTATGCTTGATGAAGTGTCTTCTAGATGCCCTTCCCCAAGGGTGTGATCCAGAAGGGAAGAGTGGGGCACTGGTAATTGAAGCCCCTCACAGGACTTGCTCTGCTCTTCCCTTTCTAGAAACGGGATTGTTTCCCCGGTGCTTCAGCCCACATCTGCCGTCAATGCTGTGGCTGTCCTTTCTCAGAGCCCAGCTCCCTGCCAGAGTGTATGGCCTAGTGCAGGCACTTTCCGCATTAGGCTGCGCCTTTGGGAAGGGGAGGACTCCAGCGCTGAGAACTATGTGAGAGGCTCTTAGCCTGGTGTGTTTAGTGGGAGTGAGCGCATCACCCCTGGGAGCAAGGTGCGGTCTGTCTGGCTTTAGGAGGCCGAATTTCTCTTTATTTCCCTATGCAGCGCTTCCCAAGGCTGATCTCAGGACCTGAATTACACAGTAAGATCTGTGTTGTGGCACCTGATTTGAAGAGCCATCGATTTTGGGACAGTCTTGTCTAGACATGGGATAATCTCAAGATTGAGATTCCCACTGAGGCATCCAGTTCCCTGCTTGGTCCCCGGCCCCCTGCTCCATCTCGTGCAGGTCATTTGGCTGCACAGCACCTCTCTTTCCCACATGGAAATGAAGCTCATTGCCCAGCCCTCATGGGGGCCAGGAGGGCGGCGCAGCTATCACTAAGAATAATCAGGCTGGACCTTTAACACATGCGTCTTTTCACCTTGTAAGACATCTGCTTGCTTGTCTTCTTGAACAGCTTCTTCTGCATTGATCTGAGTGGATGTTTTCCTTGAATCACCATCAGGCGCACTAGGTTTGATTTTTGCGAGAGCCAAATAAGAAAGAAAAAAAAAAAGACATGAATTTTTTGTGGTGTTTGGGCTCCTGGTTTGCCTGTGTGGCTGTGAGCTGCTAGGATTGGCTCTGGGGGTTTGCGTGGGGTGTTGCAAGGGACTCGAGAGACGCCGGCTTGGCGTGCGTGCTGTAGCAGTGCTTTAAAAATAGCCTGTGATGTGGCTGCTCGGTGCCAAACAGCTGCTGCTCATAGTGGACTCGGGAGCAGGCGGAGGTTTGAACAAGCCCAAAACTCCTGGTGTTTCAGTCTTGCCAAGCCTCAGTTGGGCTGTTGATAGGAAATGTGAACCGTTCCTGCCCTTCCCCTGCCTCCGTCCCCAGCCTGCCACCGCCTGGCCTTGCCCCAGAGTTTTCCTTGGGCTGCCTGAGTCCTCCTCTCATCCTGCTGCCCACTTCTTTCCCCCCTTCCTGACTTGTGGAAACCCAGCTGTCTCTGCTGGTTTTTTCCATCCTCCCCAGGCCAGCATCTGCTCTTAATCCTTCATAATTAATCCCTTCCATTTTAATCTGCTAGCTGTTGGCAATGATCACAGCCTTGTTTTGTCTCCTCGACACAGTGACCTACTTCACAACCACCAGCCGGGAGCGGGGACCTTGCTGGGTGTTTTGGATGGAGCGACGGCTTCTCTGTGGCTCTGGACTGTGATGTGGTTATGCTGATCTGGCGAGAGCATCCTCACGCTCTCCGTGGCAACCAGGAGCATTCAGAATGCAAAAAGTCCTTCCTTTTCACAGAGGACTGAGGTTTTGAAGCAGCTGGGTTTATTTACTGCACACACAGAGGCTTCTCAATATGAAGAGCTTTCTCACTCTGTCCCCCTTGAGTTTTTCCCGCTTGGCTCTGCTTGCTTGGTTTGTGCTGCTCCCTGGGGCGCACTCTAGTCCTCACTACGCTTATTCCTTGTGCCTGGGCACAAGGCTGCTCTCTGAAGGAGCTGGAGAGCATTCTTCTTTGGATGCTGAAGCAGTGGGGCAAAGAGCCACGAAGGAGGGCAGGGTTTTTGCATTATGCCCACAGGCTTTGTGGACACTCGCAGCAAGCACACCTCCACTTGCACGAGACAAGGATGCAGCTAAGCTAACCGTGAGCTCACCCTGAGCATGTGGTCAGCTGGTACGCCGCTGGGGACTTGTTTGCAGAGATAATTCGGGGATGCCTCAAGCTTAGGGAGCCTCATAGGGCTGAGTCAGAGTGAATTGCCCCACGTTTGCAGGCTTTCTTCCTTGTTCTAGCGCTTGCAGTACTCTTTCTCTGTGTCTTCGCCACTGTGTCCTACAGAGCTCCCTGGAAGAGAGGGATGGTTATTCTGTCTGTAGAGAAGCCGAAGAGTAACCTGTTCATAGTTGTGCTGGGAGCAGGGTGATGTTGAGCTCAGTCTTGATTTCCCTCCCAGAAGTCTGCACAGAAACAGCCCTGCTGCCTGAAAATATTACCCTGATCTTCTGGAGCGGTCGAGCCACAGAGCCAAAAGGCTTCTGATGCAGCAGCTGGGGATGTGAACTTGCTTTTACCTTACTTGCAAGTTTTCCTTTTTCGAAGTCTGAGTTAACTTCCCCATCTCTTGCTCGAACTGTTTGTTCCCCCATACAGAAGGACGGTATGAGCACTGAGTCAGCCGAGTCCTTGAGCTCGTGTGTAATCCCCTTGGATGCTCACGGAGGTGTAGGCAGGTGCCCAAGGACCTCCCTGAATCTCTGCCAGTGTCCTTGGTGTTTTAGACCGGCTTATTAATGTTTCTGTTGAAAACAAATGTATTTATCCCTGAGGATCATCTCCACAGTCCAGGTGGAAGAAAAATCTTCTGTGCGAGGTGCTCCCCGGAGACTGAACGAGGCCTCTTGTGTGCCATGAATTGCTCAGAAGGCCTTTATATGAGGGAGGCTTTCCTGCAGAAAGGCAGACGACTCTCCTGATTGTGGGGAGCACAGGGCCCAGGGAGGTGGTGGAGCAAGGGGACGGTGCTGGAGAGGAGTGATCCGTACCCCCCAAAATCCCACTTACTGTCTTGTGCTTGTCCCTTTCTGCTGTGATTCAGAAATGGGTTTTCTCTCCTGTGTTTACAGGCTCTTCATTGAGAAGCTGCCGCAGCACCGTGATTACAAAACTGCTGTCATACCCGAAAAGAGGGAGACAGTGAAAGTAAGTAGTAACATTGCCAAGGGTTTAATGGCTGCTGTTGGAAATGTTTTGGGGTCTTCAACCTTGGGATTTCATGGCTCTGGGATGAGTAACCCATACAAAGGCTGAGAAGCCTTGGCTTGACCGGGCAGGCCTGACCCCTTGGGAGTTACGGTTTGGGTTCTTCCTACCCTGTTGTACTTTCCTGGGCTGGCTGTGGTTGTCCAGTTTACTTTTGTTGAGTGCTGGGACATCCTTTTTTTCCTGTTAGACTCCCTGCTTTTTAAACACCACGGGGCTTTTCCATGCATGGTGGCTGGATGCCCAATGTGGTGATCCTCAAGGGATTGGACAGGGAATCCTTGGAGATTTCTCAAAGCCATAAGAAGCTACCACTCCCCTGCTCAATATTGACCAGAAAAGCAAAGGACAACAGTGCCGAAGCTCTTGCTCAGTCTGGAGCCCCTCTGCTGGGAGGGCAGGCTGGGAGAGTTGGGGGTGTTCAGCCTGGAGAAGAGAAGGCTCCGGTGAGACCTCAGAGCTCCTTCCAGTGCCTAAAGGGGCTCCAGGAGAGCTGGGGAGGGACTCTGGATCAGGGAGGGGAGCGATGGGACGAGAAGGAACGGTTTTACACTGAAAGAGGGGAGACTTAGATGAGATCTGAGGAAGAAATTCTCTCCTGTGCGGGTGGTGAGCCCCTGTGGCAGGTTGCCCCGAGAAGCTGTGGCTGCCCCATCCCTGGAGGTGTTCAAGGCCAGGTTGGACGGGGCTTGGAGCAACCTGGGCTGGTGGGAGGTGTCCCTGCCCAGGGCAGGGGAGTTGGAACCGGGTGATCCTTAAGGTCCCTTCCAACTCTTAACCATTCTATGATGCAGCCTGCCAGCCTGTCCGCACATGGTGGTGGAGCTGCTCGGCCCTTCCTGCCTCGTGAACAGATGGATGATTTATGATCTCCAGGTTCTACATGTCCATTGATTCTTGAATCTCTTCAGGTCTTTGTTTTTCTTGCCCTGAAGCTATCACACTCTTACGACTGTGTTTCCTCCCTTCAGAAACTGAAAGAAGTAGCCTTCCCCAGAGCTGAAGAGCTCAAGGAGGAGCTATTAAAGAGGTACGCCAAGGACTATGCTAAGTACAAGGAGCAGAAGGTGAGTGAGAGGAGACTGGAGGCCTGTGCTCCCCAGAAGACCCTCAGCCACAAAGGGTTTGGAAGAGGGCAGGTCTCCAGGGCTCCCTGGGTGCTCTGAAATGTGAAATCTGGGTAGCCCCAGCTTCCATGGTCCAGGAAGCTTGTCACCTGCAGCACGGGGCTGTCCCAATCATGTCTCCGCTGCGGTTACGTAGGTGAATCTGTCATAGGCACCCCTGCATCTCTTTTCGTTGTGCATCCTGGAGGCAGTCTGAGCTGAGACTGTTATTTGTTTGGTTTCTTTCCTTTGTCCCAACATGAGGTCTGGGTCTTAGGATCCAGAAACTCAGCAGGCAGCTGGTAACAGCGTGGGCAAGGACCGGGGGTTCTGTGGGCAAAGCAGAAAACTCTGCAGGCAGTTTTGCTGTGGGCAAGTATGATCTTAGAGATAGGATAGAGAGAAGTCAACCTGGAATTATATTTGTGTGGAAGAGGGAGGGTAAGGCAGCAGTTTTACTGCCCTGGTCTAGCTGACTGTCCTGATGGAAGTGCGGATCTCTGTTTTGCACTCCTTGCAGGGAGTGCTGTTTACTGGTCACCTTTTGCAGTCCCTTTAGAAGTAGTGTGGCATTGCTGAGGGTCTGCAGCGCACAGGCTCGTTTTCTGCCTCAGGCTAGTGTTCCCCTGTCTGCTGATGTCCCTTAGCGTATTTCTCCTTGCAGAAGGCGGAGGAAGAAGAATTTGCACGAAACTTGGCTTTGCAGCAGCAGCTGGAAGAGGAGAGAAATCGGGTAGCCCTGATGAAGCAGCAACAGGCAGAACAAGAGCAGTTTCATGCCTTTGAGGAGATGATTCGACGACAGGAACTGGAGAAGGAACGTCTAAGGATAGTGCAGGAATTTGGAAAGCCGGAGCCGAGTCCCGAGTCTCTGGACGGGCCCCTCATCCCTGGTGTGGAAAAGCCGCCGACTGATTTAATCCCAAAGGTTCCCATCTCTCCAGTTCAGCCTGCAAGCCCATCAACGGGGACTGTCTCATCCAAACCTCCCGTTGTGGACAGATCTTTGAAACCTAGTACTTTGGGGAGCACGGAAAACAGTTAGTACCTCTCAGTGCACCCTTCTCCCTTGCTGGGGCTGAGGCAAACGCGGCTGAGGAGTTGATTTGTTTGGCAGGCGTTTTGTCTGATCACAGCTTCATCCCTTCTGGGGGTTTGGCCTTCCAAGTCACTGGATGTTGTCCCCATTGTCCAGTCAAGATTTGCAGGGCTGGGGAGAACTGTCTCTTCTTGGGAATTGGGCCCCCCACGCTTCTCCAGCCCAGTCTCTCTGGTGATCCAGAGTCTACAGCCTATTTGGCTTTCCTAGAGCCAAATACTCGTTGGAGTTTGGGGTTTGTTCTTGGCTAACCAAATTCTCCTGACTGAATTCTCCTCTTCTGCCAAATATGGCTCCAAAATACAGATTTGGATGCTTCCAAATGACTGGTTCTTGACCAGTGAAGCATCTTACTTTAAGTGACATTTTGTAAGTGTTTGTGGTTTCATTTTCTTTAACAAAATACTTGGTTTTTGACTCACTGCTCAAGGTCTCTTGCTCTACCTGTCCCTGTTTTGAAAGAGGTAGTGAGTGACCTTTATGAAGTGTCACAGTGACTTCATTTATCTGTGACCGCTGTTGTAAGCGTAGACGTTAGAGCAGTTAATGTTTCCAGGCTGAATTTTCTCAGTCTGGTCCCTTCAGATACTGACCTGAGGGAACAATTCTCCATCGTCCCTTACTGTCCTTGTTCATTGTGCTCCCGTTCTCCCCACAGATGCAAGTATGGATGTCCTTCGCCAGGTCATTGTCCCTAGGGAGCTCTGCCAGAAATTCCTCCAGCTGGCTGATGCCAACACGATCCGGGGTGTGGAGACGTGTGGGATCCTCTGTGGTAAGCTGGTAAGGTGATAATCCTAATTAAGACCCTGGAAGTGACGCAGGGGCCTTTTGTCAAGGTGTGCAATGGTGCAGATGGCTAGAGGGCCCTGATTTTTTTCCACGGAAGGCTGTAGCGCAGTTTCACTGATGACTAGGGTTTCACATGAGCGTTAGGGATGACCCACCTCTCCTTTTCCTCCCTTTTACATTAGGATTTCCTCACACTGATTGAGGTCCCGGCCACCAAGTCCCTGTGGGTATTCAGCTTCCTCTCTCCTGTTGATGTCTCTGTGCTGGGTCCCTGCTTCAAGCACTCTCCCATTGGCGGTGACAGACAGCTCTGGTGACTTGTCCTTTTGGTACCAGCAGGACTGAGGGGTCCCAGCTGTGAACTAGGACCCTCACCAAGACAAGGTTGTGCCAACACCAGCTGGAGACAGTTAGTTCTGCTGCAAGAGAGTTTGCGTGCACAGGTTTCTGTTGGCAGCTCCAACTTCTCTCCCCTGACTCGCTTGGGGCTGCTTTGCTTGCAGAAGTTTGCTTTGAAATGAAATTGTTTGATGTAGCAACTTTCTGCAATCCAGCTGCTTCCAGACACTTGGTGATTATTTAATTAGGAGGCATCATTGCCTAGTGAGTGGAGAGATCCGCTTGGGTGGGTGTCCAGGACTTCTTTGAGCTCTTCTGGGTGCTCTGCAGGGCAGAGAAAATGAAATAGAAAGCTCTGGGTCGTGCTCAGACTCAGAAAATCCTGCGTCTCCTTTGTCAGTAACTTGCAGTTACCATTTTTGTGACCTGTAAATGGATGGTAGATGCATCCGTGGGCTTGTTTCCAGACCTGCTGTTCCCCTGGCTGGGCCCCCGAGTGATGAATGCCGAAGTACCGTGTTCCCAAGGCTTAGGAAATTACCTTTGCACCAGTGGGCGGCAGCAGCGTTTCCTGCTTGGGGGGTGTCCGGTGGGTAACAGCCTCCCTGTACTGCCTTGCAGATGAGAAACGAGTTCACAATAACTCACGTCATCGTTCCCAAGCAGTATGGTGGCCCTGATTATTGCAACACGGAGAATGAGGAGGAGCTCTTCATGATCCAGGATCAGCACGGCCTTGTTACGCTAGGCTGGATCCACGTGAGTCCCTCATTCCTGTTTCACTTCCCAACTGGCCTTGCGTTCAGCTGGGAGGGAAAAGGGTGTGTGGAGTGGGGCTGGCGGAGGAGAACTTACTGGAGGAGCTGGCATGGAGCAGGCAGCACCCTCTGGTTGGATTCCTCCCTCTGGTGCAGTCTCAGCCGCTACTCGCACTGCTGGAGAAATCCAGGTTTAAGTTTGGGTCCCTTCCTAAAGCATCAGACCCTTTGAGAGTGGGATGTCGGGCGTGAAGCTCATGTTTCATCCAGCTAAAAACTGACTCCAGAGGCACTGTCGGGGCATCCCGAGCTCCCGCTGTCTACGCAGAGCCTCTCCCGTGATGCATCCCCGTAGTAGCGCTGCTTTTCGCAGACAGCTGTGTGCTGCTTTGCCACGGGATGTGCCAGTTCCAGATTCCTCCGCTGGCTTCAGCGCTGCCCTGCTGCCTGTCCCCACGGAGCCTTTGGCAGTCGGATCGGTGCCAAGCAAAATGTTTGGTGCTGCTGAGTAATCTCTCGAAAGCAGCAGCTGCCTCGCAGGCTTTGACAAATAAATGCCTGCTGCGTGTGCCCGATATGTGCGGGGTGTCTGCTTTTGGTGTTAACTCTTCAGTGACGGCCCTGCGATATCCAGGGACCCTCAAGAATCCCTTTGACCTTTCTGCTGGTCTTGGCAACAAAAAGCTAACAAGAAAAAGGGGGAAGACCTTTCAGCAAGAGTTAGGCTGTGAAATCCAGCTCTCGGATGGAGCTGGGTAAGGTGGTGGTTGTCTCTGATTGTACAACCGTTGGCCGTCTTGGTGGAATGCGATATCTTGAAGTGCCTTGGCTGTACGTTACGTGCCTGGTGTTGCTGTGCCCCGGGGTAGCTGCACTTCAGAAACGTGTGAAGTGCTCTGCAGGGTGGCATGTATGAAAGCAAGGACAGCGTTGTGCCTTGCAGTGTGCCTTTCCATGGGATATGGCCAGAAATGTAGAGCTCCTCCTGTACTTATTCCAAACGGAAGAGAGGAGCAGATGTTTTGGGGCAATCCAAAACCAGTTTCAGTGTGCAAGCGTGTCCTGTGTGCCATCCAAGGAGCCGTGTCTCTTCTCTGTTACAACCTTCTCTTGGCAGATGCCATTCCTTTGGACTGGTCCTCTGCCCCTGCTGTGACTGCCTCTCTTTTATGTCGCCTTGTGTTTCAGACTCACCCCACGCAGACAGCCTTTCTCTCCAGCGTCGACCTGCACACGCACTGCTCCTACCAGATGATGTTGCCGGAGTCCATTGCTATTGTGTGTTCTCCGAAATACCAGGAGTAAGTGTGGAATGTGGGGTAGGCAAGACCCAAAAGGTTGGGCAGGATGTCTCGCCTCTCCAGAAGGTATCAAAGGGCTGTTTATTGCAACCTTTCCTCTGTCGGATTCCTGGTTTGGAATAAAACGTCAAGTCACACAATGAAGGTTTTACCAAAAGAGGCTGGAAGAGCATGTGTGATTCGACAGCTCTTCTGAGCTGGTTCGAGGGGGTTGTTTCTGGGCCGTGGTTGCCCACCCGTGAAAGGAGACCGATCTGCAGCCACAGACCAGTTTGGGGAGAGGAGCGTCCCACAGCATGCAGCTCTGCTCTCGCTTGAGATGAGCGGACTCAAGCGTGCTCCTTCAGACAGAGGAGGAGGTGCTTCTGTTTGCAGAGGCTTGAGCTACATGGAGCTTGTGTTTATTTGCTCTAGGACGGGGTTTTTCAAGCTGACGGAGCATGGCCTGGAGGAGATCTCTTCCTGCCGGCAGAAAGGATTCCACCCGCACTCCAAAGACCCCCCTCTCTTCACTGTAAGTCACCCCACGAGGCAGCGGGGGCCGTAGGACCGTGGGGCGGCATATTGGACGCTTTGCTTGAATTTATAGCTGTGTTGAGGGCGCTAGGCTGTGCCCCAGGACAGCAGGGTCGGCCTGGCCGGGGCTTGTCTCTTCCTAAAGTTGAGATGCAGAATCTTTCTGACTTGTTAGCACGTGTTGGAGGTGTGATGCAGAGTGCTTCTCTGCAGAGACAGGCAAAGGCTTGTATTTGAGAGAGAGATTTGTATTTGTGTCCTGCCATGGTCTCTGTGTGACACCGGGCAGGGCACTGGTTCCTGTCCTGTGGGCTGTTCTGCGAAGGACGCTGGGTGCAGGTTGTGTTGGGAGGTAGAAGAGACTCAGCTGAGCTGTGGGAACATCTGAATAACCCCCCGTCCGCTCTTTCTCTTCCCTTCTCTTCCAGACCTGCAGTCACGTGTCAGTAGTCGAGAGAGACGTGGTCCTGATGGATCTCCGATAGACCTCTTGCCTTAACCGTTTACAGAAAACCATCTACCTTCCTTCTAGGCCTAAGGAAATGGGTTTTTTTCCTCCTGTAGCAGATGATTTCTACCGTGTAGTGATCCTTCCGTTTCCTCCCCCAATAATCGCGGTGAAATCGGTACCCTGACCTCGGTGGGAGCACGTGGAACCTCAGTGCCTGGCGTTGGGCTGGCAAAGTGGTGCTGAGTTCCAAGGTGTGGGGAAAAGCTAACTGGAAATTCAAAGACAGAAGCTAACACTGAAGCAATTGTTTAATACTCTAATCTAGGGCTTGAAAAGCTTCTTGGGGGGGTGTTCCCTGTGATTTGCTGCAACCACGACGTTTGGAAACCTCTTCAAGTGGGACTTGCCCAAATTAATCTATGCTTTGTTTTGCCTCTCTGGGTTGCTGTGATCTCAGTGCAGCTGGCTGGAGTAGATAAGTCTTTGCTATATTTAAGATTAAACCTTCCTAACCCCTCTCACCCCGTGCAAGAGTTTATCACTGCGGAGCCGGAGCGAGTCCTGCTTGCAGGTACTCAGGTCTTCGCCCGGTGAGGTAGGAAGGGGCCCAACCTCCTTTGGGAACCCCTATTTCAGCGTTTCGGGGGAGAAGGTGCCTGGATGCGGCATGGCTTTGCACAAGCTGCTTCATTCCAGCAGCGGGGACGGGTGTCTGCATACTTTATTCCTTTTTTCCTGGATGGTGGATTCGCTCCAGCCCGGTGAGGGCTTGGGTTTGGCTTGTTGCTGGTGCTACCGTGGAGGAGGCTGTCGGTCTCTTGGCTGCAGTGCTGTCGTGTGAAGGCTCTGCAATGCCCTCGCCTCTCCGAGACGGGACTCCAGCAGCTTGTGCTGCTTCAGTCCTCAAAGATCAACCCCCCCCCGATTGCCTCTGCGCTTCTCAAAGCAGTGTGAAGTCTGTCCTTGCCAAAAACAAGCGCTCTGTGACGTCGCAGTTATGCGGTACACCAGCCGGGGACTTCTTCCGAATTACTCTCGTCGGACGCCAAGCAGCAATTTTCCTTCCCTGTGCTATCCGTGCGGAGCCTCCACCCTCGCTCCTGCCGGCGCTGAAAGGGAAGGAGCAGTATTGAAAGGTGGAAAAGGCATCTGGCCTCAATGGGCTGAGCGTGATCCATGCCGTCTCCACATCCTCTGGCGGGATGCTCTGATGCTCAGCACGTGGTCGTGCGGGGAGGGGAAGGCGGCTGGAGTTGCCTTCCCACCTGGCGCACATACATATGTGTTCTATATGGCATGTCCTTGTACTTCTACGTGCAAAATTCCTTGGTGTACAGTTCAACACAGATGGATTGTATTATCTCGCCTGCGTTTCTTTTGCCACTTGTGTTCTTTGAGCTAACTCAGTGGGTTGGAGGGGCCGAAAACGCGGAGGGAATCGTTTTATTTAGGGGTTGTGTTTATTTGCAACAGCCGCCTCCTTGACTCCTGCGTGACAAACGGCTGCTGCCATCGGTTTTGCCGTCGGTTTTGGAAACAGGCGACCCGCAGCAGTGGGAGGGAAGGAAGGGAACTTAAGGGCGTCTGTGGGAACTAACTTTCAGACCTAATTTATTTAAACTGTGCTCGGGGGTGGGTCTTGCAGCCTCGGTGTAGAGGTGTTCGTCCCACGGCTCTGGGGCAGTCTTCACCCCGATGGCTCCCCCAGAGCGGTGCGGGGACACGAGGTGTGAAAGTCCCTCTTGCAAAGCAGCGATTCCTTCCAATTGGTAGGGAATAGCACGACGGGTTTATCTCAACCGACGGTGTTGGGTCTGAGCTGACCGCAGCATCCAGCAGGGAAGCACCAGCCGGGGCGAGGAGCTGGTGGCAAATCCCCGCTTCCTTCCTCGGTCGTCCCAGTGACCGATAAACCCTCGTGGAGAATTTTTCACATACCTCGCAGCGCGGCCGTACGCGAGGGCTGCGTTTCTCACGTCAGTGGCCAGCTGCTGCCTCGCGCCCGGCCCTGCTCTCCGAGCTGACGGCTTTTTAATCACATTTTTTCACTTGAAGTCGCTGAGTCATCAGTTTGCGCGTGGGGATGAATGCCGATGTCCTGGCACTACTGCCTGTGTCCTGCTAACCCACCCCCTCCATCCAGCTGCACCAGATGTGACTGGTATACCTTAAAATCGCTCAAAAGGAGGGGGTTGAAGTTGGTAGGAGCTAACCCCGCTTAGCAGGAAGGGTTTATTTTCCGCAGCAGCGCGGGTTGCGTGTTTAGGGGGGTTTCCTGCAGGCAGGGAGCGATGCTTATCTCTGCCTCAGGGATGGGAACAGACCCAAATCCCTGCCCGAGCTCTCCGCGCCGGCTTGTGCATCCTCAGCGGCAGCCCGAGAGGTTTAAAGCGCGAACGTTACCCATATACGGAGGTGCCGAGGGCCGGCCCGCGCGCCCGGAGTTTTGAAATCCCACGGCAAACCGGGGATTGCCCCCCTCCTCGCTCGTCCCGCGTTCGTCCCAGCCCAGGCCGGCCTCGCCTGTGCCGTGGGATGCTTGGCGTTCCTGCGAGCATCCCGGGGCCGCCGGCCACCCTCCCCAGCGCCGGCAGCTGGATTGGCTGCGGTGGCCGAACCTTTCCTTTTTAGGCTGCGCGCCTGCTCCAGCTCAGGGCTTTGCCGCCACGGTCCCAGCTTCAAACTGGCCGCGCCAAGGCTTGCCGTCCCGCCTGGCCGCGGTGCCGTGGGTTGGGGCGGTTTGGGCATCTTGGTGAGCTTAGAGCCGACCCGCCTGTCCCCGGCAAACACCGGGGTTGGGAAAGAGATGAGATTGGGGGGGGGGGGGG
>RSEF01000022.1:3957778-3972756 GCA_003993805.1 Himantopus leucocephalus
ATTATTTTTATTAATCCCCTCCCCTCCATCCCCTAAATGTGCTGAGCTCAGAGGTGCGGCGGGTGATGCTAACAAGGGCGATGAGGCTCCCCTGGCGTGACGTCACCGTGACGTCACCCGGCCGCTGGCAGCTGTCATCCCTCGCCGTGACGAGGACACGGGGTCCGGCGAGGTCGGCGTCCCTGTTGTGTCGTCCCCCGTGTCCGTCCCCCCCCTACTCCTTGTTTTTCGTCACGCTGGGAATAACGGGGGTAGGATGGAGGTGGGGAGAGAAGGCGGTTTGTCCCCCTTCGGGGGGGTCTCATTTGCCATCGAGGCGGCGATTTGGGTTACCCCGGTGCCATGCCCGGCGTGGTTTGGTGACGGGCGGGATCCGAGCGGCTGCTGGTGGCACTGGTGTAGTGGGACGGACACGTCGCCGAGGTCAGGGAGAGCGCGCCGAAACGCGCGGCCGCCCCGAAGTTTGGAATCGGCGGTGAGCGGCTTCGGCACCACGTGTTGGCGAGGGATGGGGCTGCTTCCCAGCTCGCACCCGGGATGCGCCGGCGGCCGCCGCCAACGCCGCAGCCGCCTCCGGAGCTGCGGATGCTTTGCCAAATTAAGACCCCTTTCCGAGGTGCCGGGGTGCCGGGTACCGCGGGGCGCCGGGATGCGGCGAGCGCCGGTGCGGCCCCAAGGTTGCATCATGCTGGGGAGGGATGGGCAGCGCCGGAGCAGAGTCCTCGCAGGTTGTTACGGTGGCCCCATAAACGAGCCCCGTTCTTGGCCTTTGGCACCTAATTAGCCGTGACGAGGTTTGTTTTTCGGATTACCGACCTGGACCCTTTATCGCAGGTAATTAAGGGGAGAGGTGGCTCGGAGGAGGAGCTGAGGGGGCCTTGGGAAAGCAAAAGGTGTCCCCCCCCGCCCCAACTTTGGCTTTTCCTGGTGAGGCTTTGCTGGCGCCACTGGGGATGGGGATGGGGATGGGGACAGCGAAGCGGTGGCACAGTGCCTCTGGGACGTGCGGTTGTGCTGTGGGGCTGTGTCCCGAAAAGCCTTTCCCGGGGTGTCCGTGGTGCCGGCATGCTGGGACTGAGCTGTCCCCACGGGAATGGGGGCCTTGGTCCCCTACCTGCATGTGTTGGTGTCCCCAGTGCCTGTCCCCATGGCATCAGGGTCCCCGGTCCCTGACCCCATGGCATCAGGGTCCCCGGTCCCCTGCCTGCCTGTGCTGGGGTCCCCAGTCCTTGCCCCTGTGGTATCAGGGTCCCCAGTCCCTGTCCCCATGGCATTGAGGTATTCGGATCCCTGCCTGCATGTGCTGGGGTCCCCGGTCCCCATCCCTGCAGCACCGGGGTCCCTGGTCCCCTCCCTGTGTGTATTGGGGTCTCTGGTCCCCATCCATGTGGCATCAGGGTCCTAGCCTGTGTGTGCCACGGTCCCCTTCCCCTATGGCATTGTGTGTCCCTGCCCCCATAGCATTGGGGTTCCCGACCCACTGCCTACGTGTGCCGGAGTTCCCCAGTCCCCGTCCCCACTGCATCAGGGTCCCTGGTCCCCTGCTCGTGTGCGCCAGTGTCCCCATCCCTATGGCAGTGGTGTCCCTTGTCCCCTGCCTGTGCACGCTGGGGTCTCCACTCCTTGTTTCTGCAGTGTCAGGGTCCCCGCTCCCCTCCCTGCATGTGCGGAGGTCCCTGGTCCCCATCCCCATGTCATTGGGGTCCCCAGTCCCCTGCCTGCTTGTGCAGGGCTCCCTTGTCCTTGTCCCTATGACATTGGGGTCCTCGGTCCCCTGCCTGCCTGTGCCGGCATCCCTGCTCCCTGTTCCCAGGGCTCTGGGGTCCCCATTCCCTGCCCGCGCGTGCTGGGGTCCCCGCCGTGTCCCTCGCTCCACATGCGCGCAGGGAGCCTTTCTAATGGGGTGGCAGTGAAGGGGCCAGCGCCGAAGCCCACCGTCCCCGTCCCTTCGCTGTCCCCGCCGCGGCTCGGCATGCGGGCTGGGACGAGAGCGATGCACCCCAAACCCAGGCCCCCCGGGGACCGGTCCCCTCTCTCCCCTCCTCTGCCAGCTCTTTAATCTTGCCGCCCTGAGCTGAGTGCAAGAGGGTGCCAGACCATTTTTGAGGATGAAAGAGCTTTTTTTTTTTTCCCTTTTTATCCACCCCCCCCCACCCCCNTCCCCCCCCCCCCCCGCCCCCCCCCTCCCCGGGCTGGCATCCAAGGGGAGATGAAATGAAATGGGAAGAGGCTGGAGGTGAAACAGCTGCGATCGGCTCCGTCCGCGCTCCACATCTGCCCGCCACGCTGCTGCCAGCCCCGCAAACCCAGCTCGACCCCAATTTTCTCCTCTTTCCCGGGGCCAAAACCCCTTTTTCCCCGCGAGCCGGGATGCTCGGCGGTGGCGGGACAGGGCTGGCAGCGCGCAGGCAGCGGGGATTCGCAGGCAGGGTTCTGCTGGCTCGTCGGAGGGAGTCGTGTCGCGGGGACAATGCGGCGTGTTTGTTTGCTACAGCTAAAATGGCAGTTCNAAGGGGAAGGGAAAAAAAAAAAAAAAAAAAAAAAAGAGAAGTGCTTCTGCACATCCAGTCACCGCATCTTTTGATTAAATGAGATTTTGCTGTCGAATGGGGGAGCTGGGGACCGCGAGCTCCTGAGCCTGCAATTTCTATCGCAGCCAAATAAGGGGGAAAAAAACCCCAACCCTGAACCACCCCAAGCCCTGAAAATGCTGTTAAAAAAAAAAAAAAGTAATAAAAAAAATGGATTGGAGCAAGTTGTAATTGCTGCAGTCGTCAGCACGGAGGCCGGGGGATGCTGTGTAATGGCTGGAGGGTTTGTCACCGCAGAGCTGGTGGCTGCTGGTGACACAGCTCCGGTCACCGCAGCTCCCCGCTTCCCGGCCTGGCCGAAATGGATGGAGGAGCATCCCGGGAGCTGCGGCCGGTCGGAAACGCTGTGCTGGAAGGCGATGGGGTGCAGGAGGGGGATGAGCGAGGGGCTTGAGAGACCTTGAGCCTCTTAGAAACCCCAGCTGGTGGTGTAATTAAAGCCATTGCATTTGAGGCCGTTGCACTTAACGCCATTGCACTTAACGCCGTTGTACTTAAAGTCATTGCACTTAAAGCTGTTGTATTTGAGCCATTGCATTTAAAGCCATTGCATTTTAAGCCGTTGCATTTAAGCCATTGCATTTAAGCCACTGCACTTAACGCCATCGCCCTTAACGCTGTTGCGTCTAACACCATTGCGATTTCAAGCTGTTGCATCGAAGTCATTGCATCTAATGCCGTTTGCACTTAACACCGTTGCACTTCGCACCGTTGCATTTAAAGCCCTTGCGCGTAAAGCCGCACCAATTAAAGCCATTGCAATTAAAACCCTTGCGCGTAAAGCCCCACCGGTTAAAGCCACCGCACCACAAGCCCTTGCAGTGGGGCTGACTTCTCCCACCCGTGCCGGGTGCCTCGCCGAGCCTTCCCCGGTCAGAATGCCGGCGCGAAGGCAGCGGCTGCCTGTCCCTTGCCCGTCCCCGTGCTCCTCGCCTGCAGCCGCTGGCAGCCGGTGCTGCCGGCCGGAGCACGCTGCCTGCCCGCACATGGCTTTTTTTAGGTTTACAAACATGACGGCCCCGTGCACGCGCCGCTTCTCCCCCCTCCTTCCCCGTGAGTCATCAACCCCGTCACCGGGCCGGGGAAGCCGGAGGCGGCGTCGGCGCATCCCCCTCGGTGTTGATGACCCCAGCGGGGGGAAAAAGAAAAAAAAAAAGGGGCAAAATTAGATATATTTTTTTCCACCCTTTTTTTATCATTCCCGTTCCTCTTGTGGCGAGCGAGATGGAGAGGATGCGGATGGCGACCGCGGCTGCCATCCCCACTCACGGGTGGTCCGTGATGGGGTGTTTTCGGAGAGGACCGCAGCACCGGCCGGAGGGTGGGAAAGCTGGGATGCTGCCGGCTTCCTTGCCCAGCCGGTGGCCGCATTTTGGTAGCCTTGGATTCAAGACGATGCCGATTGGCGCGGTTTTGGGGGTGGGTGAGGTTCGGGGGGGGAAAAGACCCCAAAATGTAGGCAGAGGTGCTGGCAAAAGCCTTGCCGTGCGGCTCCCTGGGGCCCGGCAGTGCTGGTGCCGCGGCTGCCGGTGAGCGTGGAGGTGCCGAAGCCCCCGCGGCTGAGCTCATCGCCGGAGCCAGTTGGCGTCAGGGCTGAGGTGGCTGCGGTGACTCAGCAGCACCGGCGCTGACTCAGCGGCACCGACCCCGGGGAGGCAGCCAGGATGGGAGGGGGGAGAACACACTTTAAGTTTTGGGGAGAAAAAGGTGGGTTTTTTTGTACAGCGTGCTGCAAAATGGTTTTGCCGGTGCGGAGCCTGTGTCTGTGCCACCGGCATGCGTTTTCCACCCTGTGCTTCTTCCTTCGGCCTTCGGAAAAGGGATTTAGTCCAGAGGGGTCGTGTGTCCCACCCGCCGTGAGATGCTTTTCCCCACAGGGGACGGGTCGTGGCGGTGGAACCAGCTCCGGGTTTGGCAGAGCCGGCATTTTGCCTGCTCCCAGACGGGGCAGGGCCAGGCTCCCACTCATCTCCCGGCTCCTGCCCGCCGGCCATCGCGCCGTCGACTTGTCCGTGCTTGCCGGGCGGGAGGGCGGCGGCGCGCACGGTTCTCCTCCTCCTCCTCTGCCGAAAAGTCGGGCTGTGCGGCACGGCGGCGGTGGCGGCGGCGTGACGAGTCCCCACATCCCAGGGAGGGGACCGCAGCATCCCCCAGGTGCGATGGGACGGGGATGGGCTGGAGGGGAGCCGAGCACCCATGGGGGCTGGGTGGCACATCCCTGACTTGCACCTGGGGGCCAGGAGGGTGCGGGGACCCCCCCACCATCCCAAACTGGGAGGGCAAAGCCTTGAAAATTGGGGTGCGGTTTGGATAGTGCATGGGTGCAGGGCGGCTTTCATCCTCGCTCCCCCAAAACCGGCTTTTCCCCCTTGATTTGCAAGGCAAAGCAATCGGCAGGGTGGAAATGTCCCCGGTGGGGGCGGTGGGGCTGGGAGGGCACCGAGCCCGGTCCCGTGGGGGACGCTGGCAGCGGGGCTGCGAAATCCAGCCCAGCCCTGCGGGGGCGGCTCGGGTGGGACGGCAAACGCTGCCGGGCCGGGTGAAAGGCGAGGCGAGGCCCCAGGCCTTTCTCCCGCGACCCATGTGCTTCCCCCTTCCTGCTTCCTTCCCGGATGGGTCCTTTTTCCTTCCCTACCCTGTCCCCTTCTTCCCCTTGTTTCCCTTCCTCCCCATTCCCATACTCCTCTTCTTCCCCTCCTTCCCCATCCCCTTTCTCCCCTTTTTCCCCTTTCTCCCCTTTTTCCCCGTTCTCCCCTTTCTCCCCATTTCTCCCCATCCCTTTCTTCCCCTTCCTCACTTTCCCCTTCCTCACTTTCCCCTTCCTCACTTTCCCCTTCCTCACTTTCCCTTTGCCCATCCCCTTCCCAATCCCCTTCCCCTTCCCCTTCCCCATCTCCATCCCCATCTTCCCTTTCCCCGTCCTTTTCCCCTTCCTTTTCTCCTCCCTTTTCCCCTTCCCTTTCCCCTTCCTCTACCTCTTCCTCTTCCCTTCCCTCTTCCCCTTCTCCTTCCACTTCTCCCCTTCTTCCCCTTCTTCCCCTTCTTCCCTTTCCTCTTCCCTTTCTTCTTCCCCTTCCTCCCCTTCCTCTACCTCTTCCTCTTCCCTTTCTTCTCCCCCTTGTTCCTCTTCCTCTTCCCCTTTCTCCCCATCCCCTCCTTCCTTCCCCTTCCCAAGGGACGGAGCAGGCACCGCTCCCCGCTGAGCCGCCGCTCCTCACCAGCTGGCGATTTGGCTTTGCCCAGCCAGCCCTGGCGCCAATCTGGTAGCCGAGCACCGGCACGAGGGGAACCAGCTGTGTTGGAGGAAAAAAGCGCTCCAAGAAACAAAAATAGCGCNTTTTTTTTTTTTTTTTTTCTCCTTTTTTTCTCCTTCTTTTCCCTTTCAAGAGCTCAGCTCCCTCTCTGCCCGGCCAGAGCCGGCAGCCTGACGCGGCTCCGTGCCGTGCCAAGCCTTTCCCTCTGCCCGCGCCAACTGGCGGCTCCCGGCTCGGCTCCGCGCCGCAGTGGGAAAGCACGCCGTAGTGGGAACGCACGCCGTGGCTTGGCCCGCGGCAGCTTGCTTCCCAAAAGCTGCTCTGGCGGGAGCATCCGCTGGGGCATTGCTCGCCCGGCCCTGGTGCTGAGCATCCCTGCTCCGAACGGCCCTTCCTTGAGCATCCCTTCCTCGAACATCCCTACTCCGAACAACCTGACCCTGAGCATCCCTGCTCTGAACCTCCCAACCCCGAACATCCCTGCTCCCAGCCTCCCAACCCGGAGGATCCCTGCTCCAAACCTCCCAACCCCGAGGATCCCTGCTCCGAGCATCCCAACCCTGAACATCCCTGCTCTGAACATCCCTCCTCCGAGCATCCCTTCCCCAAGCAGCCCTGCTCCAAACATCCCGACCCCCAGCATCCCTCCTCCGAACATCCCAACCCCGAACTTCCCTGCGCTGAACATCCCTTCTCTGAACGTCCTGACCCTGAGCATCCCTGCTCTGAGCGTCCCTTCCCTGAGCATCCCGACTTTCAGCATCCCCACCCTAAGCATTCCTGCCCGGAGCATCCCGATCCCAAGCATCCTTACCCCGAGCATCCCCACCTTTGAGTGTCTCTTCCCCAAGCATTCCTGTCCAGAGCATCCCTGCCGCGGCCCCTCCAAAAGGGAAAAAACCTTTTTCTTAAAGGAGATGAGGAGGATGGAGATGGGAACAATTTTTTTTTCACCTGGAAAAAAATCCCCCATCTCCCTCGGAAGCTCCCGGCATTGCTGGGATGCCGATGTAGGAGCCAGGACAGGGACTATATCGCGTTCGACTGGCTCGTCGTACCCCGGTGAGAAGGAAAAGGGGGTGAAATAATTGCCCCGGCGCCATCTGGGGAGGGGTTACGGCTACGGGGGTCCCCGAAATTGCTCCCGGGACTGGTATAAAGCAGAGTCGGGCTTCCCACGGCGTAAATCAGCTCGGCTCCCTCGGCACCGTCGCTATTCCGGCTTTTCTTCGGGCTAAATGAGGACAGGAGCGAGCAGCTCAGACCCAGCGCCGGGGTCAGCTGGGGCCATGGAAACAGCTTGGAAAACAAGGCGGGAGAGGCAGCCGCGGCCGCCCGTGGCGCCGGGAGGCAGCGGGGCCGTGAGCCGGCGCGGTGGGTACCCCGAGGGGGAGCCGGGGGCTATCGCGGGTCCGGCTCAGCGCTCAGGTTTCCCAAATTTCCTTAATTTTCCTTTTTTGGGGGGCGTTGAGCATGGATTTAGGGCATCCGCGCCATTCGGCTCCTCTCTGGCATCCCTCCTGCCGGTACCTGGGGCCGGTGGCGGTGGTTTGGGACCAAGAGGGTGGGTTTTTTTCCATCTCTCGGGGTCCGGCGAGGCGGTGCCCCCCAGGAGCATCAATCCTTGGGGCAGGGGGTGTGCGTGTGAATTTGGCAGCATCTCCTTCCCCGGCAAAGCCCTTCGGTGGCACCGGCCGGGCGGTTTGTTATTGTAGGGTCTCCCGCACTCGCGGATGCTCGGGGTTTCCCCCCCAGCGGTGCCCCCCACCCTACCGTCCCGGCGGAGGATCCCCCGGGGTTGTTGCCAGAGGAGGAAAACCACAAGCCGAGTGCCGGGGCTGGCCGGGCTCCACCGGCGCGGCGTGGGGCCGGCAGCCAAACTGCCTCCTGCCTCTTGGCCGGCCCGTGCCGCTGGCTGGCACCGGCACCCGCTGACCTCCCAAACACCCCGCCGTGCCCTCGCCGCAGCCCCGGCACACGGCGGGGTGTCCCCCCCCCCACCGCCCAGATGCCACAGGGAAGGGCTCGGCATCCCCGCCGGTGCGGTCCAGCCTTTCCCCGTTTTCCTCCGGCTCCCAAATTCTACACTTTTAATAAAATTGAGAGATTTTTTTAGCAGCGGGACGACGCCAAGCGGCGTCTTCCAAGCTGCTCTGCGTGCACCGAGTTGCTCCGTTCTCTGCAGCGGAGCCCTTTGGCTCCTGCCAAGGGGTTTAATAACCCCCTAAAATATTTATACGGGGGAATTTTTGGGGCGAGCGGGTGTTTTTTGGGGGGACGAAGACTGTAAAACCTGTTTCCCGGTTGGCTTTGGGGGGCGTTTAGTTCATTTTTCTTACAGCTCAGCCGGGGAGGTTGAAAGTAGTAATTTGCAATATAGATATATAGACTACAGGATGTATAAACAGGATGTGTAGCGTTGTTGGATGTATAGGTCGCTGGATATATAGGGCTGCTGGATATATGGGATTGTAGAATATGCAAGTTCCTGCATTTAATGAGTTGCTTGATATATAGGGTTACTGGATATATAAGGCTGCTGGATGTATAAGATTGCTGATCATATAGGATATATAAACTGCTGGCTATATAGGGTTGTTGGATGTATAGGTCTCTGGATATATAGGGTTGCGGGGTATATAAGACTGGGGCGTTTAGGGTTGCTGGATATATGGGACTGCAGAATATATAAGTTTCTGGATATAATGTGTTGCTGGATATATAGGGTTACGGGATATGCAGGTTGCTGGATGTATAAGACTGCTGATTATATAGGGCTGCTGGATGTATCGGGTTGTTGGATGTATAGGGCTGCTGGATGTATAAGACTGCTGATTATATAGGGCTGCTGGATGTATAGGGCTGCTGGGTGAAACCGATTGATCGTATAGGGCTGCTGGCTATATAGGGCTGTTGAATATATAAGATTGCTGGATATATAGGGCTGCTGGATATATAAGGCTGTTGGATGTATAGGGCTGCTGGGTGTATAAGTTTGCTCATATAGGGCTGCTGGCTATATAGGGCTGTTGAATATATAGGATTGCTGGCTATATAGGGTTTCTGATTATATAGGGTTGCTGGATATATAGGGCTGCTGGTTATATAGGGTTGTTGAATATATAAGGTTGCTGGATATATAGGTTGCTGATTATATAGGGTTGCTCGATATATAGGGTCGTTAGATATATAAGATTGCTGAATATGCAGGTTGCTGGATATATGGGTCACTGGATCCATAGGGCAGTGGGATCTATAGGGCTGCCGGCGGGGGCTGCGGTTCCCTGCCGTAGCCAGCGGAGCTGCGGTTGTCCTTCCCTGCCGGCTGGCGGGTCCGGGGTCCCCCCCCTTGTCCCCCTGCGGGGTGTTGAGTCGCCTCTCGGGTCCCGGCCAGCAGCGGTGGGCTGCGGGGGCCGACGTGGGGCCCCCCGCGTCCGTCCGTCCGTCCCTACGTGCGCGCGGCGCTGGGGCTAATGGCTTCTCCAGCTGGTTTTGCAGGGGGCGGGGAGGGCCGGGGCGGCTGAGGCTTGAACAACTCGTTTCGTCTTTCCTCCCTGGACGGTCCCGCCGTCGCCTCCGGCTTCGCCTCCCGCCCCGCACACGTAAGTGCCGTCCGGCCAGAGCTGTACCCGAATCCGGCACCGTGCCCCCGCCGGGGCTCCCCCCCCGGCACTCACTGGGTTATAAACGGCTCCGGACTATTCCCAGGGAGCGCAGCCCAGGCTGGAAACCCTCCAAGCCGGGCTCTGCATGTGTGGTTGTTTTTTTTTTCCTCTCTTCCTTCTGCTTAAGACATTTAAAACAGGGGGAAAAAAGAAAAAAAAAAAAAGAGGAAAAACAAATTAAAAAAATAAATGTTTTCATCCTCAGGGAGATTTTTCCCCCCTGTTATAGCACCCGGAGGATGCAGAAGGGACCGTGCAGGAGCTGAGCTAACCCGAACCGAAGCGCTTAGTTTTCTCTTTATTTTAATTTATTTCCCTCCCCCCTCCCCGGCTTTTATTCTTTCCCTGGGGCGAATGGAAGGAGGTTTGGGCAGGCAGCGCTTTTTCCGGGGAAAACGGGCCGAGGTGCGGAGGAATCGGTGCCCACGGCGTGATGGAGGGATTTCTGCGGATGCTGCCGGAGCGAGTGGGGATGGAGCTGGCAGGGAGGGGGGGGGAGGATCGATTTTTGGGGAGAAGCCGTGAGGTCTTTCCATCTCCCAGCCTGCGGGACTGGGAACAAAAGGAGCTGGATTAGAGAGCCAGGAAAAAATTAATTATATTTATATATATATATATATATATATAATTTTTTTCCCTCCCCGCTGATTTGGGGAAGGTTGTAGCTCTCGGATTAACCCTTTAGGAGCGGCGGGGGATGCTCGCTCCTGCCTTGCCTTCGCAGGGTGAACTATTTTCCTGCATTCCCAGCCTGGATCAACAACCTGGTTTATGGGATGGAGCAGCCCACGGTGCCGCCCCAGCCCGGCGGCTGGATTTTGGGGCTTCCCCTGCCCTTACCCGGCAGGTTTCCCTCCCCCTGCTGGGAATAAACCCTTGGGGCTGGCGTCCGCTCCCCACCCAGAGCAAAACAGGTTTCGCATCGTTTCTCCGGGCTGGCGTCACGGCCGCGATGCCGGGGACGCTTCGGGACATGAGTGTGGCCCCCGGTGAGGACTTGGAGGGGGCTCGGGGCATTTTTCTCCCTGCGCTGCTTGGGAAAAACCCTTTTGGCTGAGGAGGAGGAGGAGGAAGATGACGGCGTAGGAAGGACGGGCGAGGCTGTTTCTTCCTTGGTTTGCAAAGGGGAGCGGAGGCGGCGTGTCGTCCCCACCCTGCCCAGGCTGCCGGCACACGGTACAAACCAGCGGCAAAGCACTTGCTCCCCAGACCTGATGGACCGGTCCCATCCCTTGCGGCTCTGTCGCTTGGCTCCGGGGATGCTGCGAAGGCACCGGAGCCCCCATAAAGCCGTGGCAGCATCAGGGTGAGCCCTGTGCCGGAGTGGGGCTGCGGTGATTTGCACCGGCGCTGTGCTCCCCTGGGAGTTTTCACCCCTGGGGAAGGGGGAATTTTGGGGATATAATCGTGCCGGGAGTGGTTCCTCCCTGGTTTCGCCACGCTCAGCAGCGTGCTTATCTCTGGCGTAAAAACTAGCTGCGCTCAAGTGTGCGGCTTCGCTCGCCCTCTCGCCCTGAAGGACGCCTGCGGGGCTGGTGGCTGAAGGGTTAAACGCGGCTCCACCACCAACAGCCGCACACTGACAGCTTGCTCGCAGGAGCGGAGCAGAGCATCTCTCCGCGAGTCTGGGCTGCGGATCCTTCGGTGTCGGCACCGTCCGGAGGCAGGAAGCTCTGCCCACAGCCTTTGCTTGCTTTGTCATATTTTTTTCCAGGGGGCTTTGCTGTATTTTTAGCTTGCAGGAAGCTCCCCCCTGGTTATCGGCAAACTGCTAAACACGCTGCCACTGCCCCGCACCCCCGGAGCACTAAAATCCCCGCCGCCGAGGGGGGAGAGAGCCACAGAGCACAGAAAGACACCCCCACCCCATCCCTGGCAAAAACCCTTGGAGGATTTTAACCGGGGTGTGCAAGCCCAGATGCTGGGGTGATGGGCTCCCTGGGCGCCTCGCGTCGGTGTGGATGGCTCTAATGGTTTTGGTCTTTTCTTGGCACGCGGCCGGTTTTCTGGACGCCGGTGCTGTAGCTCGGCGTTGCCAGGGGCCCTGGCCAGTCGTGTTGATACAGACGCCGGGTTATTCGAGGTGAAAGCATCCCCGCGCCGCCCCTGGCACCAGCGTAGCCAACTCGGCGGCTTCCTGCCGTGCCGTGGCCCTCCGGCGAAGGACGGCTGCTCCCGGCTGGGATGTTTGCTTTGGGCACGGGTCCAAAAAAACCCCCCTTTTCTCCCCGTGCTGCTTCCTTCACCGGTGCAAACCATGTCACCGGAGCTGGGGGTGCCCTCCCTGTCCCACCCCACCACGTCTCACCCTGGGTGGGCGATGGAAATCCCGAACCGCCCCGTGAGCAATTTCGAAAGCGGGTGGTGGGGTGGGGACGTGGGCGGCATGGGGCCGGCGTGGTGGAAACCAGGCGCCTTTCGAGCCGAGCTTCTCCTTACGCAGCTGGGCAAAACCCGTATGTTTTGGCCGGTGGCGAGTATTTTTTTCACCTGGCTCATCTGTGTCTTCATCACCCGGGTCAGAAAAAGAGGTGGGGAAGGGGGCAATAAAAAAAAAAAAGAGAGGGAGAAGATAGGGTGGGGGGTGACAGCACGTGGGTCATGGCGGGGAATGCTTATGTCTCTCCTCTCTCCCTCCTCGCAGACAGGTTCGGCGGGCGACCCGGTTGATGGACCCAGCAGAAGCCAAATGGAAGAAGGGCCAATTAATTATGTCGAAGAAAGGCGGCTGAACGAGGGCAGCGGGCTCAGCTTGGCGAATGGGGGCCGGCCGGAGGCGGGGGGCACCGCGCTGATGGAGCCGAGCGGCTGGTCGCCGGGCCAGCCGCCCGCCGCTGGTAAAGCCCACTTGGAAGACGTCAGGAATCTGGTGGCCTTTTCGGCGGTGGCCGAAGCCGTTTCCTCCTACCGGCTACCGCCCCCGGGTTCGCCGTCGCTGCTGTATGAGAAGTTCGACTCGGAGATGAGCCGGGGTGGGCTGAGCGCGGCGGACGGCGTGCCGCGGGGGGAGGACCTGCATGCCCTCAAGGCTGCCCTGGCTTTGGCCAAGCACGGCGTGAAGCCCCCAAACTGCAACTGCGATGGCCCCGAGTGCCCTGACTACCTGGAATGGCTGGAGCAGAAGATCAAGACGGCTCTCGGTGAAGAGCCGGCATCACCGCGGCCCCGTGCCACCGCTGCCGCCAACCCCCCGCCACCCCCCCAGGAAGGTGCTATCGACCCCCAGCCGGTGCCTGAGACCGTCGAGCCGTGCCCGCCCGACGGCCTCCCCTTTTCCCAAAGCGCGTTGACCATCGCCAAGGAGAAGAACATCAGCCTGCAGACCGCCATAGCCATCGAAGCCCTGACGCAGCTCTCGGCCGCTCTCCCCCAGCCCGCCGGAGACGGCCAGCCCCCCCCGCCGCCACCCCCGCCACCCCCCGCCACCCCTTTTGGCCCCGGTCCCCTCACCCTGCCGGGGGCTGCGTGGCAGCGAGGGGATGAGCCCCGTTATCCACCTGAGCCAGGAGCAGCGCCGGAGCCGTTTTTTGGCACGGCACCTCCCCGGGGTGGCTTTGCGGCGGCATGGGGGCTGGAGGCCGAGGGGGCTGCGGGGGCCGGAGACCCCATGGCGGAGCTGGAGCAGCTGCTGGGTAACGCTGATGACTACATCAAGGCAGCTTTCAAGAGACCCGAAGCAACGGCCGGCAAAACGATGGTGCCTAAAACAGAGCCCCCCGAACGAGGGCCCGGCAAGGATGTGCCGGGCAGCCCCCGTTTGCCGCCGGCACCGCCAGAGCCCGACCTGCACAAGAAGACGCAGCTGGTCCTGCAGCAGCATCTCCACCACAAGCGCAGCCTCTTCCTCGAGCAAAGCCTGGCGGCGACGGCGGCACCCCCGGATCGGCCGAGCGGCTGGTGGGCTCCTGGTGCCCCGGCTGTGCCCCCCAAGCCCTTCGAAAAGCAGGCCAAAGAGAAAAAGAAGAAAACGCCGCCCGAAAAGCCCCCCCCGGCCAAACCACTCCGTAAGCAAGTGCAGATCAAGAAGGCGAAGCAGAAGGACTCGCAGCCGCTCTTCCTGCCCCTCTGGCAGATCAGCCTGGAGGGGTTTCGGGCGCCCGCCGAACCCCCCGCCGAAGAGATGCAAACGGAACCGCCGCTGCCGCCGCCTGCCTTCCCGCTCCAGCCTCTTGCACTACCCCTGCCCGCCGCTCGCCCCCCGCCGCCGAACCCCCTCGACGGCGGCCCCCCGGCTCCCGACTCTCAGGAAAGGGGTGCCCCCGGGGGGGGCCCCCAAATTCACCCGGTGCCGGCGGGCTCAACCGGCTCAGAGGAAGCACCGGCCGCCCCCCCGCCGGCCGCCCCGACCCCCATCGTGGTGGATGACAAGCTGGAAGAGCTCATCCGGCAATTTGAAGCTGAATTCGGGGAGAATTTCAACCTGCAGCCCCCCGAGACGCCTGCCCCGCTCGCCCCCGGGGCTACCGAGGTGCCGGGGGGGCCAGTACCAGCCGCGCAAGTGCCCCCCGCCGCCGCCACCGCCCCGGCTTCAAGCAGCGTTCCCCAAGCCGGACCCAAAAGCTTTTCATTCTCGCCGGGGAAGGGGCCACTTTCAGAGCCCCCCTTCACCGCCCGGTCCCCCAAACAGATCAAAATCGAGTCTTCTGGTGCTATCACCGTGGTGTCCACCACGTGCTTTTACTCCGAGGAAAGCCAAAACCCGGACGCGGATGACGCCGAAGGGACGCCCACCAAGGACGAGGTGCCGCTGACGCCGACCCTGAGCGGCTTTTTGGAATCGCCGCTGAAATACCTGGACACGCCAACCAAAAGCCTACTGGACACCCCGGCCAAGCGGGCGCAAGCGGAATTCCCCACCTGCGACTGTGTCGGTGAGCAAGTGGCTGCGCCAGGGGATTACGGGGGTGGCGGCAAGCCCCGGGGGTGGCATTTCGAGGAGGTGGCTTTGCTGGGTGGGATTGGCCTGGATAAATAACGGAGCGATGCCGCAGCACCGGCAAAGTCCCTGCTTTTTGGGGGGTGCGGCGCTCGCATGGCGAAACCCCGATGCTGCAGAGCCCTCTTTTGCTTTCTCTTCTCTCTTATTTTTATGGTCTGATGGCAAACGCTGAGTGACCGCCCCGTCACCGCGGAGGTGGTGCCGACGCCGACCTGGCTGTGCCGGTGTGGGTTGGAGGAGCAGCAAAACCAAAGGGCTGTTGGGTTTTGCCTTCACTTAACCGCTCGGCTGAATCCCATAGAGCGCTGAAACCCACCTAAAATCCAGCTCGCCTGGTTATTCCTGCTATTTTAAGCCAAATTAGCTGGTTTGGGTTATTTGCTGCCAGGATGCTGGGTTGTTTGATGGCCAATCCCACCGGGATGCATTGAAAAGGCACCGAACTCTTGGATTTGGGATTTTTTTTTTTTGCGGTTTTGTTTGGTGTGTGTTGGCATTTGTTAGACTTCCCAGCAAGTGCTAGAGATTT
>RSEF01000022.1:3972768-3986459 GCA_003993805.1 Himantopus leucocephalus
CCCGCTCCCTGTGGGCCACCTCCATCCGAGCACTTGGGAGCTGGATCTTCCCTCCCCAAAATTCAAACCGGAGCTGTGGTCTCCCCTGGCAGGAGCAGGGTGAGGATTTGGGGCGTCCAGCTGGAAAAATGAACCCCCGTGCTGCTGGGAGAGGTGGCCTCGGGCCAAGCGCAAGCTGCACTTTATTAGCAGGGCTTATGATTATTTATTTATTTGCTTGTAAATGGCAGCAGTAATTAGCCCAAACGGCACCGAGCGAATGAAAGGCTTTTCTGGAGCCGCTCGAACTGATCTCGGGAGTTTCACCCTGCGTTGCCAGGACAAGATTCGGGTTGTTTTTTTCTTTTGCAGTGTGGTTTAGGGGCTGGGAGAGGGGGGATTCCCCCTCCTCCCCCGCCACCTCTCTCCATTTTCTCAAGGAAAAGCTGTGAGAGAAAGCAATTAAGTAGGAGTCGGGGCTGGGGGCTTTATTAGGTGCCTGTGCTGTTAGACGCTGTAATAAAATCAGCCTTCGCTGCGTGTCCCGTATTGATCTCTGTCTGGACAGCTGCAGCCCAGCTGAGCCCGGCTTTCTCCTCGCCCTGGCGCCCGGCCAGTTAGACATGACGGGAATGAAAATCAGGGCGGTGAGAGCGGAGGGATGGAAAGAGGGATCAGACCCGGCCCTCGTGCCGCGTGCATCCCACCCGCCGGCGGTCGAGCGTCCCTGCTTGACGGGGATCGACCCTTGCGCCGCTGCCGCGGGCCCGGAGCATCCTTAGCTTCCCGTGCCAGAGTAACTGGGGGTGTTGCTTGCAGGGTCATAGCCCAGCATCCTTCTCCCATAGCCTCCAGCATCCTTCTCCTGTAGCCCAGCATCCTTCTCCTATAGCACCCAGCATCCTTCTCCCGTAGCCCGCAGCATCCTTCTCCCATAGCCCGCAGCATCCTTCTCCCGTAGCCCGGCATCCTTATCCCGTAGCCCCCAGCATCCTTGTCCCGTAGCCCAGCATCCTTCTTCTGTATCCCCCAGCATCCTTCTGCCATAGCCCAGCATCCTTCTCCCGTAGCCCCAGTATCCTGCTGTAGCCCAGCATCCTTCTCTGTAGCCCAGAATCCTTCTGCTGTAGCCCCAGCATTCTTCTTCCGGAGCCCAGCATCCCTCTCTGGTAGCCCCAGCATCCTTCTGCCGTAGCCCAGCATCCTTCTCCCGTAGCCTGGCATCATTCTCTGTAGCCCAGAATTCTTCTGCTGTAGCCCCTAGCATCCTTCTGCCGTAGCCCAGCATCCTTCTCCCGTAGCCCCCAGCATCCTTCTCCCATAGCCCAGCATCCTTCTCCCATAGCCCGGCATCCTTCTGCTGTAGCCCAGCATCCTTCTTCCATAGCCCAACATCCTTTTCCCGTAGTCCCCAGCATCCTTCAGCCTCTCCCCCGTGCGGCGGCTCCTTCCTTGCACGGGCTCAGCCAGCTGAGGGCATCCCGTGAGCATCCCCAAATCTGCCGGACAAGCCTGAAAGCGGGCAGCAGTAGTTTTCAGCCCCAAAATCATCCCATGATGGTTTTGGCAGCACCCAGCCAGGCCAGTCCCGGTGAGCGGAGCCAGGCGGGTGCCCAGGGTGGGAGCTGGGGGGTAACAGGGAGGTCAGGGGGCTGGAGTGGGTTGTGTCTCAAATTGCTGCCACTGCTAATGGCTTCTTCTCAGCAGAGCTCATCAAAATTCACCGCGCTTGAGCGGCCGGCACAAATCCCCTGTGCCAGGGTGGAGCCGTAGTTGCTGTTGGGATGCTCGGAGGGGCTGCAGCCCCATCGGGGAGGTTTTCGGGTCCCCAAAGGGTGTGGGTCTGACCCATCCCCTCGATCCCCAGCGGCGTTGTAGTGCTGGGAGGAGAAATGAAGAAGAGCCGTCGGGCTGTTTAACGAACCTCTAACTGCGGCTTCCCTTCCCTGATGCTCTTAGGGGGAAATACCGCTAAGGAACCTTTGGGTTTTGGTGCAAAAGTGCTCGATTTGAGGGAATTTGGGGGTTTGGCGTCCTTCGGGGCAGCTAGTGGAGGTGCGAACCCTGAAATCTCTGTTCCCCCCTTCCTGCCTCTGCAGAGCAAATCGTGGAGAAGGACGAGGGGCCGTATTACACCCATCTGGGCTCCGGGCCCACCGTGGCGTCCATCAGGGAGCTCATGGAGGAGCGGTAAGGGCCCTCGCCCCATGCCGTCCCGTCCTGGGGGGGCTGTGAGGGTGTGGGGGGGCTTGTGAGGGCGAGTGGGGTCTTGTGGAGGTGGATGGGGTCCCATGAGGGCGAATGGTGTCCCATGAGCGTGGAGTGGGAGGCTGATGAGGGCAAGTGGGGTCCAGTGAAGGAGAGTGGCATCCTGTGAGGGTGAGCGGAGGCTCCTGAGGGTGAGTGGGGTCCCATGAGGGTGAGTGGGGTCCAGCGTGCGTGAGTGGGGTCCCATGAAGCAAGCGGGGGCTCGTGAGTGGCCCATGAGGGCAAGCAGGGGGGACTCGTGAGCGTGGTGGGGACAAGCGGGGCTGACACTACTCCCCTGGCAGGTACGGCGAGAAGGGCAAGGCCATCCGCATCGAGAAGGTCATCTACACGGGGAAGGAGGGGAAGAGCTCCCGGGGCTGCCCCATCGCCAAGTGGGTGAGTGCTGCGGCCCCGGCTCTCGTCCCCCCTCGGAGCCCTCCCTGGGGTGACGCTCCTGCCTGTCCCCTCCCTGCTTGGGGAAGAGGAGGTCCCCCGCCGGCGGTGGCCACAGCGGGTAGAGACGGGATGCTCAGTCTGCGGCTGGCAAGGAGGAAGCGAGAGCGGCAGCCGCCCCCGCGGAAACTCCACGGGGTTTCCCATCCTCGGCACCCACCGAACAGCACGTCCGTGCCTGCAGCCCCGGGATGGGCATATCAACCCCCCCCAGCACCCCAAAGCCCACGGGGTGGATGCAACCATGGGAGCCCCCACAGCTCTGCCCCCCCAGATCCCCACAGAGTGTTGCCAGCACCCCCTTTTGGGGTCTTCCCCATCCCAGGAGGTGTTTGCCATTAGAGTGGTCCGACTTGGCTCCTTTGTTTTCCAGGTGATCCGGAGACACAACCAAGAGGAGAAACTGCTGTGCCTGGTGCGGCACCGGGCCGGCCACCACTGCCAGAACGCCGTCATCATCATCCTGATCCTGGCCTGGGAGGGCATCCCCCGCACGCTGGGGGACACGCTGTACCAGGAGCTCACTGACACCCTCACCAAGTACGGCAACCCCACCAGCCGCCGCTGCGGCTTGAACGACGAGTAAGTCGCACCGCGCCGCCGGTCCGGTTTGGGGAGACGGGGTGGGAAGGGGATGCGGGGATCCCCCCTGTTTTCNGCCGTCATCATCATCCTGATCCTGGCCTGGGAGGGCATCCCCCGCACGCTGGGGGACACGCTGTACCAGGAGCTCACTGACACCCTCACCAAGTACGGCAACCCCACCAGCCGCCGCTGCGGCTTGAACGACGAGTAAGTCGCACTGTGCCGCCGGTCCGGTTTGGGGAGACGGGGTGGGAAGGGGATGAGGGGATCCCCCCTGTTTTTGGAGCTGCCATCACCGCGCCGGCGGCTGACGCTCCTCCGCGGTGTCCCTCCCGCAGCCGGACCTGCGCGTGCCAAGGCAAGGACCCCAACACCTGCGGCGCTTCCTTCTCCTTCGGCTGCTCTTGGAGCATGTATTTTAATGGCTGCAAATACGCCCGGAGCAAAACTCCCCGCAAGTTCAGGCTGGTGGGGGACAATCCCAAAGAGGTGGGTGACACGGGCGGATCTCCTTTTTACCCCCAGCTCCGAGTTTTGCAGGGGGGAAGCCTGAAAATAGGATTCCTCGTGGGTTTTTTGATGAATTAGGGAGACGGGGGGAAAGCAAGCCAATGTGGTGAAACTAGAGGGCAGGCTTGCCTTCATGTCCCCAAGCCAGGACTTCTGGTGTGACAGCAAGTGCCGGTATGGGGTGGCACGAATGGGGTCTCGCTAGAAACCCCAGGGAAGATGCCAGAGGGTTCATGGGTTGAGCAAGTGAAAGCACAACAGGCGCTGGGGCTGGAGGTTGAACAGCCAAAACCTCACCAGGAATTTGAGCCACGTGCTTTGCGCGGTGAGGGACATCGTAGGAAGGGTCAGGTGCCGCGTGGCATTGCAGGGGGCTGTGCCCCCAATTGCGTCCCTGCTGCAGGAACCCCTGGATGACATCCTCCTCTTTTGCCTCCCACAGGAAGAGCTGCTCCGGAAAAGCTTTCAGGACTTGGCCACCGAGGTTGCTCCACTTTACAAGAGGCTGGCACCGCAAGCCTACCAAAACCAGGTACCGGCCACCCGCTTGTCCCCTTTGAAGTGCGCTGGCCCGGTGGCAGGCAGAAACGGGTGTGGGGTGGAGATTTTGGATAACCGGAGCCCTCTCCTCCTTCCGCTAGGTTACCAACGAGGACATCGCAATAGACTGCCGGCTGGGCTTGAAGGAGGGGAGGCCGTTCTCGGGAGTGACAGCGTGCATGGACTTCTGCGCTCACGCTCACAAAGATCAGCATAACCTCTACAACGGCTGCACGGTGGTAAGCAGGCGGCCGGCAGGGCTTTTCGGGATGCTCCCTCCCAATTTTGGGATGCTTCTTTTTGAGCCACTCGGTCCCCGCTGTCCCCAGCCATCCTACCTGCGTGACTCCGGTGGCTGGTCCTCGGTGTTTGCACACCTCAAATGAAACCATTCAGGTCTGTGGGGTCCTGAAGCCACCCCAGCTAGATGAAAGCATGGTGCTAACGAGAACAGTGCGTTGGCTTTTGTCCGACCCAAACCCTGAAGGAGGTTTCCGAATGCTGGCTGGGGACCGGTGCCAGCTGGGGGGGATGCCAGGCTGGCATGGCTTTGCATCGATGGGGTATAAAGAGGAGGTTTCGCCCCTGTCCCGCATGAGCCGCATCCGTCAGCGTCCTGCTGATGCTCCCTGCGCTCCCCCAGGTCTGCACGCTGACGAAGGAAGACAATCGCGTGGTGGGGAAGATCCCTGAAGATGAGCAACTACACGTCCTCCCCCTCTACAAGATGTCCAGCACGGATGAGTTTGGCAGCGAGGAGAACCAAAACGCCAAGGTGGGCAGCGGGGCCATCCAGGTGCTCACGTCTTTCCCCCGCGAGGTCCGCAAGCTGCCCGAGCCCGCCAAGTCCTGCCGGCAGAGACAGCTGGAAGCGAAGAAAGCCGCCGCAGAAAAGAAGAAGCTGCAGAAAGAGAAGCTGATGACGCCAGAGAAGATCAAGCAGGAAGCGCTCGAGCTCCCCACGCTCCAGCAAAATGCAGGTAACGGGGGCAGAGCCGAGGTCCTGCCGCCCCGAGCCGTCCGGAAAGCGCGCGTGGGGACGGGAATGCGGCTGGGGGCTTTCTCTGGCTGGCGGCATTGAGCGCTCGGCATGTCGGGGTGCAGGATGGCATTTTTGTGGTGCCTGGGTTTTTCCCTGTACTGCAACGCGGTGGGGAGCTCTCACCGCAGCCCAGAGCGTGGGTGCAAATCGGTGCCAGCGCGCCGGGCGATGCCGGGCGATGCTGACCTCTGTGTTCAGCCGGTGAGCCCATCACCATGGGATTTGTGAGTCCAGCCGAGTTTTTGGGGTCCTCGCTCCCCACCGGCAGCTTCCTGGGCCGGCGGGTCACGGGGGCTGTGTGTGTGCTGTGCCCGCAGGTATGGCGTTGAAAAGCGGGCTGCCCCCGCAGCCGCTGAAACCTTCCATCAAGGTGGAGCCGCAGAGCCATTACAACGCCTTCAAGTACAACGGCAACGCGGTGGTGGAGAGCTACTCGGTGCTGGGGAGCTGCCGGCCCTCCGACCCGTACAGCATGAACAGTGTTTACTCTTACCATTCCTACTATGCACAGCCCAATCTGCCTTCCGTGAACGGGTTTCACTCCAAGTTCGCGCTTCCCTCCTTCGGGTATTACGGTTTTTCCAGCAACCACATGTTCCCCTCGCAGTTTCTGAATTACGGGGCGCCCGAGAGGAGCGGGAGCAGCTGGGTGAGCAATGGCTACGAGAAGAAGCCTGACGTCCCGGCGTTGCAGGAAAACCTCAACCACGCCTACGGGAATGCTGATTTCCCCGAGCCCATCCCGCAAAGCGTCCGGAGCAAAAACCATCACCAGCGCACCTACGAGCGGGCTAACCGCTACGCCAGCCAGCAGAAAGCGGCGGCGGCGGCGGTGGCCGGGGCACACAGGACTAGCTCGGGCTCGGAGGAGGCGCCGCCGTTTGCACAGAACTGTTTCGGCAGCCGGCCCATCAAGCAGGAGCCTCCGGACCCTCCGCCTGCCATCGAGCCCCTTCCCGGCGCGGCGGCCATGCCCGGCACTGGCTTAGCCCTGCCAGCCATCCCGGCGCGCGGTGCCGGGCCGGAGCAGCGGTGGAGCCCCTTCAAAGCGTCCCGGGCCATGTCTTCCCCCGAGAGGACTAGCACGGCGGAGGGCTCATGGAGCGCCCTGGCGCCGGGCTCGGGCGGGCGGGAGAAGCCGAGCGCCTTCGACATGGCTGCGCGTTTGCCGCCGCCGGAGAAGCAGTGGCCCAATGTCCTGGCGGGAGAGGCGGCGACGGCGGCGCGCAGCACGGGCTTGCTGCCGAAACCGTGGAGCCCCTGCAAGCTGGGGGAGGCGGCGCTGGCCGGCACTGGCACTTCAAGCCTACTGGGACCGCTGGGTTTCGGCTCGGCCCTGCCGGGGCTGCCCAGCTTCCCCGAAGAGCCGTGGGGCTCGGTGAAGGTGGAGGAGCGGAGGACGCCGGCGCCCAGCCCGGGGCTGCCGGAGAAGCCATGGGAGGCGGCGGTGGGTGAGAAGGGGGTGGCAGGGCCCCGCAGGGAGAAGCCGTGGGACCCCTTTGGCCTGGAGGAGGATCTGCCGGAGAAGGCGGTGAAGGAGGAGGAGGAGGAGGACGAGGACGAGGAAGAGGAAGAGGAGGAGGAGTGGTCAGACAGCGAGCACAACTTCCTGGACGAGAACATCGGTGGGGTGGCCGTGGCGCCCGCCCACGGCTCCATCCTCATCGAGTGCGCCCGCCGCGAACTCCACGCCACCACCCCACTGAAGAAACCCAACCGCTGCCACCCCACCCGCATCTCCCTGGTCTTCTACCAACACAAGAACTTGAACCAGCCCAACCACGGCCTGGCGCTGTGGGAGGCCAAGATGAAGCAGTTGGCGGAGCGGGCTCGAGCCCGGCAAGAGGAGGCGGCGCGCCTGGGTCTCCCGCCGGACGCCAAAGCCTTCGCCAAGAAACGCAAATGGGGCGGCGCATTGGCGAGCGAGGCGCCCAGCAAGGAGAGGAGGGACTCGGTCCCCACGCGGCAGGCGGTGGCCATCCCCACCAACTCCGCCATCACTGTGTCCTCCTACGCCTACACCAAGGTGACGGGCCCCTACAGCCGCTGGATCTGAGACGGAGGCAACCGGCCGTGGCCCCATCTTACCTCAACCCTCAGCAGTGCCGGAGCCCGGTGTTGCTTCGTGGTGCTTTCTCCTCGGGCGTGGGGGAGAAGAAAACAAAAAAAGAAAAAGAAAAAGAAATATAGACAAAACCGAAGCAAAACACAACAAGAAAAAAAACCCCAACAACCCAACCCACAGAAAGCGAACCCAACACGCACGCTCGGAAATAGCGGAGCCGGCGCGGGCGCACGCCGTCGGAGAGCTGCGCTTGGCGAGGAGTTGGCAAACAAAAGCAAAACTCGATAGAAAGAAAAAAAAACACACAAAAAAAAAGGAAAAAGAGGAACGATGCTGTTTGATGCTTTTCGGTAATCTCATATTTATATCTCCGCGTTTTTTTAATCTAGCCTCGTGCGCCGCGCGAACGGAGGGAGAAGTTTATAGCGTCCTTTCGCAAAGGAGAGGTTTTTAATTCCACTTAAAAATGCCTATTTATTGGATTTTATTTTATTTTATTTTTTAACTCCGGCAACAACGACAAAGCCGATCTTCGAAAAAGAAGCCAACATCGAAAAAAAAACCCCAAACCCTGAACGCAAATAATAAACAACCTGAACACCAAACCAGCTTAATGGCAAGAGGTGACTCCCTCCAGCTCCGACGCATGGGGGCAGGCGGGATCGTGTGCTTTACCGTCAGCCGGACGCGCTGAACATCCGATTTTTTTTTCCCCCAAGGACCTAAAAATCCCTATTTTGCAACTTGAGGAGTCCTTTCTTACAGCGACGGGAGACCCGCTGGCAAGCGGGACATCCTGGGATAGGCGCATCTTCGCTCGGCTCCTCGCCGCCGGCGGGATCTGCTCCGCCGGGACGGAGCGAGCCGGTGTCTTTCCCGACACCGGAGACCTCAGGACACGTCCGGGCTGGGGACTGCCGCTGCTGGGGTGCCGCGCTCGGGCTCGGACTTGGGGGCTCCTTTGCCGGCGGCCCAGGGGAGAGCGACGGCAGCAGCGGCGGCATCTCTACAGGAGCCGACAGGACAAAAACAGAAAGAAAAAAAAAATAAAAATACAAAAACAGGAAAAAAACACAAACCAACCCCAAACTGTGAATAGCTAGTGTTGCTCTCTGTACATCACTGTTGCTAACGTCTGGTGCTTTCCGTCTCCGGGGGACTTGCTCCGCGCGATCGGCTCTGGGAAGAGCGAATCTCAAGACTTGGCTGGCCAAAACCCCCGTCGGTGCCGGCGAGCCGGCGTGGCGGCGAGCGCCGCCGGGGCTCGGTGCTTTTTCTCTCCCCGGGTGCCATCCCTCCTTCCTACGGATCACCGTTCTTCCCGCAAAAAAAGAAAAGAAAAAACAAACCACAAAACACACAAAAACCCCCAACAAATAACCCAACGATGACGACAACCGCGTGGTGCTTTTCAAACAATCTCAATCGAGACTTTCCGCCTGTCGCCGGTGCCGTGCCGGGATGGACGGATGGACGGGCGGACAGACGGGCGAGCTCTCCCGCGGCTCGCCGGGAGGGCGGCGTGACCGAATCCGGGTGCCGGCGTCCCCGGGGTCGTTGCTTTTGCACTTTCAGGTGCCTTTTGGAGAGCCAGCGAGCCAGAGCCGACGCCGTCACCGTGCAGAAGTCACCTTGTGTTTACTGTCACCCTCCTTCCTCGCGCACTGGCACAGATCAGCAGCATCTCGGGAAAACAGCCCGAACATTTACGTGGTCTGATTTTAAACCTGTAAATAGGGAAAGAATTTTTTTAAAAGCACTTTCACCTAGATTTAAAAAACGAAAGCGAAACTTAAAAAAAACAAACAACTCCCCTCTTTCCTCTCCTCCCCCTCACCCCCTCCCCCCCAACAACTTGAAAGCAGTATGTTTTAAACAAGATTATTGTGGGAGAACTGTAAATACTGGCAGAATATTTAACATGCTTTGTCCGTCCTTCATAATTAATTTTTTTTTTTTTTTTAAACCGTAATCCGTAAAGTCGCGTATATTTGACAAGGAAACTCAACGAGCTATTACCGCTTTTCTTATAAATACCCAATAGCATATCAGGATTATAAGAGTCGATGGCAAGTCAGATTTTAGGGATGATGCCCGCGGGCGATGCCGGTTCCGGTGCCGGGGACCTGACGTGGCGTTGTGGTTCGGAGGGCGAAAAGGGGACCCGGCCGCTCCCCTCCAGCGGCGTTCGGCGGGGCCGGATTCGGGTGCCGGCCCCGGTTCGCATCGCCCGGGGTCTGGTCTGACCGCGGTGGCCGGGGTGCCTTGCGAGCTTCGCCTGGATTGGTTTGGAGTCGGGAGGAAAAGGGATGCGTTCGGAGAAGGCGAGGGTCCGTGTAACCTGTCTAAGTCCTGCTTCCTCGGAGGGTTTTTTTCGGGAATTCGATCCGGCGCGGCATCGGCTCCGGCGGGTTCAACCCGGGTAAGCGGGGAGATGCCGGCGTCGCGGGTCGGGGAGCGAGAACTGCTGCAGTCTCAACGTTTTTACACTACATAACGTCTAACCTACCTCAAATCTCAGTCATTAAAAATTAGCACGCTTCAGACTTCTTCTACGAAAACTAGAAATCTATGCACAGCTCTTTACCCCTTGCTGCTGAGAGGCTGTTTTTCAAGCAAAATCTTTTCCTTTACCCGTCCCGGCGGCCGCGCTCGTCCCACCCGTGCCGAAGCCACGGCGTTAAGGGGGACTCGCTTGGGGAGGGAGGGGGGGAGAATGTTTTTAATCGCTTCGGGGTGGGCTGGGGACCTAATTTTGCAGCAGGTCTTGGCCACAATGGTGCTAGAACAACGCCCGCGGTTAGAAACCCTGGGGAGAGCTCGGCGCGGGGAGCCCCGACGGGCTCCATGCCACCCGGCTTCGGTTTTTCCGGCCGCGATGCTTCGCCTCGGGCGGGGAACGGGGGACACGTTTCAGGGTGTCCCCCCCCGCCCCGTCTCGACGCTCTGGGGATGAGGCACGGGAAGGAGAAGGAAACCAGAATCCCTGAGGTGCCTCAATTGCTGATTTTTCCTTTTAATACTGGAGTATGCTTTGTGGGCTCTATAAGGCATATTTTTATTAAATGAAATCTTCTAATAAAAACGGTGCTATGGTGTTTTAACAAACTGTATCACGCTTCTGCCTGATTCCATCTCGCTGAGGTGCTACTAATGTATATACGAAACTAGGGAACCAAGAGAAAAAAAGAAAAAATAAAAAAAAAGCAATGTCGTTGAGAAGGAAGTTTACTTTTCCGGAGCGACAGCTCGAAGCGTGCCGGGAGCCGGTTGGGTTTATGCAAACTGAAGTCGGTGCCGCGTCGGAGGTGTCTGGCTGATCCCCTCTGGTGCGGGGCCGGGGTGCTTGCAGGAGAGCCGCGCGTAGACGTGGTGCTCGGACAAGGTGCTCAGCTGCGGTGCTCGGCCACACGTCGTGGACGTGGTGCTCGGATGTAGTGCGTGGACGTGGTGCTCGGCCAGGGGGTGTGAACATGGTGCTCGACCGCGGTGCTTGGACATGGTGCGTGGACAGGGTGCTCGGGCACGGTGCTCGACCGTGGTGCTTGGACATGGTGACTGGACACAGTTCTTGGACATGGTGCTTGGGCACGGTGCTTGGCCACATGTCATGGACATGGTGCTTGGGTACGGTGCGTCGACATGGTGTTGGGGCACGGTGCTTGGCCACACATCATGGACATGGTGCTCGGGCACGGTGCTCGGACATGGTGTGTGGACATGGTGCTCGGGCACGGTGCTTGGCCACACATCATGGACATGGTGCTCGGGCACAGTGCTCGGACGTGGTGCGTGGACATGGTGCTCGGGCATGGTGCTTGGCCACACATCACGGACATGGTGCTCGGGCACGGTGCTCAAACGTGGTGTGTGGACATGGTGCTCGGGCATGGTGCTTGGCTACACATCATGGACGTGGTGCTTGGGCACGGTGCTCAGACGTGGTGCGTGAACATGGTGCTCGGCCAAGGTGTGTGAACATGGTGCTTGGCCACTGCTTGACCATGGTGTTTGGACATGGTGCATGGACATGGTGCTTGACCACGGTGCGTGGACATGGTGCTGGACCACGAGGCTTGCCCATGCACCATGGACATGGTGCTCAGGCATGGTGCTCAACCGTGGTGCTCGGACATGGTGTGTGGACGTGGTGCTCAGGTACGGTGGTCGGCCATGCATCGTGGACATGGTGCTTGGCCATGGTGCTTAGCTGCGGTGCTTGGACATGGTGCGTGGACATGGTGCTTGACCACGGTGCTCGGCCACACATCATGGACATAGTACTTGGGCACGGTGCTTGGACGTGGTGTGTGAACATGGTACTTGGCCACAGTGCTTGGACACAGTGCATGGACATGGTGCTCAGGCACGGTGCTCGGACATGCATCATGGACGTGGTGCTCAACCACGGTGCTTGGACATGGTGCGTGGGCATGGTGCTGGGGCACGGTGCTTGGACACAGTGTGTGGACGTGGTGCTCAGCCAGGGTGTGTGAACGTGGTGCTCGGCTGCGGTGCTCGGACATGGTGCGTGGACGTGGTGCTCAGTCGCGATACGTGAACCTGGTGCTCAGCCGCGGTTCTTGGACAAGGGGTGTGGACATAGTGCTCAGCCAGGGGGTGTGAACATGGTGTTTGGACATGGTGCTTGGCCACAGTGCTGGAACATGGTGCGTGGACGCGGTGCTCGGGCAGGGCGCTCGGCCCGGCGCATGGGGGTGTTGTGCATGCACGGTGATCGTGCATGGTGCAAGGGCATGGTATGTCAGCGCGGTGCTCGGGCACCATGCATGGCCATGCTGCTTGGACGTGGTGCTCAGATGTGGCGCTTGGGCACAGTGCGCAGCCGTGGTGCACGGCCACGGTGCTTGAACAGGGTGCATGGGCACGGAGAGGGTGCTCGGGCACCGTGCAAGGGCATGGTGCATGGACGTGGTGCTCGGACACAGTGCTTGGGCATGCTCCACAGATACGGTGCTTGGGCACGGTGGTCACCCACCATGCAAGGACACGGTGCTTGGCCGTGGTGTTTGGGCACGGTGCTCACCCACCATGGACGGACATGATGTTTGGGCACGGTGCTCACCCACCATGGACGGACATGGTGCTTGGGCATGGTGGTCACCCACCGTGCATGGGCATGGTGCTTGGCCACGGTGCTTGGGCATGTTGGTCACCAGCCATGCGTAGACACGATGTTTGGGCGTGGACGTCACCCGCCATGCACAAACACGGTGCTCGGGCACGGTGCTCACCCACCATGTGGTGGCCATGGTCCTTGGGCACAGTGCTCACCCACCATGCATGCACACGGTGCTTAGGCACGGTGCTCACCCACCATGCACAGACATGGTGCTTGGCCATGGTCCTTGGGCATGGTGCTCACCCACCATGGACAGACATGGTTCTTGGGCATGGTGGTCACCCACCATGCACGGACACAGTGCTTGGCCATGGTGCTTGGGCATGTTGGTCACCAGCCATGTGTAGACACAACGTTTGGGCGTGGTGGTCACCCACCATGCGCAAACACGGTGCTCTGGCATGGTGCTTACCCACCATGGACGGACATGGTTCTTGGGCGCGGCGCTCACCCACCATGTGTGTGCACGGTGCTTGGCCACAGTGCTTGAGCATGATGGTCACCAACCATGGTGGACACGGTTCTTGGGTGCGGCGCTCACCCACCATGTGTGGCCACGGTGCTTGGCCACGGTGGTTACCAGCCATGCATGGACACAGTGCTTGGCCATGGTGCTTAGCCATGGTGGTCACCAACCATCTGTGGACACGGTGCTTGGGCGCGGTGCTCACCCACCACGCACGGAGACGGTGCTGGGGCACGCTGCCCCGGCACAGACATGGTGCTCGGGCACCGTGCACCCCCGTGGCGCTGGGCCACGGTGCTTCACCGCCACGTGGCGCGCAGGCACCCCTCACCCCCGCGGTGCACAGAGACCCCCCGGCACGACCCCGGTGCGTGCGGCCGCTGCAGGACCGCCCTCCCGGCACCGTGCCCCACCGCGGCCCCGTGCCCACCGGCGCTCAGCGCCGTGCTCCCCACCGCGCTCCCCCCCAACTCCTCGGGCTCCTTCTCCCCCCCCCCTTGCCCCAAATTCCCGGCGTCCCCCCGCAGCCAGGGCTCGGCCGGGCACCCCACTTCTGCCCCTCTCTTTCTTTTCCCCTTTTTTCCAGTTTTTTGGGGTTTTATTGGTGCTACTTTCTTCCCCTTCGGCTTCCCGTCAGCGCCGGGGCAGCAGCGACCCC
>RSEF01000022.1:3994264-4008547 GCA_003993805.1 Himantopus leucocephalus
GCCGGAGACCATAAGGATTTGGTTGCTGATGGCAGGTGGCTCTAACCTGGCAAAGACAGGCTCCGTGGCTGGGAAAAATGTGGGATACCCCACGGAAATGGGGTGCATAATGCTCCTGGAAGGAGACTTTGATTATATTGTATGTAGGGGGGGGCCACGTTCCTCGATTCCCAGCCGGGACCTATATATTCCCCTCCTGGCTGCTACGCAGCCTCCGCTTATCCTTTCCATCCCGTATCTCTTTGCACAGGGATTTTAGGACAGGATTACTTCGAGTTTCCCCACTCCTCAATATCTCTCACCTTAAACATCTTCCTCAAAACCTCCTTTTTTTACCCCAGGATCCTAAATAGTCCTACATATCCCTTTTTACCCCTTTGGGGCTTTCCATATGGGAATGGTGTGGGATCATCTCGTCTCCAGCTGATGGTAAACCTCTTTTTTTTTTCCACCCCCCCGGCAGTGTCACCGGCTGCCGAACGCCTCCGCTACATCTTGGGGGAAGAAGATGAGCCTCCCAACCCCACGCTCTTCACGGAGATGGACACGCTGCAGCACGACGGCGAGGAGATGGAGTGGAAAGAGTCGGCCAGGTGAGCGCGGAGGGGGGGGAGATGCTTTGGGTTGAAAATGTGTCGGGTAAAGATTTCCCCTTAAATATCCCGGGGTGGAAACAAGGTCAGGGAATGAGCATCATTTTTAATGAGGTTAAAAATGCCATGCCTGAATTAGGGAAATGTAAAAACCACGGCATTGCGGAGGTCTTTGCACAGCATCGGCAGCCGGAGGAGGAATGGAGGAAGATTTCCCGTCTTCTCCTGCATCTCCCCAGGTTGGATCGACCCCGGAGCCGGGGCTTTTCCCATTCCCGGTTGCAGCATGAGAGCGAAGCCCTGCAGAAAGGGCTCGGGGGCGAAGAAAAATGGGGTAACATGCTGGGAAACTGGAGAATTAGGGCAGAGAGCTGGGAAACGGGAAGAGGTGACGTAAAGAACGTTTTCCCGGGTCTTTTTTGTCCCCCAAACTTTTGCCGGCCAGGCCAAGAGTTAAACTTCTCCTGCCCCTGAAGTGATAATAATAAAATCCCACCCACTACATCTTTAATAAAAGTATTAGAGGAGTTGCAAGGGACGTTCGCTTTATTGAATTAGGAGCTTATCCAAGGGAAAAATCTCAAATCCAAGTGGGATTTTCTGTTCCTGGCCTCAGCTGTGTAAGGGCTAGTAGGGTCCTGGGGGGGTTTTGGGGGGTTTTGGGAAGGGAGTCAGGGATGCTAATGGCATCCCAAGCCCTTTCCTTTCAGGAGCGCATGCGGGATTTCCGAGTCCGGGTGTGGAGTTTCGCCCGAGGGATGGGGAAGAGAGCAGGATCAGGCCCTGCGGATGCTCATCCCATCCCTTGGGCTGCTTATTGGCATCACCAAAAATTTGGAAAGCTCTTAAGCATCCTCCTGGTTGCCATCCCTGCTCAGAACGCGGCAGCGTGGGGATGCTGTTGCTAAAACCCTTTATTTTTCCACCCCCCAATTTTGCAGAGGTCTGGACCTACTCATCCCTCCCCACTCCCCAAAAAGCTCAGAAAGCAAAAAATCAGCGCTTGCATTGGGTTTTTCATCAGGGAGGGCTTGAGATGGAGTATCCCAAATTCCTCCTGGGAGGACCGAGGTTTCTCAAGTCCTGGATTTCCGCTTTCCAGTGAGGAGCGGTTCAGCCTCTTTAGCTGCGGGAGAGCAGCTCCTTGGTGGGAGCAGCGCTACCTGCGGCTAAATCCGCAATAAATGGAAATAAATGGAAATAAAAGAAGCCGAGCGCAGCGGGGAGATGGAGTTTTGCTGTAGCTTTGGCGAAAGCATCACGGGATGCCAGTCCCGGGGCAAAGGCGCCGCTGGAAACGTGCCTCGAGTCCCGCGCGCCGCCCCAAGCTGCCGCCCCGTGTGCGTGCTAATAACCCACTTTCGGCAGGAAAACGGGGCAAAAAAGAAACGAAAAGCGACCTAATCGGCTTTGGGCGAGCACAGACGGGGCTTAGCGGGTGCTATGGCGGGAAGCTTGAATTTCCTGCCAATAAAAGCAGCGTTGTTTGAAGGGCTGGAGAAGCGGTTTCTGCAAAGAAATCAGGGTGGGGAGCTTTGGAGTGATGGGCACTAGGGCCAAATTTTATATATTTTTGGCTGCTCTGGGGGTTTGTCTCCCGCACAAGACCATTCCTGGCACTCCCAGATAATATTTGGGGGCTTTTTTAACAGGGACACCCCCGTTTTCTCTTTGCAGCAGCATTTTAATGCACCTCCCCGCAGCCAATACAACCCCGGGCTCTCTCCCCACCTTTCCCCTGTAGCGTTCGGGAGCCATCAGCTTTTTCCAGAAACCTCTTCTCCTCCTACATCCTTTCCATCTGTGCCCTCTGCGGCGGCAGGAGCCCAAATCCCAGTTGTACCAGTTAAAAGTTGTAAGGTTAAGCCTGGCGAAGGCTAATCCACGGAGCCTGCAAACCTCCTGTAAAGGAAAAGCAGCTTTCTTCCCCCAAATCGATGTCTTGCCGAGAGCCGCCTGCCCTCCCCGGTGCCCAAACCGCAGGAACGGGGAGCTGGGAGAAATCAGCCACCGTTCCCGAATTTGCTCCGAAGCTCTTAACTGTAAAATTAAGGGAAAATAAAGAGGTGGAAGGGCTGATTTCCAAGGGCTTGCAAATGCCATAGTCTCCCACCGTGGGAAGGAAGCGCCCAGGTGGAAGACTGAACGTTGCTAAGGAATTAAAAAGCCGTTTGCAATGCCCTGGGGTTTTGGCTTTCCCGCGTGCACGGCTGGTCCATGCGGCTGTGGATCCTGGCTAAGGTGAGGTCAGCTCCATGGGAAAACCTCCCAGATCTCGCAGGAGCATTTTGAGGAGGATGAAATCTGTGGGGTTGAGTTCAATGGCGGAGCGGAGAAGTTGCGCTCCGCTCTGCAACCGTGCAAGCGGCACTTTGTCTAATGATGTTACCCAATTTCTCCATTCCCATCCTGAATAACAGGCAAAAACTTTACAGGGTGAATTAATCCGGGCTTGCCACGCCGCCTGCAGAAGGGAAACTCCACAGGAAAAGCAATTCTGTTATTCTCTTCTCGTACACCATCCCCACGGCTGCCGCTCTCGTTTCAGGTGGATAAAGTTTGAAGAAAAGGTGGAGGAAGGCGGGGAGAGGTGGAGCAAGCCCCACGTGTCCACGTTGTCTTTGCACAGCCTCTTTGAGCTGCGGACATGTCTCCAGACAGGAACGGTGCTCCTGGACTTAGATGGTTACTCTTTGCCCCAAATTATAGGTAGGAGCTGGAGGGTACCAGTGGTTTCGGGTGGATTTTTCCCCATGTCCTAAAGTTCTGGGAACAGATTTTGATGCATTTACTTACTGCATGCAAATATAAACCAACTTGCATGGGAATAAGCAAAGACAGGAGTTGAGAGCCATCAGCTTGGTTCAAAAAGTGTTGTTGGCTTGAGCTTTCTGGGAGGGTTTGCAGTGGGGTAACCTATGCACCATCCCTCCTTTGGTGCCTCTAGACGATGTCATTGAGAAGCAGATTGAGGACGGTCTGCTCAAGCCAGAGCTGCGGGAGAAGATAAGCTACGTGCTCCTCAGGAAGCACCGTCACCAAACCAAGAAGCCAATCCACCGGTCCTTGGCCGACATCGGAAAGTCCGTCTCCTCCAACACAAGTGAGTCCCTGGGGTCCAACCCGTGCCCGGTTGCATCCTTGAGTCTTCGGTGAGCGAGCCCGTTGGGGAGGAAGATCTCAGGAGAAGGAAAGGGGGAAACACAACCATTTGGGGCACCCAACTATTTCCTGTATCGAGAAAGACCCCAAAAGCTCTGCCACCGGTGGCTTTAAGGGTGGAGGGGTCATAGAGAGCTGGAAGCTAAGGAGATGTCTGCTGAGATGGACAACGGTGTTGTGTGAGGGACAATGACGTTGGCGGTCGCTTGGCCAAGGGGCTTTCTGGCAGAGCAGCCTACAGACAAATCCAGTCTGCTCCGTGGTTGAACCTGCCTATTTTTGAGCCATTATAAAAGGGGATTTGTTTGTTTTCACGCTAGATTATTTACTTAGGTTTAAACAGAGGTCATTTGGTGGAGCCCGGGATTTGCCGGGCTTTGGCTGCGTCCCGGGTAGACAGAAACAGCAGCGCCCAAGCTCGAAGCGCACACGGAAGAGGCTGTCAATAAAGCGATATTCCCACCCGGTGGGCATCCCCAGATTTCAAAGCAGCCATCATCCGTGTCAGAGGACTGGATGTTTGAGCTAACGTTGGCCCAGAAGGCTTCAAAACAGAGCACGACTTTGAAATGTTGTGGTTAGTCCCTGTAGGTAGGAAAAATAGGGGCATCTTGCGTATTTCTAGGTCCGTGGTGAGACGATGGCATCGCTTGGAGTTTNGGGGCATCTTGCGTATTTCTAGTTCCGTGGTGAGACGATGGCATCGCTTGGAGTTTGCAAGTAGGGACACCAAGGAAAAGACGGTTGGCAGCAGCAGAGGGGTCCCTCGCATTTCTTGTGCCAACGGCAGCTCCATGATATTGGAATAAATGCCACCGGCACATTGAAAATAGGGTCACGCCCAGCGGGAATTTCATCGTTATTTTTAGTGGGTTTAACAAAAAAAAAAAGTTAAGAGAGATGCTGTGGTTGCAGCTGGTGCTTCAGAGCGATGCAGAGCAGCTCAACAAAACCGATCTTGGATGGGTTTTTTTCCCAAGGAAAACACAGTTTTGGGAATTCAGGAGGTTTTCTGACAAAATGCTGGGCTTTAACACAGAAAACTCACGGGGGGAAAAGGGAAGTCTTTATAGATCGGTAATTGAGTTTAAACATCTGCAATGAAAAATGGGACTCATCACCAGTTCAGGGAGGAGAAACGATTCACGTGAAACTCGGTGGTGGCCAGTGTAAATATTTTGAAGTGTGAAGTTGATGGCAAATTTCAAGTGTAGGTTTCCTTGGAGAAATCGGAGATTGAAAAGCCAAATAAAGTGTTGGGTCTTCCTAAGTAACAGAAGTTGCACTTCTGAAGCCATTTATAGACTCGAAGAGACTCTTGGTGGGGCGGGAAGAGTTGGGTTAAGGCAGTTTATTCTTTGCTAATGGGAAAACTACTTTGGGTGGGATAAAAGTGCAAATGAGAGTGGGAGGGAAAAGCAAATTGCCGGTGTATGAGTGCTGGAAGGGTCGCGTCTGTGCCGGGCAGCTGATTTTCAGCCTGGCCTCTTGCCTTCAGCATCACCCAACGGTTCCCGGTGGCACCTGCATCTCCTCTAACGCCTCCTTTCCCCCAGCCCGCAGCCCCGTCCGGAGCCCGGCCGCCGGTGCCGCCTTCCACCGCTCCACCGAGGACCTGCGGATGCGGCAGAGCGCGAGCTACGGCCGCCTGCGTAAGCCGGGGAGGGCGGCGGGGAGGCGGAAACGGTCCAAAAAGAAGCCGGGAAAAAAATATATCAAGTTGCAGTATGAGTAGGTGGGAGATTGCAATTACAAGGGGATCCCACCACAGCCGTAAATGAGATGTGGTTTGTGTAACCACAGGGTGACTGATCTCAGAAAGACTCATATTCTTGGGTTTTCATCTCATTGCACCTGGTTTGCAAGCCCCGCTATAATAAAGAGTGGGTTTTTTTCTTTGCACTGAAGTCCTCCTACCACGTTTTCTCCCTGCACGTGGGGTTGAAATTCGGCTGTGCATCACGGGGCGGTTTTCTCACCTTCTCTCTCTTCTCTCCATCAGGTCACGCGCAGAGTCGGAGCATGAACGACATCTCAGACACGCCGAGCACCGACCAGGTAATCGTCCCCAAAAACGTTAGTGCGATGCTGTGGGCAGCGTCTCTGACACAACCCGCGATGGGGCAGAGGATCTGTGGTGGTTAAAGTCCATGTGAGCCTTGTGCAGCTTCGCTCGGTCAATAACAACACAAATTCCTAATTAGGGAAATTAATACACGTATTGATCCCTGCTAACTCATGGGGAAGCTGTCCCAGAAATAATACCTGTGCTTGCAAGCTGAAGGCAGAATTTGGGACACGCGAGGATGCTGGTGTAGCTGAGATCCGTAGGGTGGAGGAAAAAAATCCTTAGGTAGGAAAGGAAAGGTGCTTGGAAGAGTGCAGGGATGCTGAAAGAGCCTTTGCTTGGCCAGGTAAGGGCAGGTTGCGGGGGGTAAATCCCAGCCAAGCACTTGGGTCTGCAAAGGTGGATGCAGCTCTCAAGATAACGGTCTGTAAATACAGAAGCAGGTTCCGATTTTCCATCCGCTTGCAGCGTGATGGACGTGGGTTTCTTAACGCAAAGCTCAGCCGAGAGTCCGTCGGGGGCTTTTTCTACTGGTTTGCTTTGCACGGGAGAGCTGGGAAGGAGGTGAGGCAGCTCAGGGAGTCCGTGGGCAGATCTCTGCTTGCCGATGCGACGGAGCAGCAGTGTTTTCAGGGGTTTGTGCTGTTCTTTTGTTGTCTGTCCCATCCCCACCCCAGTGTCGAGGCTATTTAGCTGGGAACTGCTGATGCATTACATGGGCTTTGCTCTATTTCTGTTTGTGCGTGATTTCATAGAATCATAGTTTGGGTTGGGTTGGAAAGGACTTTAAAGATCATCCAGTTCCACCCTCCTGCTGTGGGCAAGGACACCTTCCACTAGACCAGGTTGCTCCAAGCCCCGTCCAACCTGGCCTTGAACACTATGCTGATTTCAGCATAAACCTAAGGGAAAATTAAATGTAACGTGGGTTTGTAGGGGATAAGAACGTGCTTTTCCCCAGGGATGTCCGTGCTGGACTTACCTGGGGTGAGGCAATTTAGGGAGGAGCGAAGGATGGAAATTCCTGTGTCGCTGGGAGCCACGGGGAAGGGATGCCACGGGGAAGGGATGCCACAGTATCAGGGAAGGCAGAAGGTTTCCAGGGCATCTTCTTAAATTAGAGCTGCAATAAAGCAAGCCAGCTGCCCACTAACGAACCCCAAATATCAGCCTCCAGCAGTGGGGTGCGGAGGGTTAATCCCAAAATATGCAAAGCATTTAGGTTTAATCGCCCTATTAGGCCCACTACAAAGGGACTTTTTAAGTGTTACATGAAGCTTAGTGATCACTGTTAACTCCTGCTCTTGCTTGTTCCAAGCTGCATTGGAGGAGTTGCTTTATTATTATGATTTTTTTTTTTTTTTTCNTTTGGGTTTAAAAGATTAGAAAAGGGTGAGCTCGCTGCCCGGCTCACATGCCTCCCCTCATGCTGGCATATAGATTATAATAACACCCTGCCTGGGTCGGTATTGAACCCTTTTAGACTAATAATGAAAGAGCTGCAGGGGAGAAGAGACCCGGGGAATAAATCCATGGATGAGGTTTCCTACTTCCATTATTTATTCCTGCTCCCGGGATGAGACTTGGGGGGAAATGAGCTACAAAAACGTCCCCCGTGCCCAGTGCTGAGTGGGGTTTCTGCATTATATAGGGTCTCGGGGGAGCCTGGGGCTGCAGGGCTGCAAAAATGCATGTTGTCTTGCTCCAGGATCCGTATTTTTTGGCTCTGATTTTCTGCCGGGGGGTTGCCGGGGCTTTTCCTCACGTAGACCCCGGCGCGGCAAAGCACCTCTTGCAAACCGCCCGGTTACACGTTGCGTTAGGGAGCCCCGAGCGTGTGATTTCAAGTTAATCTCGGGCTTAGGGGTGGTTTTGAGTAACGAAGAAATTCAGCTATATGAATTCTTACTGGTTTATTCTGGGCTGTTGCTCTTGAATCCCCACCTCTGGGAGTCCTGGGACCGTCAGAGATGAAGAGGTTTGAACCTGTGGCTTCAGCTTTTGCATTTGGGGTGTGGAAAAGAGGGGGGAAAGCCAAATTTTGGCAACCGCTCTCTGCCCTACCCTCCTCTTTCCAACAGCTGAAGAACAAGTTCATCAAGAAGATCCCCAAGGATGCGGAAGCCTCCAACGTGCTGGTGGGAGAAGTGGAGTTTCTGGAGAAGCCCTTCGTGGCTTTCGTGCGGCTCCTCCAGGCGACGATGCTGGGAGGGGTGACAGAGGTGCCCGTCCCCACCAGGTGAGCGCAATTCCTTCGGGTCCAAAGCACCGAGTGGTCTCACGACACAGATGCCGGGGGGTCCGAGGTTGCCAACACAGCGCCTTTCCCTTCCCAGGTTCCTCTTTATTCTCCTTGGTCCTGCGGGAAAAGCCAAATCCTACAACGAGATCGGCAGAGCCATCGCGACCCTCATGGTGGACGATGTGAGTAGATGCAACTCCCAGTCCACACCAAGGCTCCCCTTGCTCAGAGCCGAGAAAAAAAAGCAATTTTCATCCTATCGCCCAACCAAATGCGCTTTAAAATCCCATACAGATGTGGGACATGTGCGTGCTGGACGCCGTTCCCAGGCTGACACCTCTCCTCTCTCCACCCCCAGCTCTTCAGCGATGTTGCCTACAAAGCCCGGGATAGAGAAGACCTGATCGCCGGCATAGATGAGTTTCTGGATGAAGTCATTGTCCTGCCGCCCGGCGAGTGGGACCCCAACATTAGGATTGAGCCACCCAAAAAAGTGCCCTCGGCTGAGAAGAGGTAGGTGGGAGACGTGGGGCTGGTCCCAGCCCCGTGGCCATCCCCGTCTCTCCTGGTTTGGAGATGTTGGAGGAGAACAGCAGCTTTGCTTGCCTTCATCCCTAGAATCTCTGCAGATTTTCCAGAAATGCTCCTTTTTCAGCAGTTTTTGCCCCCGGATCAGCGCAGAGCTGTTTCCACTCTGCAAAATCCGCATTCCCGCCCTGGGCTGAGCAAATACAGCTCTTGATCTTTCCAAATTCACCCCAAAACCCAAGCTCTAGTGCAGGCAGAGAGCTACACCATGGCTTCGGTCTTGGTCCCTGCAGCAGGACCGGCTTGGTGGGGCAGGTGCTGTGGCCGACGCTGGTGGCTCTCTCCCGCAGGAAATCGGTTTTCTCACTGAACGAAGTGGGACAGATGAACGGCACGGCCGGTGGGGCAGGCGCCGGGGGCGGTGGAGGCGGCAGCGATGACGGGGAGATGCCCGAAGTTCACGAAATCGGGGAAGAGCTCGCCTGGACTGGCAGGTGAGCAGCACCCAACCACCCAGCACCCATCAGCATCTCCTCCTGCCTCACCCCATGGTCTCCTGGGGCACAGAGGGGTGAAACCCTTTTGGGCACAGGCTTTGGCGCAGGACGGTATGTATTTTGGTGGAAGCCACATGCATCTGATCCTCGGTGGTGTCTCCCCAGGTTTTGTGGTGGCCTCTATTTGGATATCAAGAGGAAGCTGCCCTGGTTCCCGAGTGACTTCTATGAAGGCTTTCATATCCAGTCCATCTCTGCCATCTTGTTCATCTACCTGGGCTGCATCACCAATGCCATCACGTTCGGGGGCTTGCTTGGGGACGCTACGGACAACTACCAGGTGAAGTCCAAGGAAGGGGGGGTCACTTTGTCTTGGGGACAGCAAGCAGGAATGGGACGGGATGGGTTTTACCCCGCCTTGTGCCATGCCAGGCTTTAATGCTGGGGATGAGAATTCTTTGCCAAGTGGGACTGGCAGCCCTGAAATACCTTCTGGATGGGAAAACCCATGTCAATGGGAACACTGGGAGCAAGGGGATGTGGTCCCAACCAACCTATATGGGTCCAAGCAGAGGTTCTTAATCCCCATCTCCATCCGGGGTGTCCATGGGGATGTAACGTGGCACAGCATCACCGTAACGCTGGGTTTGATCCATCACCAGGGCGTCATGGAGAGCTTCCTCGGCACGGCGATGGCAGGCTCCATGTTTTGCCTCTTCGCCGGGCAGCCGCTCATCATCCTCAGCAGCACCGGCCCCATCCTCATCTTCGAGAAGCTGCTCTTCGACTTCAGCAAGTAGGTGCTGGGCGATGGCGGGGGGAGCCAGGACCCATCCGTACCAGGATGGGAGCTGTCCTCCAGCCCACGGCATGCTCTCACGGGGCCGCTTTCTCCTTGTCCCCACTTTCAGAGGCAACGGCATCGACTACATGGAGTTTCGCCTCTGGATCGGCTTACACTCTGCCCTACAGTGCCTTATCCTGGTGGCCACCGACGCCAGCTTCATTATAAAGTACATCACCCGCTTCACAGAGGAAGGCTTCTCCACCCTCATCAGCTTCATCTTCATCTACGATGCCATCAAGAAGATGATCGGAGCTTTTAAGTACTATCCCATCAATTCAGACTTCAAGCCGGACTATGTGACCATGTACAAGTGCGAGTGCATTGCTCCCGACCCAGGTGAGTACACGTCTTTTTTGGTGCCGGATGGGGAAGATGAAGGGGGTAGGGGGGGTCCCTCCAGGGATAAATCCCACCATGGATAAATCCCACTGGATTGTTGGCCAAGGACATGGAAGGAGGCAGCTACCCGGTCAGCGTGGGGTGGAGAGACCTCGTCCTCCTCCTCTGAGGGTGATTTTGGGCAAGATGGAAGTAGAGAGTTGTCCCCTGTGGATGAGCATGTTGGTGCTTGGTGGGACACAGCGAACGGTGCCGGAGAGCTGGGGCCTCAGCCTGGAGCAGCCAGACCTGGATGGATAAAAAGGAAATATTGGGGGGGCCGGGGGGAAGGAAAAGACATTTTAGATCATTAATTCCAGCCTGCTGCCGATGGAAACGTATTCTCCAGAAAATACGCTGGAGGGGTTTTGTCCTCACCGGTGTTTGGGACACCCCAGGATGTCCCGGTTGGGTGTGGAAACCTCCTTGGACTGTTTTTTCTCCTCTTTCTTACTCCTTTTCAAAAAGAAGAGGCCATCGGGCTCTGAGCAGATGGTCTTTTGATGGCTCCTCTGGTTTTGCTCTTGGATAAACGGACCCGATGATCCCTGGTCTGAATCGTGCAGCTCAGATGCTCCCGTGGCCACCTGGAAGGGAGCGGAGATCTTCGCTTTGGGCTAATGCCGGCGACCGCCTGCTCTCAGATGAGCTGAATTTATTTAAAAAGTCTAAAGGCCAACAATTTTGGGGAGTATCAGCCGCAGGTAGAGGAGGCGGAGAGGTGTGATGGTGAAGCTCTCCCCAGAAATAAAAGCATCCAAGACCGGCCGTGCGACGTGTTCGGGCATTGCCCGAAGAGATCCTGCCTGCTGCCACGGAAATAGCATTTATTGGGTTTAATTTTGTATTTTTCCTCGATTTCTGTTTATCGACCACCCCGGCTGAGTGACCCGATCCCGTTGGGTTCTGAAAGCCCTGCGGGTAGCGCGGTGTACCCGCAGATGTCGCAATCCTTTCCGAACCGAAACCCTCCCAAATTTGACCTGCGGCAAAGCGAAGCTCCGTGCCCGACACAATCCCCGGGGCGGGGGCTGAACCATCCCCACCGGCACCGCGACCGCCTCCATCCACCCACGTCTGCCGGCACCTGCGAAGCCTTTCGCCTCCGGGGAGGTGTCTCCCTTTGCCAAACCCCGGTCCCGAGCAAACCCCGGGCGGCCGAGAGGCGTTTACACCCCAAAAAACCTTCAGCCTTTGTAACCCAGCCCCGTTCCTCGCCCTCGCTGCCCGCGGCAGCGGTGTCCGCGTTGGATTTTCCATTCCTCTAGATATTGAGAAATTATGTTTATTCCCCCCTACATCCTTTTTTTTTTTTTTTNNNTTTTTTTTTTTTTTTAATTTTTTTTTAATTAGTTCTGATTTTTTATTATTATAACTGATTTGTACCATATTTGTCTCTGCTGCACACATCAATTTGGGCTGATTTCAATCTCAAGTGAGTATCGCCTTCTAAATATTAAAACTATTTTAATATTTGATACTCTTCCCCCGTGGGGGTTTTGTTGTTATTTTTTTTTTCCATGTATTTTACTTTTCTTTCCGCTCTGCTAGAAGGGTTTCTGTAGAGCCCTTAAGGGTCCTCTTTTACGATACCACCAGTGGTATGGCACCCTTTTAAGCTGTAGAAATCACAAATAAGGCCGGTTTCTGGAAAAATAAAAGGTTATGGAGGAAAAAAAAATATTATTATAATAATAATTGTAATTATAATGTTTTTAATGCTGGGTTTGCCAGCGCTGTTTCCCGGAGCCCGGTTTCGGTCTCTGCTTCTAACCCAGCAATCGCTTCTCCTTCATTAATCCTCGGCGCCGGGGGATGGAGGCGGCAGGTCGGGGGCAGCCGAAATTCCCGCTTGGCGCAGGAAGAGGATGGACCGGAGGGAAAAGAGGGGGGGGCAGAGCAGAGCGGTCCCGGACCCCGCTTTGGGTCACCCGTAAAGAACGTGGGTGCTCCTGACGCTGCGGAGCTGCGTCGCCCGAAGAACCGAGCGGAGCCGCTTTTTGCGCTGGAGGAGAAGGTGCCGGGGGCTAGAAAGGATGGATTATTTACATTTTTTGCACCAAAACCACCCCTAAAATGTTTAAAAAAATAAAGTAAAAATAAAAAAGCAAATTGGGCGTGGTTGGGGGCCACCTCTCCAAAAAGAACAGGATGCTTTTTTAGTCTTCTACCCTCCCTGGTTTTAAAACGTGGGTGTTGGGATGCTCGACCCCGCTGCCGGCGGCTTTCCCGGGTAGCTCCGAAAAATTTTAGGAGCTGGGAATCTCCTAAAAAATAATCCCCATCACTCTCCCCGGCACTCACCAGCCCAGAAGCCGCTGAAGGAGAAGCCGTGTTCTCCTCCGGCACGTGGGATTAATCAGGGAGAAGTCGCTGCGGGGTTAGAAATGAGGGGGTTTCTCCCCAAATCCCGGTCCGCCCCTCGGGATGCCGATCCCTGGGCGGCTCTCGGAGGATGCGCTCGACGCTGTGTTTGCTTTTACGCCGGCCGAGCCGAGCCGTGCCTCTCCGGGTGAAGCCCGGCTGTTTTTAATACAAAACCCTCGATATTAGCCAAAAACCTCAATAACCGACTCCTCTCCCGCAGCCAACGCGACCGTGTTCGATGCTTCAGCTCCAGTGGCACCAAACACCACTAATGTTTCTCTGGTAAGAGGGTTTGCTCATCCCGACGGGAAATTTGGGACAAAAGAGAGGCAAATCCCGGGGACTTTTGTATCCAGGGAGGGAAACAGGGGATTCACACGGATTTGGTTTCCCACATGGGCTCGGCAGCACCGTATCCCCACTTTTTTTGGCCCAAATTAATAGCAGCTCCGGGGGTTTCCCATGGTTACAGCGCTCCTGGTGGCAGCAGCTTTGGGAAATACCCCTTTCCTTGCGCGCTGCAATTACTTAAAATACAAATTTTGCCTTTTTTTGGCCAGGAAATATCCCTTTCCTCGCACACTGCAATGACTTAAAATACTAATTTTGCCCTTTATGGCCGGGAAATACCCCTTTCTTTGTATGCTGTTCATCCTTAACATGCTCATTTTGCTTTTTTTGGCTGGGAAATACCCTTTTCCTTGCACACTGCGATTACTTAAAATGCTAATTTTGCTTTTTTGTTTGGTTTTTTTTTTCTTTTTCCCCCAGTACAATGCTATTAACCTAACAGCTCTGGACTGGACTCAGCTGAGTAAGAAGGAGTGTCTCAAATACGGCGGCAGCTTAGTGGGGAAATCCTGCAAATTCGTGCCCGACCTGGCCCTTATGTCCTTCATCCTCTTCTTCGGCACCTACTCCATGACTTTGACCCTGAAAAAATTCAAATTCAGCCGCTATTTCCCCACCAAGGTAAGGAAAGCGACGGGTTTTACCCTCCCCTTTGCCCAAAAGTAGGGAAAACGGGAGCTGTCGGTCTCTTTGCTGGATGCAAAGAGCTCCAGGGAAACAAATCTATATTTCTAGGAGACGTTGGTAGCAATTAGGAGAATCCTCGCCGAGCTTTTAGCTGATGATTTGGCACTTGCATGCTGAATAACCCATCACCTCGCGATGCAAAGTGGGAGAATAATCCGCATTTTTGGGGTTATATGTGGGTTATCCATGGGTGAGCGGAGCTGGAAAACGCCGGGGAAGGATGCCGAAGCAGGAGCAAACCTCTCCATCCCATCAGTTACCCTCTCCATGCCATTAATTACCCTCTTCATCCCGTTAATTACCCTTTCCACCCCCGTTTCCCCGTTTGCCTCCAGGTCAGGGCTTTCATTGCTGATTTTTCCAATGTCTTCTCCATCCTCCTCTTCTGCGGAGTGGATGCCTGTTTCGGACTGGACACCCCTAAGCTCCATATCCCCAGTATCATCAAGGTTAGGTCGCACCAGGGGGGGACCCCTCACCTCTCCGCGTGCGCTCTCTTTCCAGCTCCTCACTGGTTTTTGGGGAAAATTGCGGCTCCTGCGGTGTCCGGGTGCCTTCTTAAA
>RSEF01000022.1:4027875-4039127 GCA_003993805.1 Himantopus leucocephalus
CTCTGTAGAGCCATCCTACCCTCCAGCAGATCCACGCTCCCACTTAACAGCGTCATCTGCATCACGGTTTTCATTGAGATGTTGAGTTTGGGGAGAGATGTTATTTCTTGTGTTTGCTCCTTCTTGCAAGCCAAAGGAGAAGCGTTGCATGAGAAGTGTTTGGGAATTGATCTCTTGGATTGGACTTTTCCCTGGGTTTTCTTGCCAAAAAACTGTCCCTGGGAGCTACGGACCATATGCACAGAGATACTGCAGCTCTCTGCGGCGATACAGCCCTGCGGTCATCCCTGAAGGCCTCCAGATCAGCTTCTCTCCAACTACTAAGCCTCAAAACACAAATCGGGACCAGCATTTCCCAGGGCTGATCCAGAGAGGCCACGCCAAAGCCTACAGGGACTACCCAAACGTGTCACGAGCCTGCCTGTGCTCTGCGAGCCTGAGCGACACCCTGGGACGCCAGGGAAAAACGATNTGACACCCTGGGACGCCAGGAAAAAACGATAAAAATGAATTTATACACAGCTGCACTAACACTACGTCCTTGGTGGGGATGAGCTTACCTACAGATAACTGGTTTGTTTTAGGGGGTTTGGGGAAGGAGAAGCAGATCTTGTATGTACGAAGGAAAAAGCCAACGTTACCTCTTTACCGAGGGTCCTGTATCCACAGAGGGTGTTAATGACTTCTCCAGGGACCTGCGAACAGAGAATTGGTGAACAGACTTAGGTCGGAGGAAGCCAAAGGGGAAATACAAGAAATAAGAATAAAACATAAGAAATAGAAGAGCTCGCCCAGTTGCCTCGACCATTCAGCGTAGCACAGGGCAGCTACCCTCAAACCTTGCTTTGCAACCGCGGGCTCCGTTTTGCCCAAACGCAATGCTGAAACCATGCATGTCGGCAATAAGTTGTTGGGTTTTTGAATTATTTTTTTTTTGAGCTACTTTTCTCTCTGGTTTCTGCTGTTTCAGAGGACGCTCAGGTCTCCCCAACGCTTTTCCAGTGGTTTGACCCGGGACCACCTCCACGTCACGTGAGCATTTAGCAAAGCAGCTCTTTCAAAACGTTCCCTTGATTTTTCTCCTTGTTTAATTCCGGCCACCATCAGTCATGTCTCTCCTTCATAATAAAGGGAATTTCATAGGGATTAAATGTACTGGGCTCTCCAGAAATCAAGCAGGAATTTCCCCAAAGTCTCCCAGCACTTTGGGGAGAAACGTAAGGATTTTAGGCATCCCCAAAGCTTAGATCTTTGTTGGCCAACAGAAACATTTCAAGAGCTACACCTAATGAGAGAAATCCCGGCCAAACGCTGCTGTTCAGGACGTCTATAAAATAAAATCAAACCTAATTCCTCTGCTTCTGTCCGAATGGAAAGCGGTACATTTTGGGTTACAAAACTGATTGTGGCTCATCCCCCCCCCAAAAAAAAATCAAAGCCGGAGAGTAGCTCCTGCACATCCTGAGCTAGATGGGTACTTTGCACCTCTGGGGATTGATCTTCTGATGGGTTTTTTTCGGCTTGTTTCACGGATCAAACAGCAGCTTCCATAACACCGTGTATTTCTAAAGGGGCCTTGTGCCCATAAAATAATAACGTGCTGAAATTATTACGCTTTCAGAAAGATGGCTTTGACAACCAGTAAAAGCTCCTGGACAACAAAACAAAAACATCCCGCGCTTCGGAGGCCCAGAGATGAAAAGGGAGAAATGTGCACATTTAGGTGTAAATTATGCTTTCCTGCAAGACGAGGCATAAAAGAAATGTGCACCTCCGGACAGACTCCGGCCATAAAGCTGCAGCTTGTTCCTCCTGTAATTGGCAGGGAAATTATTCCAGCGCTACCTTACCAAGAGCTTCTGTACCTACCACATTACTCACAGCGCTATCAAAAATCCCACCTCTCACCGCTTCAAGACACTATTTACAAACCGGGCATAGTTAAGGAGACTAATTAGTCCCTGTGCATATGGAAGACTTGCAGGGAAATCTGGAGATGAGCAGCAAAGCACCCATCAGCATCGCTGAGAGAGAGCTCAGCCAGGGTTGGGACCACGAACTGGGAAGCCTTCAGCATAAGGGGAATTTGCAATGCTCTTAAGGCAAATTCTGTCACCTATAGTGGTATAAAGGAACCTGTGCATGACCAAGGATTCGCCTATTTGGTTTACATTTTAAAAACAAACCACTTTTCTTGACGGCTTTCCATTGTCCTTGCTTTTCAGACTCACTTTCATGGACATTATAGGACTCTGGTTGGTCAACCATCATTGCTTTCTATCAGGCTCATCCTTTGACCGCATTTGGCTACGGCACAAACTCATCACCGCTTTTCTTCCTTCTTGCGTTAAATAACCGAGGGTTTCTCAATCGTCTCCAGCCCTGCCCGTCTGTTTGAGTAATTCCCTCAACACCTTGTATTTGGGAGAAGCGTGGAAGATAGAGAAGTGAGGTTTTAGCCTCAATCGACTTTTGTCAAGGTCTTGCGTGGAAAAGAAGGTCAGCGCTGAATTGAAATTTCTAAGATAAAACCAGACAGAAGCGTTTCTTCTTCCAGAATGCATTTTGATGCCTTCAGGGATCACGAAAAGAGCAACGCGCGCAGGCGTTTAAAACCCACCAAGGGCAGAAGACTGCAATCCTTGCACTTTTTATTTAACCAACTGCTTTTCTCCAAAATCAGTGCCGAATGTCAGCGGTGACGCTTCACAAGGGGTTCGGAGACACTGCGCTTGGCAGAGGCACAGTTACACTGCAGCTTCCCTGGAGAAGGCACAAGAGCTTTGGAAAACCACTTAGAAAAGCACTCAGAGATGAGGATCCAGTCTCACACCCTCAAGTAGGTGCATATTTGCCCATTCCTTCTGCCTGGGAAGATTTTAAGGTCCACGACCTCAGAGATGAGACTCTTCAAAATTTGGAGGACGTCTACTCTCGTTAATGCAACTCAGCCTGCCCTGGAAGATGCCGCAGGGGATGCAACGCAAAGCTCTTGGAGGGTCTTGTAATAGAAAAAAATCTTTTCTTGAAAACCAGGATGGTTTTACGGCTGTATTTAATGACAAGTTGAAAACATATCGCCGCCAACCTCCTAATTCATGTTTCCCACTCCTTCCTTCAGACAAGCTCGCTCCTATCAGCGCCTTTTCTTCTTTCCGCAATATTACATTTCCAAATGACGTCTTCTGGTGTCTCTCTACTTAAATCTCAAAGATCCTCTATGACAAAAGGAGGCTTCGCTCTCCATCTTTCATTCACGAAGGTACAAATAGAGAAGGACACAAGAAGAGAAGGGTTTCTTGCTCTACGAACCGATGGATGGATCACTGGTTGATAAAAAGGTTATTCACAGCACAGAGAGCATCATGTTCATCTCTACCCAACACAGAAGAATTCATACACGTGCCCGGGTGGTCCCTGGTTGTCCCTGCAGCTGCAGGGCCAATGCAAGATCTTCTCTTTAGCCCTCAAGTAACATATTTTGGTGGAAAGGGTTTTCAGCGGGGCTTGCACGTCGCTAAGACCCAACCAGCTGCGTCCAGAGTATCACACAAAGGTACCTTCTTCATCCCGAGGGGCAGAAGCGCTTCTCCCACCTTCTCATCCCCCAAGGAAAACCCCCTGCGACAACATTGCGACTTCAGCAAATAGCTACAAATAGATGTGCTGGAACTTGCGGTAAATACAATTACGGAGGGGTTCACTCTCTTGTTTAAACGAAATTTTTATTAGCTTGTTTTATGTCGCAGACAGCAGAAAACTCCCAAGGGAGCTGGCTCTCTTAATGCATTTCATGTACTATTGATATCACGTCTGGCTGTTTTCTTAACCAACAGTGCTCTGCAGTGCCAAAAATCAAATCTCTGAAGAACGAGGCTACATCTATCTACCTGGTTACTCTTCTCCCCAAGAACAGCTTTCATTTCTCATGGAGACTAAGATGCATTTGGTGAGGTCTCGCTTCCCATAAAACCGCTCCGGCTGTCAGAGCCACATTCATGGGCTTTAATTCTTGAAAAAAATATAGAGAGGATTTACTGTGGACTTTCCCTCCCAGGGGCTGGCTGCTCCAGTCCTTCGCTACAGCATCCGCCAGACCCAGCTCATCGCAACGGGAAGCCAAAAAGTTGCCTTATTTCTTACCCTGCTATATTAATCATCTGTGATGTCTTATATCTCCAATACTGCCTGCTGGGCAGAGGTCTTTTGTTTGCCAAATTGTCACCCAAAACCGTGGGGAGCGTAAAAATACTGAGAAATGCACTTGACTCTCTCCAACACATCCTCACTCGCAACACAAAAGGGCAACACATGAATTTCTAATTCCATCTTCAGAAGCTTTAAGATTCTTAATCAACGCCCTGATTAGAGATTACAATTATTTTTGCAGCTGATTTGCATGTCAGACTTCCACCGATAATTAAAGCCACCTCAGATTTCCCTCTTTTTCCATTAAAAATCCAACAACAATACCAGGCTGATGATATATTTTCCACGTGCAACACCGACACTCCTGATGCTCTGAACCCCGAGGAGGTTTTGCTACCTGGATTAGGCTCAGCAAATCTTTTTTAGCAGCGTTTATAGCATTTCTGGCCACAGCAACCGGGGCTATTTGCACTTTTTTTCCCCCCCTGCCTTGGCCCAGCTCCTGGCATTTTATCCACAGCATGCGTTAAGATTGATTGCAACGAGGCGGCCGGTCGTATTAAACAAGACGGTGTCGGAGCACTTAGCTTAGTCTCAGCTGAAAAGCGCGCTGCTTGGGGGGTGTGCGGCTTGACTTTTCAGCTCCGAAAACCAGCACAGGAGACGCTAACGGCTCTGCAAATCCACTCCCCCCTCTCTCCATCTCCCTTCGACCCAGCTCGCAGCGTGTCGGAAATGCGGCCTTGCGAGGGCAGTTGTTCACAAGACCTTTTTTTGGTTTTTTTATTCCATTGCACATGGGTGGCTCTTTAGTCAAATACCTCTCTACCTCTCCTGGCCCCATTTTCAACAAAACCCTCAGAAACCTCCTCGTTAGGAGTAGACACCAGCGAACACGATGCCCATATACCATCAATCCCCGCGGTGGCCCGGCTGAGGAACATGTCCTCCAGCTCGCTTGGATCCACGCTGAGACGCAGCCAAGTCCGTTTAAGATGCTGCTATTTCTTTGCAAAACGATCCTCCGAAACCATTTTATATCACATATTAGGTTGAAAAAACAGGAACTCGGCATTTCTAACAACTCCTCGGCGTGATACAAGTGCAATTAATAGCCCAGTGCTTTGGTATTTATTTTACGTTAACAATACTAAAATAGTGTAGCCCGTATATATATTTTTTTTAGTTTCTTTATCATCTCATGCTGATGCTGTCTCAAACCGCTTTGCAAGATGGCAATGCAGTTTATAAGACGTCCTACAGCACAGAAATATGCAGTCATAACCAGCTGGAAGAGGGTGTTTTGCTGCAATATTGAGTGAAATAAAGGCACTTTCCGTGCCTCAGCCGCCCTACCTTCCGGATACAGCACGTGTAGGGCACGCCGCACGCCAGCGCCCCGCTGCCGTTGCAGGAGTGGTACTGGTTAACCTCCCAGTCCCGGTATTCATCGCCGCCGCAGCAAGAAAACTGAAAAAAAGAAGAAAAGGAGAGGATGAAAGGTGCAGCTGAAGGAACCTCGACACCTCCAGCCCACCGCCGCATCCACCCCCCCCAGCCTTGCCCTGCATCTCCAACGCGGCTTTGCAACGCCGGCATTGAGAGCCCCAATTATTTTCTGCTTTCCAGGACCCCAAAGAGAAAGGGGAAGACACTGCGTGAAAAGAGAAAAGTGGGTGTTTAGCCTCATTTAGCCCCATTCTAGAGGCGCGCGGCAGTTATAGATGCGTACACATGTGTATCGGAGGCATCCTTGCTTCCACGAGCCCGGGAAAGATCAGGCTCATTCATGCTTCACTGATTTAATTACAGGTGACTAATCCGTCCTATTCCCGGGGCGCGCAGGAGAGATGGCTCTTTCAGCGCCTTGAATGAATGTATTTCTTGGCTCTTGAAGGCAGCTCGGCTAGTTGGTGCCATTCGACAAAATGCTAATGAGGCTCCGCAGTCTAACAGGGATTTCTCTTCCTGTCAAGTTAAATTAGAGATCAAATGCTACAGCTACAAAGGAAAAAAGTGTCTTTTTTCTTCTGTTCACACAATGAAAAAAAAGAAAAAAAAAAAAAAAAGAGTTTAATGAAAGTCATTTTCTGTTCTCCGCAGAATAAAAGTGGGCTTATTATATATCAAGTCATCCCTCCTCTTGGTAAACAAGCTTCAATCTTTACATTTTTCCCCCGGAAAGAAAAGCCTGAAGTGGGCAGGAGAGGTGCGTGTGCTTAATAAGACGGAAAAAACCCCAGTTTTTCCCCATTTCTTTAAGCACCACATTCTTCAAGGAGCAGTTTTTGGGAGAAGTTTAACCCTGTGAGCATCTGCTCCCCTCTCCAGCTGATGGGGTGGTGGCAACACTTGGCCAACGGGAGTAGGAAAAGCCCCCAGCTCTCGGGGTCCTCCTGGCCTCCTCCTGTCCCACACTGGCCAGATGTGGCCAGGAGCAGCCAACCCACAGATTTACAATTATTTTCTAACTTCCTACCTTTAATTCCTCTATTGCTTTTAATCCTACCCGTATCAGCGAGGGGGACCAGCTTGCAAAAGTTGCCTAGAAAGAGGGGGAGAAAAAGACCTAAAGGGATATTGGCTGTTGCTATCCATTTGATATCCCCATGCCGCAAAGGACTTTTTTTTTCCATTTGCTTTTAAAACCACTCAAAAATTGGTACAAAATCCTTATAACGAGGGTTACTAGCTGCCGGGAAGCCTCACCGGGATGGTTTTTTTTTTTCTCTGCAAAGAGAGGTTTAGCCCAAACTACTGTTGTGCCTGGATTTATTTCTCATAACCCGAGACAGACGTCGGTGTGGGTTTTGCTTTCATGCAGGCTCCCGGAGCTCAGAGAAGAATAACAAGCAGAAAAAAAACCCAACAAGGGCCCACAGAAAGAGCCTCGCAGGTCACATCTGAGGAGCTCTCCGTGTCGAGGACCGCCGCCGCCGCCACCCACGAGATACGGGCTCATTATGGCTAAAACCATCGCCCTGGAAGCAACGCGCTCGGAACGAGCCACGCTGGTGAAAGCTGCCTTTAATCTTCCCCGAGAAGAAAGGAAGAGGTTTGCAAGCACAACACCCTCATCCCTCCGAGCCTTACTTTGAGTTCGGAGCCACTCGGGTTTGGGCAAGAACCGCAGCCCCGGCAGCTCTTTGAAATTCAAATCCTGCGCTCAGCAAAGCGGTTTGAACTCTCTTCTTCTACCTGTACTCAGCAAACCATTAAAAAAAGATAAAGTGAGGAGCGGCGGAATAGCTGCAGTTACTGACTTGGGGCAAACCTGGGCTTTTGAGTCATCATTGTCTCCCGCTTCGCGTCCCAGGGCTGCAAAGGGCAGTAGTTCAGCAAAAATGAGTGATAAAAACATCTAAATATTATTTTCTTTAGAGCAATTTATTTCCATATCTACTTGCCCCCAGGAAGCCAGACCGAGTAGGCGTCGACAGGTAAAACTACATTATTTGCACCATCATCCTGGTAATGTGTAATATTAATGTCTGGCACTACAGACCATAATTACTTGTTATTTTTACTGCATGATACTGGTTTAAGTGTGTGAAGGCAGTCGGCTCTAGTTTAAAGCATCACCGGAGAGAGGGTTGAAGCAAAATTCAAATCCTAAGGAGGGCGGTTTGGTTTTGCCTGCCCTAAATAAGCCGTGTGCCAGCTAACCTATGCACGGCCAAGGTTTTTAATAAGGAAAAGGGCAATAATAATCACTAAATGATGATAACTGGCTGCTCTGAGTTTGTGTTTTATCCAAGAAGCAGGTCTGGGTGGAATCCCTCCTTCCAGTTTTCATCCTCCAAAAGTGAACAAGGCTGCTCAAGTTCCGTAAAACCAATTTCCCTCCTCTTAAAAGCAGTTATTCCTCTGTATTGCTTCTCCCCGGTCCTACCCTCAGGACGAAGCAACTCTGCATTTCAATCGCTGACATTGCCGCTGTTTCTGGTTTGGAAATCATACACTAATATAAAAGCTCAGAGCAATGAGCTGCATGTTCTTGCAAAGCTCCTTCTCTCGCTCCGAGATAAAATGTGCAGACGGTAATGACTTATCAGCAACACCGTAAGTGGCCCCAACTTCTTATAGTACAGAGAGAGACTTTGAGATGAAGTTCTCTCCCTGAAAACGTTTAATAAAAAGTTAAGTGAAGAAGTAGACGGGATAAACGTTGTAAAAATGGGGTGGGATTATATGATAAATGCCCAATTCTCACTTGTTTGGAGATACAGAGACCTTCCCGCAAAATGCATCCGCTTCATCTGGAGATTCGTGGTCTATCCTCCTTGCCAAGGCTCGTTGAGGATAGCTCCAACACGGACTTTCCGCCTGCTCCGTTTATCATTCCTACAGAGTGATCTGAATTACAGCATCCTCTTAGAGAGGTTGGAATCCAACTTGAAAAAGATTCAGATCTTTCTCAAAATCAGTCGTCTCTTGAGACCTTCGGAGGGCTCCCAGTCTTAACGCGCTCGGCTCGGTAACGATGACTCCAAGAGTCAAAAGCAGGTATTTAAGTCAAGAGAGGGGAGCGTGGAGGGCACCACCGGCCTTAAATTCCAGCTACATCAAAGAAGAAGGAGCTTCGCAGACTCCTGTTCTTCAAAGCGAGAGAGAAGATTCACATACTTATGACGTTTCAACCCCTAATGAAAGGCAGGAAATCAGGCCGAGGTGAGAACATTCCAAGTTCATCTGAAAGCAGCTTTGCTGGCAAAGCCTGGCTCTGCTCCCCAAAACCAACCCAGGAGACGTGACACCGTTGCGATTTCTCTCCTAGATCTCAAGTTTGAGGGTTTTTTTCCACGTTTTCTTTTCATTCACTAAATGCTTCGAGCCAAGCGCTCTCCTCCCGCAATAACACAAATAATGGGTAAATCAGATAACCTCACTCAAAAGATCAGCCCAAAACCCCCCAAATTCCCAGGAATGGCTTCTCGACGGTGCTGGAAAACCAAGTGATACATTAGAGCCAACCAAGCTTCTCCGGATCGGTCACACGCTTAACGGCGTGGATAATAACTTCAAATCCTGCCTTTAACTTGGCTTTTCAATGTACTTCGGGAGACGCACCATTCCTTTGCTGAAGTGTGGCTACCTTGGGTTTCGAGAGACAAAAGGGAAACACATCTAGCCAAGGCTCAATGGCATTTTAATTTAATACTTAATTTAATATTTAGCGATATCCTGGTTTGAGGTACCAAACCGCAAGTACCTCAAACAAACCGCATGGTGCATAAGGCGCGAGCAGCGAGGCAAGAGCAAACACAAGGCAAGAGCAGCAGCGTATTAAAAAGTTTGGCTAAAAATAAAAATCAGAGTTGCAAGGATGGTTTTATCGACCTGCAGGTTGGCTCGAGGATAGGGGACGGATCCTGCCAACTCCTGGCAGGCGCTGAGCATTAGATACGAGACAGAATATGCAGCCATACACCTAAAAAAAAATTAAAGTAGACTATGCCAAGCCCCAGTATTGGACTGGACATAGCTCTTGCCAGTCCCAGGAGCAGCTTGCCCCTGGTGCTGCCCGTGGAGAGGCTGGGGCTCTCCTCTCCTTCCAGCTACAGCATGGAAACACCTTATCTGCACTTTTCCCGTTGAGTCAAGGACTTGACCAGCTACTGATGACACCTTGAGGAAATAGGCTTACCTAAGGTGGCCTATCTAAGGGTCCTTGCAGCCCTGAAGCAGCTTTAGCACACGTTATTTTATTCCTCCATCTCTCTCTGTGCAGGTTGGGGTAGCTACCAAAAGGCTTCCAGGTGTTAGGCACCGGTTTCCCATCAAGATTGGGAAATATAAATATCCTGGTATGGTCCACGCCGTGGTGTGGAGCAGAAGACGCTCTTTGCAGGGAATACAGATGGTGGAATAACTCACCAAAAAAAAACCTGCTGTGGGGTGAGCTTGGAGAGCAGCACAATGCAAAACTGGGCAAAAAGAGCAGTGGAAACAAAAAAAGATCAAGGTATTCAAGGTAGATCAAGCAAGGCACCCTAGGGATGGAAATAAGTTCTAAAAATACAGGAAAAACTAATGCTTCTGCTTCAACAAGACGCGGAGTTAACCACTCCTTGAAAAACTTTGCAACCAGACCTCCCCGATGCCACCCCCCCCGCCCAAAACCGAACCTTTTCTTGTACAAAATCCAAGATGTTCTTGAAGTCAAGGTCATCGTAATAGTGTCTGATGCCCTCTTGGATGTTGGAGTGGAAAACAGCGTTCATCTGGGGAGAGAAAAAAAACCCAAACATGGCTCACATGTGGAAAAGGCACCAGGAAAATATTGTGAAATGTGAAAATTTTTTCATAGCAAGTGTTGCCAGCCGTTATCGGAGTAAGAATTTAACCCACATGCTGGCACAAGTCTATTTCTCGGGGTAAAATTAATCGTTTTTGAGCTCTGAGTGTTAGCAGCATCATTTCTGAGCTATGAGGGTTGGCAGCATCCCATAGCACCTCCCCGTTTCCCGCACATCCAAGCCGACCCATGCACATTTACCCACATGATTTTTCCCTATATGGTGCATATTAAATTTAATGATTAGGGCGACTTCTTCAAAAACCCCCTCAAGCTCTCCAATCCCATTGACTAACGGGATTTAAACCGCTGGCGGAGGGCGTTCTGCTGCGTTAGGAGGGGCTGGAGGAGGTGAAATGGGCTGTGGCAGCCAACACCGCCGGCTGCACAGTGATTTATCTGTGGGATGAGCTACGCGCGGGAGCAGAGACCTCATCAGAGCCCTCAATCACTCCTAATCCCAACAAATCATCCAGCAATTCAATCGTGCCCTGAAAGGGAACGGTGCAGCCGGGCTGGGGCTCTCCCTGCTGCTCCTTCAGCCGTATCTCCGAGGACACTTTGACACATCAGGCACTTCACATTAAACACTAATTTAATCGAAAATGTATTTTACAGATGCCTGGGAAGCTTATTAGTGAGCTGGGAGTGGAGGCTCGAAATGTCCTATGCAAAGCCCAGCGCAGGTTTGTCATTTGACTCCTGACAAACCGCCAAGCAGAAATATTAATGAAGGAAAAAGGAACTTTTTTCTGAGTTTGAAGCAGGAGGAAGAGGGGGGGGGGGGTAAGGGGGGGGGGGAAAA